>OX637568.1:6424661-6769001 GCA_951800025.1 Oligia strigilis | reverse complement strand
CATCCGGTTAGATTGCAAGCTTACCTCAACATACGGGCGCCGTATAAAATAATCAATTATATTCATTACGATTTTTGAGAATCGTCTCTCAAATGGAGGCATGGGGGGGGGGTGGGCCAATTTTTTTGCACGCAAGTGTATGTACTTAGGTTACCCGAGTTACCTAAACTAAAAGAACTGTCAATCTTATAGAGTAGGGTAGGGGTTATCTTAGGTATAGAATCGAAATGGAACTTGCGACCCGTAAGGCGAAAGCGAATAGCTAATAGCCACTGCGTCAGTCAACCATAATTCGATAGGTACTAGGTAGGTACTTACTTACGAAATTTTGTTATAGCTTGTGCGTTAAAATACTTTAAGATTTTTTTTAATTGAATTTATTGAACCATGCAATGTTACAAACCAATGTTACATGTATTACCTAAATTATAATTAACTAACGTCGGCCTGTAGCTGTTATCGATCATAATTTGGATCTTTACGGCGGTCCCCAAATTATGCGGCGGCGCCTGTATCTTGGGGACCAGTTAGGTATGAGGCCAGGGAAAGTCTGATTGACACTAATAAGTCCCAACCCGATTTTGGCCACAAAGTGAGCCTCTATGGAAACCAATCCCTGTTAATAATTTAAACTAACGAAATTTTTGCCGAGGGAAAAGAAGAGCGAATCTATGAATGACAATAAAATGGGTATCTATTTATTCGTGCTTACCTACCTATTGAGGTGTGCTGATATAACAATGCCAATAATAGAAGAAAATACAAAATCAGGGTCGTCTAATTTCATCGTAGGTCGGCCTCCGTAGACAGAGTAAACTATAGACTGCTGCATATCTTCTTTTTCATTCGCACAAGAAAAGGATAAATATATAAACGTCACTAGCAAAGAAAAGAGACCGAGTAAGAATATTTCTGTCCCTTACTGCGTGTCGGCTAAGCACATCAATGTGCACAACAAGTTTGACGTTTATGAATGAAATAATAAAAATTATGAATGAACTATTAAAAACTACACCGCGATTAAACGGAAAATAAGATCTTTTTCGTGCATAATTCAATAATAGTACATTTGCGCAACTGTGAAAATGGTAAAGTGTAGTGTAATAAGCTGTAAAAATGATAGTATGATGAAGATTGCCGGAATTTGTTGTCCCTTTCGGTGACACGGATACCATGAGTCTATAGATTACTCTGTCTACGTCGGCCTCTTAATACTGCCATCTAGTAACCTTATGGAGAAACTACTTCGTTGTTATCCTGACATCTATTATCGAGTAGATTTACTATTTTGGGCGGATACCGTTTTACCGACACAGCGAGGCGTGGCCATGACAACTTGACAACGTCATTCATTTATTAAAGAATGAATGAGTGTGACCAGCTCTAGGGATAAATTATGAATTTTATCAATGAAATGAAAGTAACTTAAATTGAAAAACGTAATACTAGTAAAACATCAATTTAATCAACTTCAACATGGTTTGTCATTTCATTTACATTTCATTGATTAGATTCAATTAAATTGATTTATATTTTTTTACGTGGCATTACGAAAAATTTACCAGTACTCGTTCATTCACAATTCACATTCAATCAAACCATTCAAACAGAATAAAAAAAAAACGAAGTTTTCTGTTGTTGTGTGAGAAATGATGCGTGTTCCGACAATGGAGTTTAAAAATTACGTTTATTTAACAGTATTACTGTGTTTTACAACAATTGGTGAGTAAAAACAGTTAAACTAGAGCTTATTTTAATATTTCCACAAACTAAAATGGCGTAGTTTTACGTATTTTTACTAGTCCACGCCTTTTTGTTTGGTACGTTTTCAACTGTTTGAGCGATTGTTGATTGACACACCCTATGATCGTTGATGATTATTTTATTAGAATGATTTATGAGTTAACAATGAACAGAAACGTTTCAGCAATCTTCTAATTAGTTATTTTATCTTTTGTTTCCATCAGCCAGTACTTACTTAAAATTTACTTGACATATTTTTTTCGACATAAGTTTTCGGTAAACTTCGTGATCTTGTTTTATTTTCGTCAATACTTTTACGTGCGTCAAATAATTGAAAAAATACCCTAAATTGTTTTTGAGCAGTGAGTTCGCTCAACAATTCATCACCTTGTCAATTTCTAAGAAATCTATTGAGATGAATCTGCTAATAAATTGACTAAGTAAATTAGATCCGGTCATTTCCGGTGTCGTGATTTATTGAATTGATCCATAAATTATTTGATTTATCCTAGGGGATATGTAAATAAAAATCAATTAGCCATTTCAATTCAAACTAGGCTGGAGATTCAGCATTATTTGAAAGTCAAAATTAAGTATTTAAAATAGTCCCATAAAATGCCCGCCCTTCACCACTTTCTAGTGCTTTAGCTGGGAAGAAAAAGTAGCGCAACAAACTCCCCAGCTTTTTTACTATGGGCATTGCCTGAAATCGCGAAAATAAATCAAATGTAGGGTACAGCTGATTTAAAAAAAAAAGTAAAAATTGTTCTTATTGATGAGTACAATGACCTCTTAAGGGGTTGTTGGTGTTTTTCCAATAACCCTGTATAGTTCAATTATTATAGGTACGTAACTGGTTAAAATGTAAGTGTACATACAGTTGATGTAACCTCATCAAGTAAACTGGTAGGGAGGGTAGGAATCCATAAAAGGTTAAGGTCACCGTTCATACTACTCTGTCTACCGCCTCTGGTAATCCTGCCATGATACTGAGCTTAACAACTTTTCTTTCAACTTAACACATGTTAGAATACTTCTATATTTATTTTCTTATTGTTGTACACTCTAGAGCAGGGGTGGCCAACTTGGTTAGACCCAAGATCTACTGTTCACTGACGACACCCTGTTTGATCTACCAATTACCAACTTACTTCTTGAAATCTTATATGAAACAGCATTGTTCAGTACACAATTATGTAATATTTTTTATTTTCTTAAGAGGGAAAATATAAAACTGAAAATTATTCTTATGTAACTACTTATTTATATTAATGTGAGCATTGCGTTTGAGCATCTTTCGCTAGATTAACAAAATCAGGTTTGTAGTTGTAGAGGTATGTTAACAAGATACTTTCTCTAATTTGACCAACTTTATGTTTACCACTTGTAGCAACAACAAATATACTAACTTAATAATGTACTTTTCAGCATCAGCACAAAGGACCCCGACAATATCCCACATAACTCAGGAACAAATCCGGGACATCGGTGGTCAGGTCGACTTGGACTGCTCCGTGCATTATGCTCAGGACTTCCCCGTTATTTGGGTAAGTTATTATTTGTGTAATTATTCTATATTTGTTATTATTTTTCAGAAGTGAGTTTGTTTTTGCTAGGAATTGACACTATTGACATCTCACTCCACGCTCACTTCACCTAAGTTTTCACAGTGAGCTTTTTACAGAATAGCACCGCTGTAGTAAGTTTTATTTTATCTAAAATAAATGGGTAACGTTTGTAAGTTTGGATGTAGGAGGTAATTTCCGAAAGTTCTCATCCAATTACAAAAACTCTTTCTCCTATAGAAAGCTACATTATTGCCATTACTATAGGATATATTTTGTGGTATAGTTGGGTTCCAAACCGATGGAGTTGCGGGCAGAAGCTAAAGAAATAAATAAGAAATGATAATATTTAATATTTTTAAAAACAATCCATTCTCTGTGCATTTCATTATCTCTCCTCAACAGTAATAATAAGCACATAATGTACAGACGCCAGCACATCAAGCTACTACAATCTGTCAAATTTCTTTAATAAATTTTCAACTTTATCGCTAAAGCATAAGGTTAAAAGTTGATTGGGAAAATTTGACAGTTTCGGGTAGCTTTATGTGCTGGCGTCTGTACTATGGACCTATGTCATATTTTGTCAAACAAACAAAAGATATCAGTTAACCTTTAACAGGAAAATTCTATTTATATAACTCTGTTCTGTGTGTTCTTTACTTGCGCTATTATTATTATTATTTATTATTGATGAAGTAACATAGACTCAATTACAATACAATTTTAGGCATACAATGTCAGAAGCAATAATTACACTTAAAAACAAATAAATAAATTAAATTAATAGAAAATAGAAGAATTACATTAAATTAGATATATAACAACAATTAAATTAAATTAGATAATAACAAAAATTAAAAATTAAATTAAATAAAAAACATTGCAAGGAAGGAAGGAAGGATAAATAGAAAAAAAAAAAAAAAAAATTCTAAGTCAACGGGAAGTACCCTATAGGTTTTGATTTCCTTGGGAGTGTCAAAATATGCGTCATAAACGGAACACAAACGCCCGTATCTTTTGAATGCGTTGACTTAGAAGTTTGATTTTTTTCACTGCTTCAAGGAATTGCAGGCCTGAGTATTTGATATTAATTTCAACTTGATAACTCCCAAGAGTTTCTGAGAAAAAGGGTCTTGACAGACGGACAACGAAGTGATCTTATAAGAGTTCCGTTTTTCCTTTGAGGTACGGAACCCTAAAAAGACTTACCTTAATATTCTACTGACAGCAACAAGGAATCTTCAAAACTATCTGCTTTATCACAAATACCTACTTCGTAAGATGGTTCTCTTCGAACTAAAGATTCTCTTATACAGTGATTTAGAATAAAGTACCTAGTACCTACTACAACAGACTATCTATTCATTCTACTATCTATTCATTCGACTATCTATTCATTCTACATAGGTCGTTTTTAGGGTTCCATGCCCGGGACCCTATTACTAAGCCTCCACTAGTCTGTCCGTCCGACCGTTCGGTTCGTCCGTCTATCTGTTAGCGGGCTATATCTCATGAACCGTAAGGTAGATTATTGAAATTCACAGAGTGTGTATTTCTATTGGTGCTTTATCAACAAATAATAAAAATAAAATAAAATTTAAATTTAAAGCGGTATTAAAGAAACGTTTTTTAACCCCCGACGCAAAAATGTTGCACAATTTTTATTGATTATTTTCCATGAATTGTTTACTAATGCCGAATTAACGGCAAAAAAAATAATTATAAAATACTATTTTCATACAAAAATACTTTTCTAGTCTTATAAAAATGATTGCTATTGGAGCGAGTACAGTCAACAGCAAAAGAGATGATCAAAATCAGAAATTAATACTAATGAACGGAGTTCGCGTCAGAACTGTGTGGCGTCGAAGTGATTCATAAGTATGTGATTGTAAATTATACCAAACATTTACTAGTAGTACAGCTGCCCTATATTCGTGATCAGTTTTGACTCCTATTGAATTTCTGATTTTGATCATCTACTTTTGCTGTTGACTGTACCAAGTTCCATACATTTTTGTATATCATTCTTTAAACTCATAAATTTTATCTCTTTATTAAACTAGTATACTTAGAAAAGAAATACGGAACCCAAGTCCCATACAAAATTGTATGACTTTAAAAAGTACCTAGTTACCTACATACAAAGACTAGTGCTCTTCATTGATTCAAGGGCATCTATAAATAACTTGATTCTAGTGTTGTTATAGCAATTGTGTTATAATTTAAACATACACATTTAGCCATGTTTATTTCGACGATTCTTCGAGTTATCGCCGCGTAAAATCTTCATTTGATGACGATTTCTAATGGGTTTTGTACCTATGTATGTGCAATAATATCATCGTTTTCAAATGTGCATTAAAATGACATTCAAAATGGCGGGTGGCGATACTACTGCACCCTAATTGAACAACACACTTTTCAATCACATTCTAAATAATTATGAAGGATGTTGCTAATCAAACACGCACGCACGCACGAAAAAAAATGGCGTGTGGCCCTTTACGGGGTTTGATTTTCTGTTTGGATTGATGTCAGCTATCGATTCATATAGGTTTCATAGGTGGCCGCCATTTTGAAAAAAAAAAAAAAAAAAAATGTCGGTCAGGTAGGTATGCCACGGACTTTCAAACCCCTTTTTACATGTATATCTGTAATTTTAATGGTGTACATAATAAAGAAAGAAAAGACGTTTATTTGCGGCAAACATGACTCATCAAAAAAAAACTGGCCAAATGCGAGTCGGACTCGCACACGAAGGGTTCCGTACCACAAGGCAAAAACGCCGAAAAAACTCGTTTGTTGTATGGGAGCCCCCTTAAATATTTTTTTTTTTTAGTATTTGTTGTTATAGCGGCAACAGAAATACATATTTTGTGGAAATTTCAACGGTCTAGGAATCGCGGTTCTTGAGATACAGCCTGGTGACAGACGGACGGACAGACAGCGAAGTCTTAGTAATAGGGTCCCGTTTTTACCCTTTGGGTACGGAACCCTAAAAAAGTAACAATTTAAATAGAAAAAAAAAGACAAGAGAGAGAGTTTTTAAAGAGTATTCTATTTATCTATCTGGGAAGAAAAAGACATTCTGACTCCTAGAATAGAATAGAATAGAATTAATTGGTATACCTAAGCACAAGAGAAAGATGTTCATGAACATTTCATCATCATCATTTCAGCCGAAAGACGTCCACTGCTGGACATAGGCCTCCCCCAAGCACTTCCACTTCGACCGGTTCTGTGCTTCTCGCATCCAACGGGTTCCTGCGGCCTTCACAAGGTCGTCGGTCCACCTTGTGGGAGGCCTGAACATTTAATTCCATTTAATTCATTATTTTCTTTGCAGGTAAAGTACGATCGTTTCAAGACAGTGGAATCCATCCCCCTGTCCAGCAATGCTAATCTGATCATCAAGGACTCCCGTTTCTCTCTGAGATTCGATGATGCTACTGCCACTTACACACTTTCGGTAAGTAAGAATTAAGCTAAAGATAGTCTGACAACCAGTCTTGGCAAGGCGAATCGTGTTACCCAATCACACTAATATTATAAAGGCGAAAGTTTGTGTGTGTTTATATGTTTGTTACTTCTTCACGCTGAAACGGCTGGACCAATTTCGATAAAATTTTGTGTGGAGGTAGCTGACACCCTGTATTAACATATAGGCTACTTTTTGTCCCGATATTCCTACGGGATCGACACTTATGCGGGTGAAACCGCGGGGCGCAGCTAGCTCTTCAATAATTTACGTGTAGTCTGACAACCAATCTTACCAATTGTATTGTTCCCCAGTAACTGGGTTGTGGAGGTCAAGTAGGCAGTCGCTCCATGTAAATTACTGGTATTCAGCTGCATCCGGTTAGAGTGGAAGTCGACTCCTATATACATAGTTGGGAAGACTAGGCAGATGATGATATAATTATCAAGCTACTGATATTCATGAGAGCAGTGGTGGCCGAGTGGTAACAGCCGCGACATACGAGTTGTAGGGCGTGGGTTCGAACCCAAGCTGGCACTTTACTTTGTGTAAATTATTTCAGCACCGCACAATTATTTAAGCCTTTTCATAAGATACCCAACAAGGCACGATTAAACTATTTTTTTTTTAGATCATGGCTTTATGTCCGCTAGAGGGCGCCATATTCAATTTAAAGTGACGTCACACAGCCTATAACCAGCGGACAATCAAGACGGTTCCAACGATACCTCATTTTGTCTAATTATGACAAGTAGTTTAGAAGTTATGAGGGAACAGATGAACATACATACATACCGGTCAAAATCATAACCCTCCTTTTTGCTTCGCCGTAGTCGGGTAACAATTGATATAAATTCTCTTCCAACAGATCAAGGACATTCAAGAAAACGACGCCGGCTGGTACCAGTGCCAAGTACTAATGTCGATCAGTAACAAGATAACAGCTGAAGTGGAGTTACAAGTTCGACGACCCCCGATCATTTCTGACAACTCAACGCGTTCGGTGGTAGCTAGCGAGGGGGAGAGTAAGTAGAACAGAGAGTACTTTTGGAACAAAAATTATGAACTGTCTACTTC
This sequence comes from Oligia strigilis, assembly GCA_951800025.1. Taxonomy (NCBI): domain Eukaryota; kingdom Metazoa; phylum Arthropoda; class Insecta; order Lepidoptera; family Noctuidae; genus Oligia; species Oligia strigilis. The sequence goes on along the minus strand of OX637568.1, from coordinate 6,761,132 downwards.
TTAGCGTGTCGATAGCAATCTAAATGGACTCGGCGGCATCACCAGCGTCCACCAGTTCCTGTAACGTGCAGCTGACAGGTCACACAGGACACAATATTAAGTGTCCCATCATTTGTGGAACAGCACCACATTTATATTCCAAGGCGGAGTCGTCTATGAATCTCCACCCGGAGTCCGGAGTCTGTTTAAAGTCTTCCAGGTTACCCAAGGAACTGTGGGAGAGCACCTTCACTTCGACCGGTTCTGTGCTTCTCGCATCCAACGGGTTCTTGCGGCCTTCACAAGGTCGTCGGCCCACCTTGTGTGAGGCCTTCCAACGCTACATCTTCCGGTACGCGGTCGCCACTCCAGAACCTTTCGGCCCCATCGGCCATCTGTTCTGCGAGCAATATGCCCTGCCCACTGCCACCTAAATTTGGCTGTCGGTTACCTTGGTTCTCCTGCGGATCTCCTCATTCCTTATTCGATCACGTAGGGAAACTCCAAGCATAGCCCTCTCCATTGCCCTCTGGGTGACTTTTAACCTTCTTATAAGGCCCATTGTGAGCGACCACGTTTCAGTGCCACAAGTCATCACATTGCATTGTGCATTTCATGCTTGAGTCAAATTGTGGGAAGAGAAGCATCCACCACCTCCCAACTTTGTTAAACCCCAGGAACATTTGCCTCCCGGGCGTGATCTGCAGTGGTCTATCTATATGGAAAGCTCTCAATCGATTGCGTACCCAAGTAGGTCGCTGCAGACACAATTTGTCGAAATGGGGCATTTCTGACCTTTCCAACACCCAGTGTGAGTGCGGTGCTTCTGACTAAACCATACCCCACTTGCTGAAGTGTCCTAAGTGTCCGTTCACCTGCACCTCGGAAGACCTAAAAAAATGCCACTGATGCTGCAATTAACGTGGACAACTACTGGGCTAGAACGATATAAAAAAAAAAAACAATGAGTAAACCATCGATACGAAAAGAAGAAGGCTGTACTTTGTCCGACAGTATAAAGTAGATTTATTATGTACGCCCGAAAAATTGCTAAACTGAAGTGGCAGTGGGCAGGGCACATTGCTCGCAGAACAGATGGCCGATGGGGCCGAAAGGTTCTGGAGTGGCGACTGCGTACCGGAAGACGTAGCGTTGGAAGGCCTCCCACAAGGTAGACCGACGACCTTGTGAAGGCCGCAGGAACCCGTTGGATGCGAGAAGCACAGAACCGGTCGAAGTGGAGGTGCTTGGGGGAGGCCTATGTCCAGCAGTGGACGTCTTTCGGCTAAAATGATGACGATGATGGTGATTATGTACGCAAAAATCCTAAAATCTAGTCTTAAGGGCTGCTCCTGGTCAGCGGGATTATCTGGTCAGCGAGATTGTCCGAAAGGGTTACCATGGCCCGGAACATAAAGGGCTAAGGAAGGAACACGGGTGGGTTTTAGTCAGTAAGAGTCTGACACTCGCTTCCGCTCCGCCCAGAGCGGGAGGAGTCATTTGATGATTTCCAACCCAAAAAAAAAGGCTGTACTTTGTCCGATAGTATAAAGTAGATTTATTTTTAGTTGAACATAAAACATAATCTATGCTGGCTTTGTGAAATTAATTAGAAAAATAAATTGACTGGTATGAACCTAGTTACCTACTTCTAAAACACGCCTAATTACCTACTTGAATAAATCATATTTTTCATTTCATTATGATTGGTGTCTCCAGGTGTCCAGATGGAATGCTACGCCGGTGGGTTCCCGCCGCCGAAGATCTCCTGGCGTCGTGAAAACAACGCCATCCTGCCGACCGGTGGATCTATCTACAGGTAAATATTAAATAATATCTATACAAGGTGTATTCATACACGAAACATTTTAAGAGACCTATAAGTGGTAATGAAGCCATAGAAACGAAAAAAAAATAAGTACATCTGTGGATGGGTGACCAACTGATCATCTTTACATACCGAGACCCCTCCGTGCCTCGGAAAGCACGTTAAGCCGTTGGTCGCGACTGTCATTCGTGGAGCTTTGACAGTCGTTACGGGTAGTCAGAAGCCCGAAAGCCGGACAACCAGTCTTACCAAGGGGTATCATATTACCCAGTAACTGGTTTGTGGAGGTCAGATAGGCAGTCGCTCCGTGTAAAATACTGGTATTCAGCTGCAACCGGTTAGACTGGAAGCCGACCACAATATAGTTGGGAAAAGGCTAGGCAGATGAGTATAGATAGCTATTAAACCATCCTTATTTTTCTAATTACAGGGGCAACATCCTAAAAATCGCGGCGGTACACAAAGAAGATCGCGGTACATATTACTGTGTGGCTGAGAACGGAGTGGGCAAAGGAGCTAGAAGGAATATTAACTTGGAAGTGGAGTTTGCTCCGGTTGTGACGGTACCCAGGCCGAGGTTGGCTCAGGTAAAAATTGTCAATCAAAAAAGTATCTAATCTAATCTAACTAGCCTGTACTGTCCCACTGCAGGGCAAAGGCCTCCCTCTCCCTTTCCCACACAATTCTGTCTCTTGCTAGTGCCGGCCAGTCCCTACGGTAGGAGTCAAGCTCGTCCCGCCATCTTCGTCAAATCAAAAAAGTATCATATTATTATTATATTAAGACTTTTTAAATTATGTAAATATAATGTAGTTTACTATCTATATTATAAATTAAAAATATTGCTCAAAAGGATAAATATAAAATAAGGTGCAAAAACGTTTAACTATCCTTAGTTCGCGATTTTTTTGCCAAAAATGTACTTAAACAAATATGAATTAATGGAAAAATAACTTTGATTCCTACACAAATAAAGTTCAGTTTACGCTACAACTTCAAACATTTTTATAACTTTTTCAATAGTGCTAGTCACTCTAAAATCAATTTAATTGTCATTGAAATAAAGTTGATATTTGTTTTACTTGAAATAGGATAGGGGTGTGCAGCACAGCTACTACTATATATATGTACTACTATATATGTATCCACTTATTAAAAATTCATCACCACTGCTCTCAAAACGGTGAAGGAAAACATCATGAAGAAACCGGCATGTCCTAGAACCAAAAATTCGAAGACATGTGACATTACCAACCTGCACCGGGCCCGCGTGGTAGATTACAGCCCACTTCCTTTCACAGAGAGGCCTGTGTCCCAGCAGTGGGAACATTATAGTTTGATTATGCTTACATTTATGTGCGTACGTACATAACCACACGAATTATGAGGTTACAAGGTTATGTTTTTTTTTAGTTTTAGTCCTCCAGACCGTATTTCGGTCACGGCGGCCAATCTCAACGGAGACTAGCCTTCGGCGCGGGAGATATTATAGTGCACAAGTGTGCGCGCAGACACAGGTGCACTCCCTCTTCCCTCACTCTCATAGTCCGATGGGGGGGCGAGCCGACATGAGCGGAGAGAGATCAGGCGCAGGACCAACGGCTTAACGTGCTTTCCGAGGCACGGGGGTATCACACCGCCAACTTCCAAACTCCGGGCGGTTACTAAGAAATTCCTAATGGAAAAACTCGAATAACACTTTGCCCGACCCGGGAATCGAACCCAGGACCCCACGCTCAGCAGTCGCGCTTGCGACCACGAGACCAACGGGGCAGTTAACAAGGTTATGTATGTACATAACCTCACGAATTTATCAAAGGGAGGCAAAAACTGCTGAACTCCACGTACTCCTTTTCTCCATACTTATTTTATTGTGTTTTTTCATCAGGAATTGTTCAGTAGCAGCTCAGTTTACATTTGTGCCCGACTGAAGGCAACAGGAAACGTACAAATAAACTTGTAGGCGTATGGTATGTTTTCACTATAAAATCACGAACACAGCAGATTTTTATAGAAACGTTTATTAGGAGACTAAGCACAGATGTACAGTTACAAACGACACAGAAGTAAGAAGGAAGATACGAGGAAAATAGATGAATACATGAAAACACTTAACAATAAGAGAAAGTCTAGATTTAGGTATAAAACACGCGAGTATTAGCGATTCGGCGCGAGGCAGAAATGGGCGTGCATTCGCCGTCGGAGTTGGTAGGTCACTGACCGCCGTGACCGAGCGATAGCGGATCAGCCGGCTCACACCACGGCAGGCAGGTGCGCGGGCGCAGGCGGCGAGGTTAACAGTCGACGCGCCAGGTTAGAGTGCACCCTCCATACGACTGGTTAGGGTGCGTCTTTGTTGTTGCTGTCGCCACAGTACTCCCCCGCTGAGACCGCTACTGCGGGCGATAAAAATCAGGGAAGCGTACACGTCGTCCACTTCTCGTCCTTTTCTCTGCTTCTGCTCTGGACCCTGATGTTCCAGTAGGCGACTCAGACGCTGTAGACGAAGAAGTGAGGTCATCTTCTTGCGTAAGAAATGCTGGTTTCAGCCGGTCCACACTTACTGTTGTCTCTTTCCCACGTACATCAAGTTTGTAGTATTTTGGATGTCGTTCTAGAACTTTGTAAGGTCCAGCATACGGCGGCTCCAGCGGTCTTCGGACGTAATCCTGCCGCAAGAATACATGAGAGGAACTATCAAGACAGCGAGGTATGTAGAAGGGACCTTTCCTATGCCACGACGCGGGTTTTGGAGTGAGCTTGTTCATGTGGTTCCGTAGACGCGTTGCTAGATCAGTAACGTCAGCTGTACCGTGGTCGTCTGTGGGTGCTAGGAATTGGCCTGGCAAACGTAGTGGCTCTCCGTAGACTAGATCTGCTGGCGATGCCTGGATGTCTGCTTTCCAAGCACTTCTGATGCCTAGAAGTACCAATGGAAGAACCTCTGTCCATTGTATCGTCGAGTGGCACATGATGGCTGCCTTCAACTGCCTGTGCAGTCGCTCAACCATGCCGTTTGCAGCAGGATGGTAGGCGGTCGTATGAAAATGCTGTGCACCAACCATTGAAGTGATGGCCCTGAAGAGGTGAGACTCGAACTGCCGCCCACGGTCTGTTGTTATCTTCAGTGGACAGCCAAACCTGGCGATCCAGCCGGACACGAGCGTAGCTGCGCACGTCTCTGCGGTGATATCTCTGATGGGGTACGCCTCAGGCCATCGCGTGAACCTGTCAATGACAGTGAGGCAGTACCTGAAATCACAAGAAATTGGTAATGGTCCGACAATGTCGAGGTGGATGTGGCTGAATCTGGATGAAGGAGGTAGGAAAGGAGAAATTGGAGAAGAGGTATGGCGAGTTATCTTAGTGCCTTGGCATTTGAGGCATTTGCGAGACCACTCCCTACAGTTTTTTCGAATCCCTGGCCACACGTACCTCTGCGTGACCAGTCGCACTGTAGTTGTTCTTCCAGGGTGACTCAAGTTATGGAGAGAGTCAAAGACTTGTTGTCGAAAATCAGGCGTGATATACGGACGTGGTGGTTGAGTTGAAACGTCACAAAAGATTTCAATAGATGTTCCTGGTACGTTGATTTTTTGCAGTTTGAGTGAAGATCCTTTTTTCAGCAGACCTTGCAGTTCTGCATCGTCCTCCTGTGATTTTGCTAGAGCGTGATAGTCGATGCCTTGAGTGACTTCCTCGATTCTTGACAGGGCATCTGCGACGACATTCTGCGTTCCGGGAATATAGCGTATGTCGGTTGTGAATTGCGCAACATACTCCAGATGTCTGAACTGCCTAGGTGAGTGTTTCTCGCTGTTAGTTTTAAATGCATGAGTGAGTGGCTTATGGTCGGTTATGACAGAAAAGTCACGGGCCTCAACCATATGGCGGAAATATCGAATTGCTTCGTACATAGCTAACAGCTCCCTATCGAATGGGCTATGCTTTTTCTGTGGCGCTGCCAGTTTTTTAGAGAAGAACGCTAATGGTTCCCAATTGCCATTCTTCTTTTGCTGCAGAACTGCGCCGATCGCTACCTCTGAAGCATCCGTAGCAATGCTTAATTCTGCGTTTGGATCTGGATGTGCTAGTAGTGTGTAGTTTGACAGTGACTTTTTACATTGTTCAAACGCCTGTAATGACTCCTGAGTCATCTGGACTGGATGTGATCCCTTAATATTTGTGCCTTCTAGGAGTGAATTTAGCGGTGCCTGTTGTTTCGCTGCTTCTGGTACAAAACGACGGTAGAAGTTGATCATTCCCAGGAACCTCCTTAACTCCTTCACAGTTTTCGGTACTGGGTAGTCCATGATGGCTTGTACTTTATTCTCCAAGGGTCGAGTACCAGCTGCGGAGATCTTGTACCCAAGAAAACTCAACTCAGGCTTTCCCAGAACACATTTGGACGTGTTGATGAGAACACCGTAATTAGTGAGCCGCTGGAGAACTTGCCGTAGATGGTCTTTATGACGTTCTTCTGAAGAAGAGAAGATTAAAATATCATCGCAATATCCATAAGTGAATTCTTCAAGACCGTGCAGAACTTCGTCGATAAATCTTTGAAATGTCTGTGCAGCATTACGTAGGCCAAACGTCATGAAATCAAATTCAAAGAGCCCGAATGGTGTAGTTATGGCGGTTTTCTTAATGTCTTCTGGATTTACCGGAATTTGATTATATGCCTTTACTAAATCTATTGTGGAAAAGATTGTGCAGCCTGATAGCTGGTGTGAGAAGTCCTGGATGTGACGTACTGGATACCTGTCTGGTATGGTCCTTGCGTTGAGTGCCCTGTAATCTCCACAGGGTCTCCAGCCGTCATCTTTCTTCCTGACCATGTGTAAAGGCGAAGACCAACAGCTTTCAGAACGCTTAGCTGTGCCATTAGCCAGCATTTCATCAAACTCCTTCTTTGCCGCTTTTGATCGAACGGGATCCAAGCGTCGCGGTCTGAAGGCGACAGGAGGGCCTGGGGTGGTGTTAATATGGTGAACTGTATTGTGCTTAATGGTACGTACCACTCCAGTTGGTCGCGTAACCTCAGGAAACTCGCGCAGTATGTTGTGGTACTCCGACTCCCCAGTGACAGTCTTGATGGATACAATGCTCTCCGGTATGTTTTGCTTTGGCACGGCTATTGACAGTGATGTCTTCCCATCTATGAGGCGCTGGTTCCTACAATCCACAAGAATACTGTAATAGCTTAAAAAATCAACTCCTATGATTGGTTTTGACACATCTGCTATGATGAACTGCCACGCAAAATCACGCCTCAGTCCTAGGTCTAAATGTAGCATTATAGGGCCATAAGTATGTATGGTTGTGCCATTTGCTGCAGTAAGATCATATTTACTCTTGAAACATGGTGCTCTGGTTGCTGAACGTGGGTAAACACATAAATCTGATCCCGTGTCTATAAGGAACTGCATCTTAGTGGTCCGGTCTGTTACAAATAGACGGCCTGGCTGGACTGGGCAGTCGCTGGCCGCTACTTCCGGCTGCCCGCGTCGTTTCCCGAACTAAACTTACATGGTTCTTTGCATTTCTTAGCCCTTGCTCCAAAGTTGTAGTGGTACCAACAGTGAGGGTGGTCTTGTGGTGGTTGCCGGTTACGTGACTGACTGCGGCTGCGGCTGCGGCTGTGGGGGCCCTGGGACCTGGATCTGGAACGAGCGCGTGACTGCCTGTATACATAAGAGGTGAGTTTAGCAACTTCCTTAGTCAAAGCACAAATCTCCTGACCAAGCTCGTCCATGCGCGAGGATGTGGATGGTTGTGGTGTGGTTGAAGCCATAGCTACTTGGTGATTAGGCGTTGATGGTGCTATTTCGTGAACCCGATCTGCTAGTTCGGCCAGATCGTCTAAAGCAAGCTTGGGTTGTGAAGCTACTACAGTTTGCAAGGTATGTGGCAAGCGACCGGTCCATAATGTAGTTAACACGTCATCTGACACGGTTGGGCCAGCTAGGTTCCTAAGATGTCTTAAAAATAACGAGGGCTTACGGTCTCCCATGTCCTCATGAAGAAACAGCTGTTTAAGCTTTTTTTCCTTAGATGCACTAAGACGCTTGATCAACTCACTCTTAAGTTTTTCAAACTTACCGTTCACGGGCGGATTGCATAGTATATCTTTGATATGCGTTACATACGTATGTTCCAGTTGAGTCACGGCGTAATAAAATTTTGTCGAGTCACTGGTAACATTTGACAGCGTAAACTGGGCTTCCAACTGAGCAAACCAAAGTTCCGGGTCGTCTGGATAAAATGGCGGTACTCGCACTCCAACACGCCAAATATCGCCCGAATCTCCTTCGGTAGCCTTCTTGCCTACTCCAGAACCGGCATCCATCTTGTTTTACGACTCTTGAGTTCCTTGTCGGGGTCACCACTGTAGGCGTATGGTATGTTTTCACTATAAAATCACGAACACAGCAGATTTTTATAGAAACGTTTATTAGGAGACTAAGCACAGATGTACAGTTACAAACGACACAGAAGTAAGAAGGAAGATACGAGGAAAATAGATGAATACATGAAAACACTTAACAATAAGAGAAAGTCTAGATTTAGGTATAAAACACGCGAGTATTAGCGATTCGGCGCGAGGCAGAAATGGGCGTGCATTCGCCGTCGGAGTTGGTAGGTCACTGACCGCCGTGACCGAGCGATAGCGGATCAGCCGGCTCACACCACGGCAGGCAGGTGCGCGGGCGCAGGCGGCGAGGTTAACAGTCGACGCGCCAGGTTAGAGTGCACCCTCCATACGACTGGTTAGGGTGCGTCTTTGTTGTTGCTGTCGCCGCAAACTTAATTTCGTTTTATGTGCTTATCTCATTTTACTATAAGTATAGTAGGTACTAGCTGCGCCCCGCGATTTCACCCGCATAAGTTTCGATTCCGTGGGAATATCGGGATAAAAACTATCCTATGTCCTTTCCCGGGACTCAAACTATCTCTATAGCAAATTTCATCTGAATCCGTTCAGCGGTTTAAGCGTGAAGAGGTAGCAAACAAACAGACCGACCCTTTCGCATTCATAATATGAGTCATCATCTGCCTAGCCTTTTCCCAACTATGTTGGGGTCGGCTACCAGTCTAACCGGATGCAGCTGAAATACCAGTATTTTACATGTAGCGACTGCCTATCTGACCTCCACAACCCAGTTACTGGGTAATACGATATCCCTTGGTAAGACTGGTTGTCAGACTTTCGGGCTTCTGCCTACCCGTAACGACTGTCAAAGATCCATAAATGACAGCCGCGACCAACGGCTTAACGTGCTTACCGAGGCACGGAGGGGTCTCGGTATGTTAAGATGGTCACCCATCCACAGACCAACCGCGGCAAGCATTTATAATATTGGTGTGGATGAATATAGTATGGATTATTTGTTTCAGGCCCTACAATATGACATGGATCTGGAATGCCACGTGGAAGCGTACCCACCACCAGCTATAACTTGGCTCAAGGATGAAGTACAACTGTCCAACAATCAGCATTACAGGTAAATAATCTTACGCTTAAAGTTCATAGCACACGTATCAAACCGGAAAGGGATCGGCACCGTATCAACTCGAGCCATTCAGTATTCTTTGTGTGAAACTCCCTACTGCAACACACACTAATCGGAATTGTAACGTAATCGCCTCGCCTCGGGACAAGCTCACGAACCGCGGTGCGGTGCGTTACGTCTCTTCGTCCCCCCTTGCCCCTCACCCCCCTCCGGCCTGCCTGCTGCACCATCAACCAGCGGTCGGCGAGCCGTAAGCGCGGCGTCGCCTAGCCGTAGCCGAGTCGACGTATCGGAGCTTCTGATCGGCATTGGTTACGTGCTTACGTTAGGTTGACGGCGAGGCGAAAGGCGATACGGTGCCGATCCCTTTCCGGTTTAATACGTTTGCTATGAGCTTTATACTATAGAAGTATAAGGAACGGTGTGAAGTTCACTCGTCCTCCATAGAAAAAGGAGGATCCTCCGACCTGACGGGTGTCGTGCCTGGTGGGCTACTGCCCGACGACGATTGATGTCGAGACGTTATTATATACAGGATGGAAACCACATTTTTAGGGTTCCCGTACCCAAAGGGTAAAAACGGGACCCTATTACTAAGACTTCGCTGTCTGTCCGTTCCGTCTGTCTGTCACCAGGCTGTATCTCAAGAACTGCGATAGCTAGACAGTTGAAATTTTCACAAATTCTGTATTTCTGTTGCCGCTATAACAACAAATACTAAAAATAAAATAAATATTTAAGGGGGGCTCCCATACAAAAAACGTGTTTTTTTCGGCGTTTTTGCCTTGTGGTACGGAACCCTTCGTATGCGAGTCCGACTCGCACTTGGCCAGTTTTTTTTTTACTTGTCTACGCTGTCCCACTCCTGGGCAAAGGCCTCCCTCCACTCCTTCCATCTTTCGCGAGCCCGCGCGTACTTCTTCCAGTATAAAAACACATAGATGCAATAAATTATACCACATAAAAAAATCTGCTGTTCCCTACATTTATGTTCGTACTAGCTTCTGCCCGCGACTTCGTCCGCGTGAAATTTCTTGTACCCCCACCCCGTCACAACACTTCGTATTCGCTTAGCGTTCATTCTGACTTTTTTTCTTTTTGCTCGGCTCCTAAGCGTCATAGCGTGATATTAAATAGCCTATAGCCTTCCTCAAGAATTGGGCTATCAAATGCAAAAAGATTTTTTCAAATCTGACCGGTAGTTCCAGAGATTATCGCGTTCAAACAAACAAACTCTTCAGCTTTATTATTAGTATAGATACTCTTCAAAGATCTTATACTTACAATCATCAACAAATATATTTCGAAAAAGATTATTACAGGATTTTATGTTGATAAAAAACTCTTATATAACTCCTTAATAGGTACCAACTCTTAACATCTTACACACGTGATAACTTTTAAACGAAATATCCGATTGAGATGAAACAAAAAGTATTTTACTTCTTCATAAATACTCTTGATAACATAATGCTTAATTTCGATAAAGATTAATATTACGATACATATTTAACGTAGTTTTTTTTTCTTCAGACGATTTAATAATTATTTTGAACACAAAATCGGTTATTGTGATTAAACCATGATAGCTAGATATATGTTCTCGCGGACTTTTTGTAGGTCTTAATGGTCTCTACAAACCCGTAGTACATCATTTTGTTCTATTGTCAATAGTTTTTGCAGCGCACGCAAAAATAGGTTTTCGATTTTACACCTTGTGTTACAAAATAGCAATTTTGTTACGGATCCCTAATTTTGAAAAAAAAATGCCTATAGCCTTCCTCGATAAATGGACTACCCAACACTAAAAGAATCATTTAAATCGGACCAGTAGTTCCAGAGATTAGCGCGTTCAAACAAACAAACAAACTCTGCAGCTTTATAATATTAAGTATAGATAACTCGTCAAAATGTTGGGAACAGCTGATTTTTTTTTAGAACAGGTTTGGTCCCATAATAAAAGTTGTTCATAATGATGAGTACAATGACCTCTTAAGAGGTTGTTAATGTTTTACCAATAACCCTGTATATGCTAGATGCGCGGTAAACTCTGCTTGCGCGATGCAGGATTTTGCGGGACGTCAGTGTGATGCGTAGTTCGTATGTGGCGATGTAGATGCCGCCACTGTACAATATGGCATGTCCGAAATTTGCGCTGAAGGCTGCGCAATAACATTTTTTAGGAACCAGATGATGACATGAGGCGGGTGTGAGAGAGAGAGAACATACGCGTAAGATCGGAAAGCAGATTGGTCATGATTCCTCGGCCGTACTTACACTAAGGGCGCTTTCCGAATTAGCTATAATCGCTCACAGCGCTCACATCATCTCACATGCGTTCCGATTTAGATATCACGATTACGACAGCTGAGAGCTGTCAACAATTCGGAACGCCCGTGAGCGCGCTCACAGTGCTTACTCAATGTAAAAACCATATTATTACAGTATTTCTTTGTATAAATACCACATTTCTCCTTCTTTGGTTAGGTGGCGACTATCAGCCAGAAGCACAATTTCGAAAATGCCACGTTAGTTTAATTTTATGATAAGATGCAAATCAAAACAAAACACACACTGACACATCCTCACACACACACTGTCATTTTTGACAGCGCTCACGGTGATATTATTCTAGGGCATGGTCGGCGTTATCGAAAGATGGCGCATGTCATGACGTCATCTATGACGATTCACGGAACGTCGTTATCGCGCTCACGCTAATTCGGTACGGGTTTAAGCACGCTCACATCGATTATTTCCAATCTCGGAACGCAGGGTAGAGATTGTTTACCCTGCAGGGGTAGGCAGATGTTCACTTTATGCATGTTATGATGTCTGCATTTTGACAGTTATGTTTACTAGCTTTTCTCTCCGCGGGTTCGCCCGCGCATCTCTTTCTCACAAACAGTGATTCAAAATTGTCCAAAATGGTTAAGGCGAAAGCGCCAGGGTAGCCCGCGAAATTCAATTTTTTTTAGGTTTTTTGCAATTTGCTGGTCAGTATTAAGTTGTACGTTGATTAAAATATGATTCGCGGCCGTAACAAATATGTATTTACAGAATTATAATCATTAAAGTCATCAACACAACTCTCTAAGACCATGTAATCCCCAAGAATGACTATTTCATGAAATCTTGACATTTGGGGATTACATGGTCTTAGAGAGTTGTGTTGATGACTTTAATTATAATAATTCTGTAAATACATATTGGTTACGACCGCGAATCATATTTTAATCAACGTACAACTTAATACTGACCAGCAAATTGCAAAAAACCTAAGAAAATTTGAATTTCGCGGGCCACCTTAGAGCTTCCCCCTTAAGTTTTTTCTATAATTACGTAAATGGTCTGTTAATTATTTGTAAATGATTATAAACCATTATGATAGTGTTTTGTTCTTAAGCTAAAAACCTAAAATCTAAAAACTGAATACCAAATGAAAAGCGATTCAATTATTACCTACTAAATCAAAAAAAGTCTGATTTAATAAAAAAAAGTCCGATTTAAATTTAAAAAATCGACTATGTTTTATTTTTACAAGCTTCTATTAGTCCCTGAAGATGTTTTAGCCTGTCTTTTTGTTCTTGTGTTCGGTCAGACTCAGGAATAGCCAGAAGTTTGTCGATTTCTTGTTTATTGTATTGGTACGTAATAGCACTGCATGGGAGCGAGGAGGACCGATTCCCAGAACCTGAAAAGAAAAAAAGCTTATAAACCAAAATAGCTATTGTGTTTATAGAGGTATGAGGAACAGGGTGTAAAGCTCACTCATACTCTATAGAAAAGGGAGGATCCTCCGACCAGACGGGTGTTGTGTCTGGCGGGCAACTGCCCGATGATTCATGTCGGGCCGTTGTATCTATGCTAGTTGCGCGGTAAACTCTGCTTGCACGATGCAGAATTAGCGTGACGTCAGTATGACGCGTTGTTCGCATGTGGCGTTGTAGATACCGCTACATGTTAATACAAGAACTCCTGGAAGTCGTCAAGTCTCGTATGCAAAGATTTAAATCGTTAGATTTACCCTCGCCGTACTTATGTCGTGTGAAAAGTGTCCGTACTACGTAGTGAGTACAGTGATTTCACATCATCATCATTTCAGCCGAAAGACGTCCACTGCTGGCCATAGGCCCAAGCACCTCCACTTCGACCGGTTCTGTGCTTCTCGCATCCAACGGGTTCCTGCGGCCTTCACAAGGTCGTCTGTCCACCTTGTGGGGGCTTGTGGCTTGAGGCTTGATTTCACATATTCCGTGTCAATTGTGTTAAAAATTAAAATAAAATTGTGTTTCCATGGCAGCATGCCACATTGTGTGTCAGAGGTGTCAAAACGAAACAGAAACGCGACCATCTTTAAACGCGGTAAGGCGGATCTAACGATTTAAATATTTGTAATAAAAAAAACAGGAATCCTATTGCTAATGCTCCATTGTCCGTCCGTCTGACACAGGGCTGTATCTACTGAACCGTATTAGGTAAACACTTGAAATTTTCACAGAGTGTGTACTTACCACTAAGGCGGCTATAAAATATAATAAAGTTACTTTTCTTTCCTTTACTTGGTGTAAATCATTTCATCACCACTGCTCTCAAAACGATGAGGGAAAACATCGTGAGAAAACGTTTTTTCAATTTTGATTAATATAACGCTACTAGTCTCCGAGTAAAATGGCTGTGTCACCACTCAGGATCGTCGGATATACTTGAAGTTAAGTTAGAAACCGATGGATTTTCTCGAATACAATTTAATTTTATTAAAAAATTAAAATTAATTGTTTGGTATCCACCAAACAATTCATTTATCAAACAAAATACATCTACTTACCAAGTTTCAACAGTGTAGCTCTTATAGTTTCGGAAAAAAGTGGCTGTGACATACGGACGGACAGACAGACATGACGAATCTATAAGGGTTCCGTTTTTTGCCATTTGGCAACGGAACCCTAAAAAAACACTACAAAGTGAAAATTAACTTTAATTTCGGAAGTCGGTGTCGTTGGTTCCGCGTAACACATTATCAAACACAGTCCGAATGATTTTGAAGTTAAATTACGTTCGAAAAATTTGTCTGCTCAACAACGCAATAATTGTTGTTGAACTGTCAAAATGTAAGCCATTCCTACTGTTAGTGTGTTATGATAACAAACAAGAGATTACTTAGTTAAACTTAAAACTTACCTGTACAAATGACAGAACAGAGCACTAATAGTATCAACATTATGCTGAACAACTTCATCTTGCAAATTATAAAGAATTATACGTTCTCGCGCTACTGCTAGTTAATAAATAGCATTGTATTTAACCCGGCAGCACTCGCTAGGTATTTACAAATACTAATACTCGCTATCGGGTATAAAATACCACAGAATTTAAAAAGCATTATCCAAGAAAATATTGTCTATAGCACTGTGTGACCTAAACTCGCCCTTAAGTCACGCTTTTCTGTGACTTAAGTAGTCTATTTTTAACCCACTTCAAAAAAGGAGGTTCTGTATTCGACCCGTATGTATATGTATGTTTGTATGTCCGCGATTTTCTCAAAAACTAATGAACCCATTTTGATCATTCTTTAATTAATGTGATCTACATACTTTTAGGAAGGTTTTAGTATATAATACATTAGGTAATTATTCTTATATACGAAGTTATATGCATAAATGTACTGCATCTCCAGCATTTGTATGTGAATTTTGATGATTCTTCGAGACGGAGTCTTCAATTCTTCGATGCACTAGTGTTAATTGAACTTGTGTGGGGTAGTTACAAGTAAAAAGTGAAAAATAACCTTTTTTTACAAAAAAAAAACAACCCACTTCAAGAAAAAACACTACAAAGTCAAATTTCGGAAGTCTGTGTCAAAAAACGAAAATGCGGAACCAGCGACACCGACTTCCGAAATTAAAGTTATTTATCACTTTGTAGTGTTTTTATTATTATGTTACGGGTCGTCAGAAGCCCGAAAGCCTGACAACCAGTCTTACCAAGGGCATTGTGGAGGTCAGATAGGCAGTCGCTTCATTTAAAATACTGGTATTCTGCTGCATCCGGTTAGACTGGAAGCTGACCTCAACATGGGAAAAGGCTAGGCAGATGATAATGTTAATTATGACTGTGGTATTTTGTACCCAGTAGCTAGTGCAGCAGGGTTCATGTAAACAGGATTTTATTCACAAGTACATTCTTGTCTGATGACTCACAGTCCACTCGTTGTTAACATGCATAAAATTCATAATAAGGTTAATATTTTCCTTATAACATCATCTGCCTAGCCTTTACGCAACTATGACACATTTCACATTTTCCTTATACATCTGAATAAAATAAAGTCCTCCAGATCGTATTTCGGCCACGGCGGCCAATCTCAACGGAGACTAGCCTTCGGCGCGGGAGATATTATAGTGCACAAGTGTGCGCGCAGACACAGGTGCACTCCCTCTTCCCTCACTCTCATAGTCCGATGGGACGGCAATCCGACACGACCGGAGAGAGATCAGGCGCAGGACCAACAGCTTTACGTGCTTTCCGAGGAACGGGGGTATCACACCGCCGACTCCAAACTCCGAGCTGTTACTAAGAAATTCCTAATGGAAAAACTCAATAATACGTTGCCCGACCCGGGAATCGAATCCAGGACCCCACACTCAGCAGTCGTGCTTGCAACCACGAGACCAACGGGGCAGTCAAATCTTATCTTATAAAAATCTTTTTTTTATAATCTTTCCTTATAATAATGGCCTGCGCAGACGACGGACTTTTTTGTCCGCTAAAATAGATCGCTTACAAGTGTATCGAGTAACGCAAACGAGGGATTGAAAGTACCGCGTACAAAAAGTCCCCCGAATAACCGAGGACATGCAGGGAGCGGACCGGACAAAAGTACGGGGGAGTCCCCGAAAAAAATAGAACTCGTGTGACTAGGCGAAGCAACGCACATGTCGGACTTTAGTCCGCGTTGTGCGCTCGAGAGTGACGTACGTATGCACGACGATAAACGATGACACCGTGTGCGTTGAGTTCGCGGTAAATCCGCGGCGGACTTTTTATTCGCGAGAAAAGTCCGTCGTCTGCGCAGGCCATTATATAAAACCTACATGGTGGTCGTGTGCCACTGATTGTTGTACAATAAAATATCAAACTGATACCTACTTTGCTTTCATGCCCATAATCCATGAGGTTATGTGCCCAGCACGCTTCCACTGCGCAAAATTACGTTGGTGTTCTGTTAATTATTAGTAACTGATTATACAGGGTGGAATTTTGTAATGCCACCACCAAGTCCAGATTTCATGGTTTTCCTATCATTTAATTTATCAAGTTTGTTAGAGAGATTTCATCCTTATAATTATAATTGATCCTAACGATCAATGCAATAAAAGTACAGGGTGTAATTTTTACAGATTTTAGTCGGTTCGATTCCCGGGTGTGGCAAGCGAATTTTCTAAAATCTTTGAATGCAGTTTTCTTTCTATTCAAAAATAAAGGAATGTTTTCTTTGAGTAAAATTTTCTATCTACAGTATAAAGAGTACTTTCCCTTCAGGTGGCATTACAAAATTCCACCCTGTATAATATATATTACATATTATTATAACGACTTCAAAAAACGACGAGGTTCCCAATTCGGATGTTTATATACAGGGTTATTGGTAAAATATTAACAACCTCCTAAGGGGTCATTGTACTCATCATTATGAACAACTTTTACTATGGGACCAAACCTGAAATCGCGAAAAAAAAATCGGCTGTTCTCTACATTTTGACGAGTTATACGAACATAAATGTAGGGAAAAGCTGAATTTTTTTTTCGCGATTCCTGGTTTAGTCCCATAGTAACAGTTGTTCATAATGATGAGTTCAATGACCTCTTAAGAGGTTTTTGGTGTTTTTTCAATAACCCAATAACCCTGTATACATTTTTTTTTATGTTCGGGCATAACTCCGTCATCTAAAGACGGATTTGCAAAATTCTTTTTTTGTTATGTCCTATTTAAATTTCGTAAAGATCTGATTGTGAGTTTCGGAGACGAACAACGGAACTCTTCAATAAGTACCAGCAAATCAACCGCGATTGCTGCTATCGCATGTGTATGCATTGTTTACGCAATGACGCAACATAACATCACGCCTGTACCCTCTAAAGGGGTACTCAGATGTGTTCAATAGCTTCCTGTCACTGATATTCACATGGCCAGTAGTGTTATATGCATTTTTGTGGGATAGGTAGGTACCTACGACTATAAAGTGAATAATAAAAACTTTTACTTACAAAAAAAAACAACCGACTTCCAAAAAGTTTTATTATATTTCTATGTTATAATTTTATAAACCATAATGATAGTGTTTTTTCAACTGAATACCAAATTAATAGCGATTCAATTTTTATTAAAATCAAAAAAATCTGATTTAAATAAAAAGATCTGAAATTTTTTTTAAGTCTTGATTTTTATTAACCACGTTTATAAGCTTGTACTAGGCCCATCATATATTTTAGACTTTTTCTTTGTTCTTCTGTTCGGTCAGACTCAGGAATATCCCGAATTTCATCGATTGCTTGTTCATAGAATTGGTACATTAATCCCGAGGCACTATAAATAGACGGCCCGACAACTGAAAAGGAAAAGTATATAAATTACAATAACAAAAAACTTTTTTACAAAAAAAAAACAGACTTCCAAAAAACACTATAAAGTGAAAAATAACTTCAATTTCGGAAGTCGGTGTCTTTGGATTTGTATTTTAGTTTTTTGCCACCGACTTCCGAAATTAAAGTTATTTTTCACTTTATAGTGTTTATTGGAAGTCGGTTGTTTTTTTTGTAAAAAAGTTTTTATTTTTCACTTTTTAGTGGGTCAGTTTGTAATTTATCTAAGTTACAATAGCCTAATGTCAACTGCTCATCACCTTTTACAAAATATTGCTATTCCCGATGCAGGGACGTTAATTGTTGAGGAGGTCTCCTAGTAAGAACCAGGAGAACTCCTCAATAACCACTCACCATACGCATTGTGACGAGGATAAATCGCTTAGCAACCATATTAAAGTAATCGAATCGCAACCCGTGAAATATTTGTCATTGAGTAGTTCCGATGGTCATCTGTGGTCTTCATCATCAGCTCCACTTTACCAAATGATGATTTCCGAAAGCAAATGCTCAAGTTACTTTAAAAAATACCGAAATCGCTATAGCTTTGCCTATAAAATTTGAGGGTTTCCCTCGATTTCCATGGGATCCTCTCATCAGATTCCAACTTGATGATAATGGGACAACCTCGAGAGTATACCCTTTCGAACAAAAAAAGAATTTTGAAAATCGGTCCACAATTGGCGGAGTAATCGCGTAACAAACACAAAAAAAAAAAGAAATCACCGTCGAATTGAGAACCTCCTTCTTTTTTGAAGTCGGTTAAAAATAGCTATTGTGTTGATAAAAGGACTCCTGGGAGTCTTCAAGTCTCGAGTGATTATAATTATCAATCAACTCAGACTATCTCAGTCCACTGCTAGAAATAAGCCCCTCCCAGGCTGTGCCACAACACCCTGTCCTCCGCCTTTCGCATCCAATAAAACACAAGGGCGAAAGTTTGTGAGTGTGGGGTGTGTTTATATGTTTGTTACTTCTTCACGCTCAAACGGCTGGGCCAATTTTGATAAAATTTGGTATGGAGGTAGCTGACACCCTGGATTGACATATAGGCTTTTTTCCCGATATTCTCACGGGATCGAAACTTATGCGGGTGAAACCGCGGGGCGCAGCTAGTTTTCCATATAAAGCAATAGATTAGCATTATGAACTTACCTGTACTAATGAAAGAACAAGCCACCAATATTATCATAGTTATGGTGAACAACTTCATCTTGCAAATTATACCGAATTATACGTTCGCACTCTACTGCTGTTTGTCAGTGATTGGATTAGAATAGTATTTAACCCGACGGCACTCGCAAGGTACTTACAACCACGAATGGTACTCGCTACAACCGGGAAAAAAATACCACAGAATTTAAATAGATTAAGGAATGAGACGTCAATGGTGACATCATCTGCCTAACCTTTTCCCAACTACATTGGGGTAGGCTTCCAGTCTAACCGGATGCAGCTGAATACCAGTATTTTACTTGGAGCGACTGCCTATCTGACATACACAAACCACTTATTGGGTAGTGCTATACCCCTTGGTAAGACTGGTTGTCAGACTTTCGGGCTTCTGACTACCCGTAACGACTGTCAAAGATCCACGAATGACAGCCGGGACCAACGGCTTAACGTGCTTTCCGAAGCACGGAGGGGCCTCGGTATGTAAAGATCACAGACCAACCGCGGCAAGCGTAGCTTAACCTGATCGATCGACCTTTGCGGCTGATATTATTTAGCCACGGCTCCTCCGTCCGGCTCAGAAAATTTATAATTATGGTATACTAATGGCTAGGATAGTGGTACTAGCAGCGCACAGTGTTTTTTTAGCCCCAAAAAAGTGACATCCGCGTTTTATTAAAAATTTCTACTCTATAGTTCTGTAAAAATGCAGGTGTAGAACTCCTAGGTGCCAATTTTCTATACTCTATTTTTAAAAAAATCTTAGCTTTCGTTACCTTGAAGGTCAAAATACTGAAAATAACTCGTACAATAAAAACTGTGCATGATTGAGTTTTGTTTGAATTGCATATTTATGAAGCAATTGTAAGCGCATATTTTCCCGTTTTTATTTAATCAGAAATCATAATAGAACCCAAAAAAGAAATGTTTTTCCGAAATCAGTTTTTATTTTTTTCTAGTTCGAAGTCTATAGAACCTCTGTCTAGTACAATTCGATTCCTTATACTAGTTATACTAAGGTTTATCACCTACAAAAATATTACTTTCAACATGGGCCTAGGTTTGTAGAAAATGATTTTTATGTATTATGGTCAAAAATTAGGGTTATCAAAAAAAGGTCAATTGGCTGTTTTATGATTTTCTAAAATTAAATAATGGGCATCCATCGCCATAATTAATTTTAGTTACGTAATCATTTTCGTTTTTTGACACCGACTTTCGAAATTAAAGTTATTTTCACTTTGTAGTGTTTTTTTTTTAAGTCGGTTGTTTTTTTTATGTGAAATAATTTTATTATTATTATTTATTTATTTTAAACCCAGTAGCGAGTGCTAACGGGTTAATAAAGTAATCAGGATTTTATGTAGGTACAACTACTTCTACGGTCTGATGACACACAGCATTCCCGTAGTTACCTACCATGCGTAGGTAATAAGGTTATCATTTTCCTTATATCGCAGGGTGAAAATAAAAGTGACCTATTTCAAAATTTAGGTAAAATGAATTAAATATACTTAAAAAACAAAAACAAAAAAAAACAAAAAACATACAAACATCTGAACATAGTACCTCCTCCTTTTTGTGAAGTCGGTAAAAAACATCTTATAATAAATAACAGGCCATTTAATGGCCTTGTTTTTTAAGAAATAAGATGTGAAAGAGTGTACTTTTTTGAGTCACTTTGTATATTTAACTCATTTTACCTAAATTTTGAAATAGGTCACTTTTATTCTCACCGTGCGATATGTATATGTACAACGTTATTTTTACCGACTTAAAAAAAAAATAATTTAAAAAAATTAAACCGACTTCAAAAAGAAATTAACTCAAAATTATGAAATAACTTTAATTTCGGAAGTCGGTGTGGGATCTGTATTTTAGTTTTATGCCACCGACTTCCGAAATTAAAGTTATTTCATAATTTTGAGTTAATTTCTTTTTGAAGTCGGTTTAATTTTTTTAAATTATTTTTATTTCGTAATTTTTAGTTTTTGCACTAGTATTTGACCAAGGTTTTGAGATGTTTTCCCTTTGACACTACACCCGTAGCTCTTATCAATAAGCCAGGCCGTCACACTTACACGTATTAGTCCATATCTTGAAAATTACTGAATCGATCTTGATGAAACTTGCACTGTTCCCTAAGTTGAAGAAAATGTAAGCCAATAAAAAAAAAATGGTCACGACCCGATTAATAGTTCCGGAGATATGCGTGGACAAACATACATACATACGTCTATGAAATTTTGTATATTTGTTTGGAAGCCCTAATAGATCATCATATGTGAATATAATGCAATTCCAATAATATTACATACATACGTATCGAATTGATAACCTCCTTTTTTTGAAGTCGGTAAAAAAGGAGGTTATCAATTCGATACGTGATGAACGCAAGACGGCGCGGGTGAGCATGTTTTTGTACGGACAAACAGATAACAAGCTTATAACTTTGTGATTAAACATGATAGTTTTGAAATTTTGTAAGTACATAGATTCTTTACATAAAAATACTAGACACGTATTTCGGGTTTCGCCTACTATAAATAATGTGGTATGATTAATTGTTCAAAATGACCATTGTTTTCGATTTCTCAAGGATTGTACTGCATTCAAAATTTGAATTTAGAACATAATGTTGTGAAGGTGACTGCGCTGTGTATTGAGCATCATTTCGAACAAGGTACAGCGGTGCTATTCTGTAAAAATCTCACAGTGAAAACTTAGGTGGAGTGAGCTGTCAATAGTGTCAATTCCTAGCAAAAACAAACTCACTTCACCTAAGTTTTCACGGTGAGATTTTTACAGAATCGACCGGCAGGTAATGTCGGTATGAATACTATTAAAATCCAACATTTTCCTTAAGTTTGTCGTATGTCATTATTTCCCAGAATTTGATCCTTATTAGGGACACTATCGAGTGGTGTAATAATACAGTGTGTTTTTTTTATCAAAATCAACGGGTTGGATTCCTGGTTTATTGATTTTTCAAAAATCTAATGATGCAGTTATAATTTTTTGAGTAGTTTTCGCTATTCCTCATAGTTTCGGATTTGGTCATCCACGCCCACTTGAAAAAATCACCTTGTATATAATAGTTCATAAGATACACCCCGCTGCAAAAAACGCCAAAAAAAAACGCGTTGCTTGTTTCTTTTTAGGGTTCCGTATCCAAAGAACCTTTGGGACCCAAAGTAGGTTCTTTGGGTACGGAACCCTAAAAAGTCACAAATGGACAGTGTCTTTCACATTTGTAATCAATCAATCAATCAATCAAATCATTTATTTGCAAGGAATGTAGGTACATTAAAATACAGGTGGAGTAGATAAGAGTGAGCCATGTACATTCTGCCTGGAAATAGGCACGCAAAATACATAATCTAAAAATAAAATTACAAATTAAAATTAAAATGTCACAGTTACCTACAATAAAATTATTACAATTATACACACAATAAATATTCAAAATGTCAAATTAAAATGTTATTTTAGAATTAAATTAAAAATAAATGTATATTAGGTCAAAGTTCAAAATAATATTAATTATACACATTGCTGATTAAAAAGATTTGTCCATTAAAAAATCATTAATCGAATAATAACATTTATCTATTAGGAAGGCCACTAGTTTCTTTTTAAAGTTTTTAATTGTATCATTTTTAATTACATCTGGCAATTTATTGTATATTATAGGACCCATACAAACAACACTTTTTCTCATTAACGCTGTGTTACAGGACTCGATTTGTAATAAATTTTTATATTGATTTCTGACAGGTCGTTTACTGGTTCCTGACATCGTGGGAAAGAGATTTTTATTGGTCTTTACAAACATGGCCATTTCCAGAATATACAATGACGGAAATGTAAGCACCTTTAGGGACTTAAACTTTGGTTCGCAACTGTCTGTGGTCTTCAAACCACACATCGCTCTAATGCAACGTTTTTGCGCCTTGAATAGTAATATTATAGGTATATAGTATGGATTTGTTTCTCTCCCAGAATCTCCCACTTCGCGACTGCAGACGAGTTCACAGACACGACTATCAGAGTCATCACGATTGAGAAGCGTCAGTACGGCCTCTTCAAATGCAAGGCTCAGAATAAACTGGGCACTGACGAGGGACAGGTGGACTTAGTCGGTGAGTAAAACTGACTCTTAATGGTATAGTTATAGAGGCAGATTTGATTTGGTTTTTTTTTTTGAGTTGCATAAACGGGAAAGGGATTTTTTTTTGTAATGTTTCTTTTTAAATTCAATATTTAAAATAAGCTTCCTTTGATTTTGACAAGCATATACTTGTTTTTGTATTTAGGTAGTATTTTTCGGACTTGATTTCAAAATATTTTAATGATTTGCGATAATTGCGTCTTGCAATGTTTAAATTCTGTGTTTAATAATTAAACTGCGTATTTGTTGAAGTAAGGTAAGCCGCAGGTCTGTGGTATCAAAACCAGCACCATAAGACAAGATGGGGGCAAAAGGCCAGCTCAAGTTTAAAATGTTACCACTGACTTGCGTCCTACTGTATGTAAAATACAGAGTGAGATTAAACTTTTCGATCGATTTCTCAAGAAGACCAGGGGGTCTACTCCGAAGCGGTTAACCACTGTATCGGCCGAATGTTCGGTCATTTTCTGATTCGAATATTGTTGTCCTACTACGAATTTAAAAAAAAAAAGGTAAAAAAAGGGTTAAGGGTTCTAAAAAGGTTCGGATTGGCACAGTTTGGTCGGGACCAATAGTCAATATAGGAAATTAATGGTAGTAGAAAATTACCGAACATTCGGCCGATACAGTGGTTAACTGCTTCGGAGTAGACCCCCTGGCCTGCAATGGGACAACTCCCACTGCGAAACAAAGGCCTCATTATACGAAGAAGGCACAAGCATTGATCTCCACGCTTGCTTAACAAGCATTGTCGATGTCAGACTGACATAAAACCAACATTTTAATTTGATGATCTCACTCTGTACCATTTTTCTCCATACTCCGCATGCATGGCTGCTACTCGTCGCATGCTACAACTGACGTCTTGTCTTTAGAATCTATAATCCCGGTCTGCCCACCGGCGTGTGGCACCGCGCGTTTTGCCGGCGCGGCTAACATCGCGCCGTCTGAAACTACCCTAATGTCACTGTTCGCTGTTTACATCGTTTATGCTGCGAGGAGGTGAGTTTTAGCTTATAATTATGTTTTATAGTAGACATTATTCTCACTGTGTCATTACGATAGATAGGCAGCTTGTTCTAAGTTGTTTAGAATAGAATAGAATGCATTTATTTGTCAGAATATTGTACAAAGTTGTCAATCGGTTGTATGCCGCAATTACAGAAACAATTATAAAGCCTTAAGTGTCTCACGTGGATCCACGTTCGGCATACGGCGGATTAAAGAGCTTTTTTACAACAGTAAAAGGATCGTTTTGGTGCGTGGCGAAAATCGGAACTAACGCCGCCATCTTGATTTCTGTGACCATTTCACAAATGTTTACCAACAACGCCCCCCTGTCAATGTCACTCAGGCGCCAAGACATCCTTGTAGGACTTTACAGTCCGTGCACAGAGTTATTTTTCCTCTGACAGAAGCAACCCAAATGCAACCTTATTATAACGAGAATAAAGATCACTGTGATATGGACAGACTTGTTAGTGGCAGCAGCCCAAATGAACCTTATTATAACGAGAATAAAGATCACTGTGATATTGACAGACTTGTTAGTGGCAGCAGCCCAAATGAACCTTATTATAACGAGAATAAAGATCACTGTGATATTGACAAACTTGTTAGTGGCAGCGGCCCAAATGAACCTTATTATAACGAGAACAAAGTTCACTGTGATATTGACAGACTTGTTGGTGGCAGCAGTCCAAATGAACCTTATTATAACGAGAATAAAGATCACTGTGATATTGACAAACTGTTAGTAATAAAATAATAATAAAAACTTTATTCAGTTCAGAAAAATAACACGGTACAATATAAAAACAAAACTAGTTGCAGTTTACATGGAGCCTTAGGTGCTAGGTTTTTACAAATGCCCTGGACCCCACACTAGGATTCCCTGTGTCGTGGGTTCCAGTCTCTTCCCAAGTAAGGCAAACAATTTAATTTTTGTACCTAAGTGACGTAAGTAAGTAATTAATTCTAAGAAAAATCAAACAATAGAAAAAAAAAAAAATACATGGTACAATGTTATTCAGAACCTGAGTAGTACAGTGTTACATAGAGAAAAAAAAAAAAAAAAAATTGAAAGAATAATTCAAAAGAAAAAAGAAAAACTAACTAACTAAAATTATTATGTGGTAGAAAGACGGTGGTATAAGTGCTTTGGCAGGGTGTGAGTGTGTTTGTAGTGTGGTGTGTGTGTTATGTGTGGAGTGTATGTGATGTGTGAGCGGTTGTATGTGGTGCAAAAGCGCGCAATATTTTTTTTTTTTTTTTTTGTCTTATGTTATGATTGTATGTGCAAAAGGTCTTCCGTTTGGTCATAATTTTTGGGGTGCAGCCATTTGAATATTGCACTCTTACAGCTGTTGTACGTTAAGGAGAGTATAGATCTATTATGGGAATAGAATTTAGAGTAGAGATATGGCCCAAGAAATGCAAAAGATCTGCGTGCAAAAGAAGAATGTACTCTTGGCCGATCCCACTTTAACGTTCTGGATGAATGGCGGGCCAGTTCTTTAGCATGTCTATGGAAGCGTAATAGTGTCGAAACAATAAACAGCTGCTTCACACGGAGGAGGCTACATTCTGAGTACAGGGCATCAGTAGAATATCGCCAGGGTTTTCGATAGGCTATTTTTAGAATAGCTCGCTGAGCTCGTTCCAGCGCAAGCAGGTTAGTTTTGTTTGCTGCTCCCCAGACTGATACACAGTAACTTAAAATGGACTGGCACAAGGTATAGTATACAATACGGATGAGTTTTGGTTCTGTGATAGACTTTAATTTTTTGAATATGTGCGAGAGTTTTCTAATACGCTTCACGAGTGCATCAATTTGCGCTTTCCATGTTAGATGTTTATCAATTAGTATCCCTAGGTATTTTATACACGAAACCTGTTCAATTTGCGCGCAGAGACAACTCTCATTACCAATACTACCACATACATGAATCTTTATTTTCAGTTCTTCGTCAGGTGCAGACCGATCAGTAATGCTAAAACACACCGACTTGGTTTTGCCGACGTTTAAGGTCAACAAATTGTTTTGCAGCCAGATAGCAACCCTCCCAAGTCCCTCCTGGGCTACACAAACGACCTCACTCCAGGTTTTTGCATGAAAGAGTATTGCGGTATCATCCGCAAAGGTAAAGACGCTGGCATTATGGAGTTCAAGAGAGCATAGGTCGTTAATGTAGATCAGGAACAACGTAGGGCCTAGAACACTACCCTGCGGTACGCCGTAGCCCACATTCGCAAATTCACTGACGTGCTCACCAATACGGACGCGTTGTTTTCGATCTCCTAGATAGGACCTAAACCAATCCAGAGCTAGGCCCCTGATCCCGAGAGCCTCGAGTTTTTTTAGCAGGATCGGCCGGGAAACTGTGTCAAAAGCTTTTGCCAGATCCAGGAAGACGCCGACGCATCTTTGTCCCTTATCCATTTTGCTAATAGCAGAATCAACAAGCTGCGTAACGGCATCCTCCGTGGACCTGCCAGCCCGAAATCCGAACTGATTCCCGGCCAATAAGCTATTTTGTTCAAGAAACTTAAGTAACCTTACATTAATCACCTTTTCAATTACCTTAGTCAGTGGACTCAAAAGAGAAATGGGCCTATAGTTTGCTGGTTCGCATGAGTGGCCTGATTTTAATATTGGTATGACGTTGGCCATCTTCAGGTCATTAGGTACCACGCCCGAGGATATGCTCAGGTTGCAAATGTATGTTATAGGGCTAGCTATTACATGTTTGGTCTGTTTCAGCATATCGTTGCTAATGCTATCTTGTCCAACAGCTGTACTAGATTTTAGTGTACCAATTAGTTTAATTATTTCAATTTCATCTGTTGGTGACAGAAATAGCGAATCTGGTGAGATGTTTCCTGATTGGCTTGTGCTATTTGCCAGTTCAACTTCTGTTTTTCCTAATCTACTAAGTACCTCACTCGCCAACTGGTCACCAATGGAGCTAAAGTAGTGGTTTACTACATTC
This sequence comes from Oligia strigilis, assembly GCA_951800025.1. Classification (NCBI taxonomy): domain Eukaryota; kingdom Metazoa; phylum Arthropoda; class Insecta; order Lepidoptera; family Noctuidae; genus Oligia; species Oligia strigilis. The sequence goes on along the minus strand of OX637568.1, from coordinate 6,733,829 downwards.
AGTGACTCTACAGAATCAGGTTTAATTTTGAGTAAGTCTTCATTTTTGTTGGCAGCCTTTTTAATGTTACAAATAGTTTTAATTGAGTCCCATGTTTTCTTAATATTATTTTGATTTTCAGTTATGAGTTTTTGATCATATTTTTCTTTTTGCTGCTGTAATATATTTATGCAGTAATTTCTGTATAACCTGTATTTTTCCTGTAAATTGAGATCGTTACGATTTTTTCTGGCTTTAGTGTGCAATTCATCGCGGCGTCTGATGCACTTTAAGAGACCTGGAGTTATCCATTTCTTAACAATTACATCAGCACTTCTCACTTTACGTATACATTTATTCTGATTAAGGACAAGATTAAATTTTTCGATAAAGAGTTTAGTGGCTTTATTAATGTCAGTTGTATCATACAGGTCGGACCAGTCAATTTGCTTGAGGTCTTCAAGTAGATTTTTGTAGTTAATTTTAGTATATGTGTTAATTTTTTTGTCCTTAGTAAAGGGAGAACCCATGATGCACAATATTGTGCTATGGTCTGTTATATCGGAATGACAGACAATTGTTGTAGAGGCAAGTCTTGATTTAATCATACAATGATCCAAGCTATTTATACCACGCGTTGGAAAAGTGTGACCGGGAACATACCCACAATGAGCTATAAGGTTTAGGTACTCATCAACACGAGGATCAGTGGATGTTTCTTTAATATCGAGGTTAATGTCACCAACTAGTGCACAATGCTGGCTGGAACAGTTACTCAGGACCTTTTCCAGGGAAGTCAAGAAGTTACTTATGTTATAAAATGATGGTGATCGATAGATTACTATAATAGAGTATGATTGACCAACATCCACTTGTAGACAGTTGGCATGATTGAAAGGGGGCTCAGTTATAAGAACACTAAGTTCCGATTTGGAGAACACCACAATGCCGTCATTTTTGTTAATATAATTTTTCGAATAATTACAGTTGTAACCTTCCAGATCAATAGTATTAAAGGAATCATCAATCCAGCACTCAGTCAATATTATAAGATCGGGGTTGAATTTTAATCGTTGCAGAAATACAAGCAACGAATCGAAATTCTTATTTATACTGCGTATATTCTGAGATAGGATTGTAAGTTTACTGTGGGCAACCTCGAGATATTCCTTACAAAGATCGGGGGTGTCGAGTTCAATACAATTTGAAAGGTGCGTGCTGTCAATATCCTCAAGAAATGAGGTGTTATCCAGCATTGCGCTTTGATATAAAAATTACTAGTAATATAAAATACAATGTATCATTATTAAAAGATGTGTACCAGCACGAACGCATCGTCACCATTAATAAGGTCAAGTTCGGTTGCCTATTGACCTTTCTATTACTTAATCCACGATTTTTGTAAGGTTCTATACGAATTAGTACGTAGGACAGTAAGTTATTATGGAGTTGATCATATCCCGTGTAAGAGGAACAATAGTGGCAGCAGCCCAAATGAACCTTATTATAACGAGAACAAAGATCACTGTGATATTGACAGACTTGTTAGTGGGAGCAGCCCAAATGAACCTTATTATAACGAGAACAAAGATCACTGTGATATTGACAGACTTGTTAGTGGGAGCAGCCCAAATGAACCTTATTATAACGAGAACAAAGATCACTATGATATTGACAGACTTGTTAGTGGCAGCAGCCCAAATGAACCTTATTATAACGAGAACAAAGATCACTGTGATATTGACAAACTGTTAGTGGCAGCAGCCCAAATGAACCTTATTATAACGAGAACAAAGATCCAGTGCCGTAAATGCCAGCGGTGCCCAGGCACAGGGCGCAGACCCTGGAGGGGCGTAGAAATGACCAGACCTGGGCCACTAACAATACCTATTATTTATTTATTTATACGTGTGGATTCGAGTCGTCCGCGTAGGTATACCTATTCTTCTTACAAATAAATAATATTATCAATATTAAAGACGATGAGATCGTAATAATAATTGTAAAAGTTTGTGAAGAATGTGATATCGAAGACGATTTTCCTGAAAAGCGTAAAAAGCGAGTAAAGAGACACGACTTGATAGAAAGTTCAGACGCCAGCTTACGATCTTACCCCACAACAAAACTTTAAAATTCATATTAATGACGCAATATTGATAAAATAATTTCTGAATTCGAATTTTCGAATAAACGTTTTTTCTCCTAATTTATAAATGCAAATGTTACCCCAGGACCCGACGGCTTGCCAGGTAAAGCCTGGGTCCTGGCCTCGAGGGTTCTCGGGCCTTGACTGGAGGCGTTCTTAAGCGCATGTTTGGAGAGAGAGGCCAGTTTCCACTCCGTTGAAAGACGGGGAAGCTGGTCCTCATTCGGAAGCAAGGGCGCCCTGCGGACTCTCCGTCCGCATACCGGCCCATCGTGCTGCTCGAAGAGGTCGGCAAGCTCTTTGAGAGAGTGATTGCGGGCCGCCTCGTCGGGCACCTGGTGAAAATCTTGCGGACAGTCAGTTTGGCTTCTGCAAGGGGCGCTCGACGGTGGACGCTATCATACGCGTGAGAGCCCTCACGACGGGGGACGCGGTGTCCCGGGGTGGGGTCGTCGTGGCGGTGTCACTCGACATCACCAACGCGTTTAACACCCTGCCCTGGAGCTGCATTTTGGAGGCACTCCGGTACCACCGGGTGCCGACCTACCTCCGTCGAATACCTAGTCGAGGCGTATTTGACGGACAGAGCCATCATCTACGATGTCGTGCGGTGTCACGCAGGGATCGGTTCTGGGGCCGTTCCTGTGGGACATCGGCTACGACTGGGTGCTGCGGATCGACCTCCCTGATGGCGTCAGCGTGGTTTGCTACACTGACGACACGCTGGTCCTGGCGCAGGGGAGGTCGCATCAGGTGGCGGCCGACGCGATGACACGTGGGGTTGCGATAGTCGTGGAGAGGATCCGGCAGTTGGGTCTCGAGGTGGCACAAGCCCGAGGCCATGTCGTTTCATGGGCCCCGGAACGCGCCACCATCGGGATCCCAACTAACGGTAGGAGGGGTTCACATCGGCGTCGAGACGACGATGAAATACGTGGGTCTCGTCGAAAATCCGCTTCCGCGGCAAATCGCGGCGGAGCGGACGGAACTCCGGCGTGATCTCATGGCGACATGGAAAGAGCGACTGTCGCAACCCAGCGCAGGGCACGCCACGATAGCGGCGATAAGACCCCTCTTTGAGGAGTGGCTAGAGAGGCGCCACGGCGCCCTCACCTACCGCCTGACGCAGGTTCTCACCGGACACGGAAGTTTCTGGAGGTTCCTGCACATCATCAGGCGGGAGGAAACGCCAGGGTGTCACCATAGCCAGGATCGCCCAGAGAACACGGTGGAGGTCTGCCCCGCTTGGGCGGAGCACCGCCGTGTCCCCGTAGAGGCGATCGGCAGCGGCGGCGACCTCTCGCGTCCGACCCTGGTGCAAGCCATGGTCCGGGGCGAGAGGGAGTGGGAGGCAGTCACCTCCTTCTGCGAAGCAGTCATGCTAGCAAAGGAGGTGGCGGGACCGCTCAGGGAGAGAGCCTCCCGTCCCAGCCGCCGCGGGAGACGCTCTGGGCGTCGGGAGCCGCGTGACGACTCCCGGCCTCCGTAGGCGCGGGCCTGCGGGCAGGAGTAATGGGTAGCTCACCGTCCGATCAGGACCAGGCTCATGCCGGACGGCGCGTACGTGTTCCACGCGCGCCTCAAAGAGATGTCAGCATCGAGGAAGGGGCCCCTTAGGACCGAAGCCTGCCGGGTCAGCGGGAGCAGAGTCTGACACTCCCTTCCGCTCCACCCAGAGCGGGAGAGTCATTAATTTGATGATTACCCATCCGAAAAAAAATAAAAAAATGGGCGCGGATATAGCAGCTCGCACCGGGCGCATAAAAGGCTAATTACGGCACTGCAAAGATCACTGTGATATTGACAGACTTGTTAGTGGGAGCAGCCCAAATGAACCTTATTATAACGAGAACAAAGATCACTATGATATTGACAGACTTGTTAGTGGCAGCAGCCCAAATGAACCTTATTATAACGAGAACAAAGATCACTGTGATATTGACAGACTTGTTAGTGGGAGCAGCCCAAATGAACCTTATTATAACGAAAATAAAGATCACTGTGATATTGACAGACTTGTTAGTGGCAGCAGCCCAAATGAACCTTATTATAACGAGAACAAAGATCACTTTAATTTCGATAGTGACGCAAAATCAGAGGTAAAATAACTGTGAATAGGGTGTACAGTCACGAGCATAAGTATGTATACACTTGGCTTTATTCAAAAGCAATTTTCTCTTTTATTTTTTAATGAAATTGTATGTTATTACGAACATAGTATTTTCGAAACCATAGGTTTATGTAAAGTGTTGTATTTCAACGTTGCATTCGTCATTTCACGAAAAAGTCGCAATTTTAAAGTTGCCAAGTGTTGACATATTAGTGCTCGTGACTCTACATAAGCCACGAATGATTAACTGTCATCCGCGAAGATTCAAAAGTGCGATTTTCAATGGTTTTTTTTGTTTTCTGCCATTCCATTTCCTATGAGAATGACAACAGTCGTCCAACGCAATAAAATTGGGAACACGACACAGTGTGAATGGTGGCTCTAACGACTTTTTTGTATTCGTATTCATTTGGCGTTTTTATAATTTCTAACATAATGATATTATCGTGGACGTCCAGGGCATCAAGAGAGGGCGGGGAAGTAAAATGTATGGAAAGATATGAATACGCTTTCAAAGGGTTTTGAAGGTCCGGGATTTACCTACCTGTCCGCCATTTTAATTTTTTTTTTTTTCAAAATGGCTGTCAAGCATTTAACCTATATAAATCGATAGTTGACATCAATGCAAACAGAAAACATAATAAGACCAAACCCCGTAAAGTGTCACGTTTCCGAAATATTAACATTCAAAATTGATCACGTGACATCCATATTTTTTACCCTTGCTTAAATCTTTTTGCACAGATGTGTGATTGGTGATTGTTCTAAACATTCCGAGGTATTATTTCAAACATCTATGCAACAAGATATAAGCAAGAGTAAAAAAATGGAAGCCGCCGCCATTTTGAAAAAAATCAAAATGGCGGACAGGTTGGTGTGTCAGACTCCTTAAAAAATCTTCAATCCCCTTTCCGCCCACGATAACGATAGTATCGTCACGTAGGAACTTATAAAACCGCACAATTGGTGTATTAGAGTTAGCTCAGCGCAGCGCGGCGCCGCGCGGCGTAGCTCACTGAATCGTGTACCTTTTTGTGTAGTAGATAAGGTCTGTAATTGTATTTCTATCTTGAAAACTGCGCGTCGCGTCGCGTCTCGGTGTGAACTGACCCTTACTGATTCCAAAAAACTGTATTTTTTGCATGTTTGGAAAAACATAGCTTTTTGTTGTGCTTCATAGTCTAAATAGTAACTTATGAATTAAAGTTTGTAACTATTCATTTTCTTTGAGTAGACATAAGGCAAGCTTACCAAAATGTGATCAAGTATATAAATATAAAAATGATAATAATAATATGCTGTGCACGCGTGTGTGTGTTTATGCAAATTGGTTTTTTAATTGACCAAAAGGTGTGTTTTTGGATTATGGAAAGTCTTTTTTGTACGCAAAGTTTTTCTTGAAAACGACTTTTGTTCTACTAAAGTAATTAAGTAATCTCATAAGAGCGTTTACGCTTTACGCCGTACGTGTACGGCATTTCGTACAAACTTTCAAGCCCTTGTTTTTCGAAATGAATGAACCGATTTTAATGAAACTTCATACGCATAAGCAGGATACAAAGGTCTAAAAACTTACTGAAGAACATTTTAGAATAGTCTTATTTAAAAAAAGATAACTGAAAATCTCTGTTGCTATTGGAAATTTAAAATTGGTCTTATTTCGCTGTAACACTATTTTTAGAAAATGTTCTTAAGTAACTTTGTAGATCTTTGTATCCTGCTTATGCGTATGAAGTTTATACGCGACATATCAAGCTGTAATCACCAGTATATTTGAACTGGTCTTGCATTGCATTGGTTTTCCGTACATAGCGAGGCCAGCTCATACGGGATTTACTGTTTTGTCACCTACTGGAGTATGTTGGGGTATGTTCGGTGCTGGGATAAGATCGTACGATTGAAATTCGTGACAAATTTTGTAATATTGTGTATGGCTAAAGCGCCAGGTTGGCCAGCGAAATTAAAGTTTTCTTACGGTTTTTCCCCAAGTTCAAAATCAATATTATAATATTTTAACTGAGGAGAGTTATACAGGGTTATAAAAAAAACACCAACAACCTCTTAAGAGGTCATTGTACTCATAATTATGAACAACTTTTACTATCGGGTCAATCCAGAAATCGCGAAAAAAACGCGCGCGTGTTTTTTTTATAGTTTATTCTAATGATGATTATAATTCTGTAAATACATATTTGTTGTTGTCGGGGATCATATTTTAATCAAAATACGACCTGACACTGACATGCAAATGGCAAACAAAAGATAATTTGAATTTCGCGGTCTATCTTAGCGCCTCCCTCTTAATGCTGATATAGTGTTCTGCGCCATTTTATTCAGCCCCGTCAGGCGAGGTAGAATAAAATGGCGCAGAATTTGATTCGTACGGTCTTATCCAAGTGCCGAACTTACCCCAACATACCTTATACTGAAGAATATTGTGTGAACTTCTAACCAACTATTAATCAATGTTTCCAGAGTCGCCAATGCCGGACATTAACTACCCGGGACTGCGGCCTGACCCGTTGGTTTACGGATCAGCCCCAAAAACTAACACACCACATATCTTACACATGCTGACATATCTTTTCATTATACTAACTTAATCCTTGCGAGAAGCAATGTCTATTATATTTATGTAAATTACGGCCAAATTCTCAAACGACAATCTCAAGTCGTTCTTAAACGCGTAAAGACTTGCCCTCTATTACGTGGGACTTAAACAAAGCTGGTAACGGCGGTTTAACCCTCTCCCAGTGCAGGTAATATTTCACTAGTATGTCGTGAGTGTTAAAATCAGTCGCGTGTGAGAATTTGACAGTATTTGGCAAAGATTTGCTCATCGGGCAAAAAATGAGATTGTGATTTACAAAATGACACATTTGTTCTCCCGTCTGGCATACCTTGTATTTTTTGTAACGTGCCAAAGTATGTATGCCATCTTAAATGTATTTCATGATCGATGAAATATCTTGAGTTTTTCTAGTAAGTGATATCTATTGAACTCTGAGTTTTTCCGACAAAAATAGTTTTTACAAGACAATAACTGAAGAAAGTTGAACACTGTTTAAGCAAATAAAATAATAAAACGCACATTCAAATTATATAGATCGTCAACACGCTACATTTGCCTCACAAAGTAGACATTACCATAGATCCTAAAGTAAAATAGAAGTAACTTGTAAGAAAATTACTGGCACAAAAGTCCGTTTAAGATGAATGCGTAGTGGTAGACCGCGAAATTCAAATTTTCTTACGTTTTCTGCAATTTGCAGATCAGTGTCAGGTTGTATCTTGATCAAAATATGGTTCGCACAAAGCCAAAACGCTTGGGAAAAAAAAACATTCCGTAACGTCACATACGCTCGTTGACTGACACTTTCGTTTGCTTTCGTTTTACGATCTCAAAATTACATCCAAATGAAATAATAAAAAAATTATGTGACGTTCCGTTCCTTGCAGTAACTTACCAAGTTCAGCGCCATCTATCCAGCGACTAGGGAAGAGTTTAAAAAAAATAAAAAGAAAATCCCTCATTAAAAAAAATTTTAATAAGGTATTATAGTTGTCGCATTTAGCATGGCACTAGCAGCCATTGATTTACCTACATTTTCTAGCATTTTTTATTTCCAAAGCTGAAATAAAGTCCGCTAACGTCCTGAATCAATATCTATCGCGATTTTCTAGATGTTCCAATAAAGAACAACCATACATAGTTTATTATTTGGGTTCCTTCGGAGAGATATTAAGAGAAGGGCAATGACCGCTATTGTCATGCCAAAACGCGACAACTATAGTTAGCCATATTATAAAGTCATGAAATGGACTTGAAAATAACAAAAATAATTTTTGAATCTCAACATTATGAATAATCAGGCCTATTTTCTTATTTTACTATGGAGCCATTTTAATATGTTGACATTCAGAATAATGCAGTTTTCTATACCAGTGAACCATTTTATAGAAATAAGCAAACTTTATACCTTAAATATAGTAAAATAATAATGATAGAATTTGTACCTGCAGATAAATGTCATGTGTGTAACTTTTATAATGTTTTTATACTGAACGTAATTAGGATTGTCACAAAACTATGCGATGCTATAAAAAGGTATATCTCGCAGCTAAATATCTTTTACCCATCATATTTATGCCTCTACTTTAATTTTGCAGCAAAGGGCAGTGGTAAAAGAAATTTCTTTTTCATATCTTTGTAATATACATAGCATCGCATAGCTACTGTAAGGGCGTTATTACACCTACACGATCGACATCGAACGGTGAAGATATCACCGAAAAAAGAAAAGAGAGAAAAAAAAGAAGACGAGAGAAGAGTTAGACACACTCTGAAACGTCGATTGATCAATCGTCTAGGGCTGCCCTCTCAGCCCGTCTGTCCCGTGTGTCTCTGTCTGTCTGTCTCTGCCGGCTCTGCTCTGCTGTCTGGGGGACTTTCCTGGGTAAGGACCTCTCTTTTCTTATACCAATCTCCACGTTCCTTTGCCAGCCTCATACCAGGGCCCGTACTGAAAGCGTTTGCATGACTCATCAACTTGACGAAAATAGTTGCACCGCACATGGTTCAAAAAGCGCTTGATAATTCACATGAGACCTGAGTTTGATACTTGTCAAACACTAACTTGCTATGAAAGTGCATGACGACCTTCGAGCAATTTTCAACGAGTTCGATCCAACGTTTATGAAGTGAGCCAAGTAGTACACAGCAGGAATCATCGATTATCCTGAGGTCGACGTGATCGAGGCATTGCAGCGACTTCGATCGTGTGGGTGTAATCACGCCCTAATATACTTTACATAAGAGTGTGTAATTATACCATTTAGATATCCCAGCTTTACTGCACTTTAACCTATTGATTTTTAAATGAAACTATTTCTGTAAACATAATATGAATTCAGTGTAGTTTTGCTTTAATTTTAACAAACGACTTTTTTGTCGCACAACAGAAAAATCGCGTCTTTGTATTAGATTTTATTTTTGTAGTTCGTATTAGTTTTTTATTTGTATGATTTTGGTAATTATAATATGTATTTTTAATAATTGTTTATAATGAGATGTAATAAAAAAAAACCAGAAACTGTAATTTTCAAATGGATTCTCGATAAAGCATTTTTAAATGTAAACTAACATAGTTTTGTAAAAGTGTTAGGAAGTAGTATAAATGTTTTTTTAATAGTTTAAATCTGAATTATACATTCCGAAACTTAATAATTATACAATTTGGATACAAGATATTACTTTACTCAAGAAGTAATTCGTTGTTTGAATACCAGTATTTTACATGGAGCGACTTCTGACCTCCACAACCCAGTTACTGTGTTACACGACTTTGGTAAGACTGCTTGTCAGACTTTCTGGCTTCTTTCTACGGATGAGAAGCCGGGACGCTATGCACTAATAGCTTAACGTGCTTTCCGAGGCACGGAATCTTGTATCCAAATTGTATACTTAACTGATTGTTTCAGTCTTATAATATTTCGACTTGCATTACAATATTCCATCCAATTGTAAGACTTTTTAATGTTAGTAAATAATTTATACAGCATTCTTTTTAGGCAGCTTTTTGCATTGCAGAATTTACTGATGTGATTTTTTTTAAATAATGAATTTTGAACTGACTTTTTATGTATTTTGTTTGTTTGTTTGATGACAATTGAAGGCAAGTTTTTGAAGATATTTATAATTATAATACTGTGGCGCCATCTACATCGCCACATGCGAACTACGCATCACACTGACGTCACGCGAAATCCTGCATCGCGCAAGCAGAGTTTACCGCGCAACTAGCAATAACGTCCCGACATCATTCGCAGGACCAACTCCACAATTGCAGGGCAGTTGCCCACCAGACACAACACCCGTCTGGTCGGAGGATCCTCCCTTTTCTATAAAGTATGAGTGAAGTTTACACCCTGTTTCTCATACCTCTCTAATGCGATGACCCTCATTATTGGTCTACTAACAGCGCCCCGCGGTTTCACCCGCGTAAGTTTCGATCCTGTGGGAATATCGGGATAAAAAGTATCCTATGTGTTAATCCAGGAAATGGTCTATCTATGTGCCAATTTTCATCCAAATCTGTTCAACGGTTTACGCGTAATTGAGTAACAAATATCCAAACATCTTCACAAACTTTCACATTTATAATATTAGTAGGATTTAACGTGATAGAGAGAGACAAAGTTATGTGACAGTTGGGCTTGTAAACCTATTTACAGTGTTCGATTTTTAATTCATCATCTGCCTAGCTTTTCCTCTAATATGTTTGGGTCAGCTTCTAGTCTAACCAGATGCAGCTCAATATCAGTATTTTACTGTTTACATGCCCCACAATCCAATTACTGGATAACACGATATTCCTTGGTAAGATTGGTTGTCAGACTTTCAGACCTCTGACTTACAAAGATAGTTTCGAAGGCACGGAGCGGTCTCGTTATGAAATAGATGCTCACCCATCCACGGAAAGAAAGCGGAGTCCGTAGCTTTATTAAAATTTAAATATCGATGAATTCATTGCAATTTGCCATCAATTGTCATGTAAACATTTGACTGACTTTTCAACTTGTTTTTTCATGCTTTTCCCTTTTCTGTAGTTCAATTACTAACGGTACGGTACCAACAGGAGATGCCTACTTAGTACCGTTTAGAAGAATTTGTGTATCAATTCATCGCGATAACACTTCACTATCTATATTTTCGATACTAGAATAGAATACTCTTTATTATGTACACCATATAAATGATAGAAACTGTACAAAGGGTGACACAATGGGCGGTCTTATCGCTAAAAGCGACTTTTAGTAGTAGTAGAGCTCTTTGAAGGATCTCGTCCGGGGAAGTACAGACGCCAGTACATGAAGCTACTACAATCTGTTAAATTTCTTTAATCGATTTTCAACTTTATCGCTAAAGCATAAGGTTCAATGTTGATTGGGAAAATTTGACAGTTTCGGGTAGTTAGTATAAAATAACCGCCAAAAAGTATGAGTACTTACACGATAACGATACACCTCTGTTTTTCCCTTCGATAAATACAGGCGTGAAGTTATTGATAGTATCGGTAGCGAAGTGTAATCGGTGGTAAATTGATAATTAAACATGCATGTGTTATTATTTAAGACTTGCAAAGAATCTCAGTTTGTTGTATAATATCCCAATGTAAAGTGCAGTTTTTTTGTTTGAATATAGAAAATTTTGAAAATACTACTGACTTTTAAACCGCCTAGAGGCCCTAAACCTACATATACACGTCGACGACGCCAGCACATTTCTTTAATAGATTTTCCACTTTGTCGTTAAAGAATAAGGTTCAAAATTGATTGGGAAAATTTGACATTTTCGGGAAGCATGATGTGCTGGCATTTGTACTAAGGCTAGTCCTAACCCAGGTCATTGTCTATAATTATGCTTTTTTAATATTGGTATCTATGGATGTATAAATAAATACCTAAATACTAATGGAGTATAGGTACATAAAAATAAACAGCAAATTTATTTAAAGTATTTATTTTTGGATAATAATCATTACAGTAAATTTTACTTACAAAATACATAATTACATTTTTTACTTTGTCGATAGTTTTAACATCGTGCATGTCGATTTTAACACGATTTTTATGTCTGGTCAGAAAAACGCTTATTTTAGTTAGACATCACTATTTTCAATCGACTTCACTAAAGGAGCAAGAGACCTAGATAAAGTGACATTCTACGTGATGTTGGAAAATTGAAAAATGTAGGGGACTGATTACGCTACAGAAAAGCTAATGTCAATCCTGATGAAAATCGTTGTAGAAATACGAAATGCTTTGAAAGCGATTGTCTCTTGTCTAGGTCATTATGGTACGAATTCATCTTGCTTTTTTTTTCATGAAATTATAACGGTACATACACCGTACTGTAAGTACTGCAATGCAAGTTGGTAGGTACAGTAACGAGTGAAATATGTGACATCGAAGGAACACCAAAAATATCTGATGTAACAAGCGACGCTAAAATATTGGATCAGTGGCCTTAGTGTGAGTTTTTTCGACTCACGTTCGATTGCGAGCTCGTTAGAATTTTGTATGGGAAATTAGGTTTCTCCTAGTGACCACCAGGTGGCGCTATAACTTTTTCCCATATTAAATACACCCTACTGTACTGCAAGTTGGTAGGTACAGTAACGACTGAATTAAGTGACATCGAAGAAACACCAAAAATATCTGACTTATGCCTCAGATATTATTGCGAGCTAATCATAATAATATTTTTATGGTTGCGGCTGTTTACACGGTGTTAAAACTCAAGTGACAAAACGGGAGGAAGGAGGAGTTTCCATTGTCCTTAAAAATTACTTAGAACTACTTATTTTAAATCGTCATTTACACCATAATCGTTTTCTAATTAAAATACTTATAATAATTATTAGGTTTTGGTAACATTTGTTTTGCTGTACCTAACGTAATTACCTATTTAAACAGGGTACATATTTATTTATAGCACTGTGTGACCTAAAACCCGCGCTTAAGTCACGCTTTTCCGTGACTTAAGTACTTAGTCTGTTTTTATACAGAAAAGCGTGACTTAATTGCGAGTTTAGGTCACACGACCTATAAAATAGTATACGATACGTGTGACTTAAGAGTCTATTAAATGGACAACTTAAGTCACACGTATAGTAATGCACTATTACAACAGTTTTGGTTTTAAAAAAAGAATGAAAACTTGTATTTTGAACCCTATTTTAAATGAGACCACGTTATGCAACACCTAGCGAAAAATACTACAGAAAAATTCCCTTTGCATGTTTCCACCTAATCCCGAACTATACAGTGTAAATCAGAAATGCGTGGTCATATCTAAGCCGACGTTCGCAGGGATGGAAAAAAATCGAGGCGGGATATTTTTGCACACTGCTTTGCGCCGACAGTCGAAAATCCAGCAGTGGGGTTTTTTGACGCGCTGGGATGTGCTCTGTTGGATTCTCAACTCTCGGCTCAACACAGAGAGTTGAAAATCCCGCCGCGAAATTTTTACGTCCGACCGAACTTCGGACAGACCATCTATACTATATCTATTCGACCCAAATGTTTGATACAGCTGATTATTTTTTCGCGGTTACGACAGCGGTCCATGTAGAAAGTTGTTCAGGGTCTGTATCTGTACCACATTTTTAAATATGACCACACATTTCTGATACATGGTGTAGTAAAAACAATTATATTATCCCTTCCCAAGCATTGAGTGATTTTTAAACCATCACCATAGTGCAACTTTAAACTATAAATTGAAAAAAAATAGACCTCTTTGACACCTCTATGAATACCTAAATGAGTGTGAGTTATTCACCAAATTAATTATTATTGAATTATTTCTCGACTACAGGACCTAAACGCAAAAAACGCAAGTTTTATAATGCCTAAAAGTATATGATCGACTACAGTAAACAAAATCAGAAAAATATAATGATATTCTTCAGGATATAACTATTACATAGTATATTGAAAACATTATACAAGTAATTTGATACCATAGAAAAAAATCATGAAGGTACCTCTAAAAACTTTCATTTTACAATAAAAACCATACAAATATACATACAGTTCGCGTCAAATAACTTTGCCGCTCTGAAGCTAGGCGCCTAGCCGCGCCAATCCGCGACATGCGCGCTGCTATTTTATTCACAGGATTAACTACTGCGCAGTGACTTGTTGCCTACTTCAGAGCGGCAAAGTTATTTGACGCGAACTGTACAATCATTCTGATTTTTTGTCAGATTATTCTACAAGCAACATACAAAGCACCTAGTGTTTTAATTTTGTAGTCCAAACAACAGATTTTTGTACATAGATAATTGCTTCATATTTTGCAATAAATTACCAGCGTTGTGTCATCGCGCTTCTCTTTCTTGTCTATGCAGTCCGGCAATGACCGCGCTTTAGGTCAGGTAGTCCCCTTAAAAAAGTTTTATTTTTCCGAGAAAAAAAAAGCTAAGTACGTGGTCTCATACAGGGTGCTATTTATTACATTCCCAATAAATCAGTTAAATTTAAAATCACCTTTTCTTACGATTACTGTACAAGTTATAATTAAAATCACCATAATAAAGATAAGATCCGCCATAAAGCGTAGACCGCCAGGATGATGAAAATGAACCTTGCTATCTGATGCAGATAGTATAATCTGGAACGAAACATCTTGTTTAGAACTGTGTTTATTTAACTCATAATTTCGGGCAACAGCTGATCACGGAGTCACCAGCCTAGTGTTTGATCATCATTGTCTAACGAGACCCATCGCGTTCATATTCATTTAGGTATTGCGTTCCTAAGGCGGATCACACACTCCAACGCGCCACGCGACGGGGCGCGGGAAACGGAGCCATATTTCCCCGCGCGGAATCGCGTTTTTATTGAATTTGTACGTAAAATTTCACGAGCCCCGGGGGCGCGTTATCTGCGCCCCGTCGCATGGCGCGTTGTAGTGTATGATCCGATTATAATGTACAGTCCGGGGTTGATAAGCAAATTTGATTTGAGATTTGAATATACGGACAATTTAAATTGGTAGTCACTTTGCATATCAATTAAACAATAAAATAAAAGACGGTTTAATAAGTCTGTGTGAAGTTTCACTAGTTAATTTAATATGACCTTGTATTTAAGAAATATTCATTCCATGCTACGATACCTAGGAGGGCTTCCATAGTAACTATGGAAGCCCTCCGAACCATGACAAAACTTTTTACTTCGATAGAAAAAAAAATGTAAGTGGTATACCTTTTCCACTTAATCCTGGCTGCTGGTAGCGTGTCATCGCTCTCCTTGAAGAGGAACCTCCTGATGCCACCCAGGTAGTCCTGGAAGTACTCTTCCCAGTTTATGTCTCTCATGCAGAAGGGATATAACTGAAATATATGGTAGAATCTTAGGTAGGTACAGGAAGTTATGTGTGTCAAATTCATCTCATATATGATTTTGGTGAGCCATTCTTCTAAAAGAACATAAAGGGGACTGAAGATTTTTATAGGGATTTTAAATACCTACTTTCCGCCGTTTTGTTTTTTTTTTCAAAATGGTGGCCACGCATGAACCCTATATAAATCGATAGCTGATATTATGCAAACAGAAAACATAATAGGACCAAACCCCGTAAAGCGTTACGTTTCCGAGATATGTATTAACGTTCAAAGTTGATCACGTGACATGCATATTTTTTTTGAGCTTGCGTACATCTTGTTCCTTAGATGTTTTTGTAATAATCACTCTGAATGTATAAAATAATCATTTTAGTACCTACATAATGATATTAAGCTAAAAAATAATTACGCATTGTGCTGATTCTGACGGTGTAGTACAGATTTTTTTTGCGTTTATTTATAAACCTTATTGAAGTTAAAGAGACGTGTAGTTATATAGGTACGTCAAAAAGTTAAACAGACGTTAATAATTACGTATAAGGACAGTGCTGTGACGCAGCCTGGGAGAGGCCTATGTCCAGCAGTGGACTGCAATAGGCTGAGTTGATTGAATAATTATTTAACTTTTAAAATAAACCCTTTGCACGCATGTATATTATTCACATTTTTTAATGTGAGATACACATAAAATTTGGAAAATTCTCAGTCGATGAAACTTAAACGCAAAACCAGTGAGAAAATTAAGAAGGGGTCTACCCAGTCGAAGATACCAAGTCCTAAATCAAGGTCAAGGTCAACTTTTGCAGGTCATCATCTTACCTGCTTATCGGCTTCAGAAGTCTTCTCCCAAAGCTCTCTCGTCCGACTGTTGCAGAATTTGATTTCCCTCGTGCAGAAGTATGACAGGACTGAGGAGAACTTGTGGATCTTACGATATACCTTTAGCATCCTAGAAGAAAGATAATGGTTAATTAGACTTGTATGAAAAAAAGAGTAAAAAAAATTTAGTCCAAATGTTTTTCGGCAATCCGACACTCGCGGAGAAATATCAGGCGCAGGACCAACAGGTTAGTTAACGTGCTTTCTGAGGCACGGGAGTATCACACCGCCAACTTCCAAACTCCGGGCTGTTACTGAGAAATTTCTAATGGAAAACAAATTAACAGTTGGTCCGATCTGCGAATCGAACCCAGGACTAGCAGTCGCGCTTGCAACCACGGGACTGTAGCAGTATCTACAACGCCACATGCGAACAACGCGTCAGAGTGACGTCACGCAAAATCCTGCATCTCGCAAGCAGAGTTTACCGCTCAACTAGCATTATATTATATACAACGGCCCGACATGAATGTTGCCCGCCAGACGACATCCGTCTGGTCGGAGGATCCTCCCTTTTCTATGGAGATTGAGTGAACTTTATACCCTGGTCCTCATACCTCTATAAGACCAATAATATTAGTATAGATGGAAGTAGCTCCAAGTAAAATCCACATCTAGCCACACTGGAAACAAAGCTTCTCCTAGAAAAAGGCTAGGCAGATAAATGTAGGCATACTTACTTTGGCTTTTTTCCTAAGCAGACGGCTAAGCCATCAACTAGCGCAGCTGGTATTAAGTGCAAGAAAAACATGTAGATTTGGTTGATGAACGCCGATTTCGTCAGCCTTAGTGAAATGAACCTGTAATGGGGGAGTAGTTGATTATTTTGCAAAATCAAAAGTCATTTATTCAAACTAGGCTGAGAATCAGCACTTTTCGAACGTCAAAATTACTTAAGACAGCCCCCAAAACGCCCCCTTCACCACTTCCTAGTGCTTTCGCTGGGAAGAAGTAGCGCAACAAACTCCCCAGCAGCACAGCTGTCTGTTCAGTAAGAAAATAATAGATTCTATACAATAGTAGCACGTTAATTTACATACGACAGTAATGAGTACTGCAGGAGAGCAGTGGTAGCCTAGTAGTAAGGGCTCCAACTTACGAGGAAGGTCGTAAGCATGAACCCAGACAGGCGCTTTACTTTATGTAATTTATTTCATCACTGTTGTTCTCAAAAACGGTGAAGAAAAACATCATGAGGAAACGGGCATGTCCTAGAACCAAAAATTCGAAGACATGAAGACATCTACCAACCCTCACTGAGCCCGCAAGCCCTCTGACAGAGAGAAGACCTGTGTCCCAGTAGTAGGAACGTAATCCACCACGCGGGCCCAGTGCGGGTTGGTAGATGTCACATGTCTTCGAATTTTTGGTTCTAGGACATGCCGGTTTCCTCACGATGTTTTCCTACAACATTTTTAAGACCAGTTGTGATGAAATTAATTACACAAATTAAAGCGCCTGTCTGGGTTCAAACCCATGATGAACAACAAGTCAGTTTCACCTTGTGGGACGCCTTCCAACGCTTCTTCTTCCGGATCGCGGTCGCCACTCCAGAACCTTTCGGCCATCCGTTCCCGAACCATCTGTTCTGCGAGTAATAAGCCCTGCCCACTGCCACTTAGGTACTGCAAAGATATTAGCAATAATATCCCACTCACCACACAGCCTCAGAGAAGGGGTAATAATGTATCCACTGCATGTTCTTGGACATGAAGTCTCCCCATGTTATCCTGTTCTCCACTGAACTGACGTAGTTGAAGATCGGAGGTTCTAGCGGTGGTGAACTGAAATGAAGGCATTAGATTAGTAAATCGATAAGTTGGCTAAACTTCATAACTAAAAGAACCACTGAGGAGGTCCCACTGAACGTTAGGCGATATCGCGGAAGTCGCTTTCAAAGTTTTTCATATTTCTGTATCGACTTTTGACAGGATTGACAGAACCGTTTTGGCGGGTAAGGATTTGCACAGAAAGGAATGTTGTGAGGTAAATTAGCGAAATAAGCCGACGGTAAGCAACTGTGGTGAGGGCCTAGACAAGTGACAATAGCTTTCAAAGCATTTCGTATTTCTACAACGACTTCCAACAGATCTGACATAAAGCTTTTCGGGAGCTTATGTCAGTCCAATATATTAGTGCCTTTTCCATCACATGTTGTCACTTTGTCTGGGCTCTCAAGGCGAAGATGGAGGGAAGTGCTTGATTCCTGCACAAAGAATTGGAAAACATTCGTGTCATCCGACCGTTCACTACTTCGGAGGCTGTGCACGGAGAGGTTTTCCACGTTAGCTACGCGGTCCACGTTTTCATCAGATACTTTGACTGCTCTGGAGCGACGCTTAATCCATTTGTCCGAGTACTAAAAAGTACGTACCTTCCTTTGTAAGCGTTATGTACACCATGTGCGGCCACCATCAGGCAGTTGACCACCGAATCCACTGGCACTACGTCTGCCGACACCAGCTCGTCGCACTGCACCGTGCGTAGGATACCGGTGGCTGGAAGAAGTATGATGTTTGGTGAGAAAAAATAAATGACGATCATTCAAAAAGAATATCATCCATCAGATGATTTTTTGAAGTTAGCAAAATAGCTGGTCATTGGCCAAAGAACTCCAAAAAACAGAATCTCGAGTTGTTTGTTGACTGCCGCCAGTAACAAATTATATAATTCATCATCATCATTTCAGCCAAAAGACGTCCACTGCTGGACATAGGCCTCCCTCAAGCACTATATAATTATTATTAGCTAATCATCATCGGCCCATAGCTGTGCACTGTGGGATGGTGACCTGTCCAATCGGTCGATATTTTTTGCTCCACTAAGTCTGAAACCAGCAGCGTACCCTCAATCAATAAACTCAGCCTATCGCAGTTCACTGCTGGATATAGGCTTCTGCGCCACAACACCCTGTCCTCCGCCTTCCGCATCCAGTCTGTCCCAACCACCAGTCTTCTTTAGATCGTCGGTCCATCTAGCTGGGGGGCGTCCCACACTACGCTTGCCAATACGTGATCTGCCCTCGTCTGCTCCACCGGCCATCCCCCCTTTCGACAAACATGGCCAGCCCACTGCCACTTCAGTTTGCTTACTCTGCAAGCTATCCTACGATTGTCAATTCTACAATTCCCCGTCTCTACTGACTTCTATAAAACAATGTTAACTCAAAAAGAGTTATGTTAGGAATTAAGAATGTATGAACCACTTACCACTGCCCACGGTGACTCCGGTAGGTCCATACATATTGTCTAGCCATCCCTTCAAAGGTTCCTTCGCGGTCGATATTACTGCAAATAGATTGTTATTATATTACACGTGAGTTTGATACACAATCAGGCCCATTCTTAACGCCTTACTGTCACTTTGTTACCAAATTGTCCTACATGCTGTTGTCTGCGAATACCTCTGTCATTGCAAAAGTCTGACGTCTGCTGACTATTGGCCATGCCAATTAACGTGCTTTTGAATGGGACTGGCCATTAATAAGACCTTCTTTGAAAAGTCAGGCTTATTATGGCTAAGCTTTTCAATGGATCTTCGAATACCTACGTCTCCTCGCCGTTTTTATAATCTGTGCATACATTGACTTACCTTCAGGAGGGAGGAGTGATTGTATGAAGAAGTGAATGATGATGAACTTTTTGCGCCGACCGCAAATAAGATGGAACAAGCATAAGAGGATTGACTCACCTATAGCAGGCCTGAATATACCTATAGGCATGCCTCCCGCACTCACTCGCAGTTCCTTCTCCGCTAAAGCTTTTGTGAATGTGTACGTGTTTGGCCACGGTCCTAGTATCCTGAAAATTTAAGAAGAACTATTTTATCTAACATGGTTAAGCAAAGACTTCGGCCAACGTGGGTTTGGCCATTACAAAACCCGTTTCATCTCTCCATCATCTACCTAGCCTTTTCCCAACTATGGTGGGGTTGGCTTCCAGTCGAACTGAGGGACTGCCTATCTGACCTCAAAAACCCAATTATTGGGTAACACGATCTCCAGACTGGTTGTTAGGCTTTCGGGCTTTTGACTAGGTACCGTTACGAATAGTCAGAAACCCGAAAGCCTAGGAACTTACTGCGTAACGATGGTAAGGATGGTCAGCAATCCAGGGGCCGTCCTCGTCAAGCGTAACTCATTATGGACCTACTTTCAAATAGAAACTATAGGCCGACCGCATAACTGAGACGTTCCCTGAGGTAGCTGCGCGGTGCGGGAGGGGTGACAGTTGTCACAAGTTGACGAATCACTGAGCTCTCGCATCACGTCACCACACCCCTCCCGCACCGCGCTGCTACCTCTGGCTACGTCTCAGTTAAACGGTTGGCCTATAGTTCCCTACGCCCTCAGAATAGGTGGAATGACTGTCCTCGGCTAGGTGGCTCAGTGGCATGGCATGGGTGTAAGCTGGTAATGATACAGTTAAGGATATAAACGTGAGCGAGCAACAGCTGATTAGAAAAAAATACTCACTTCGGTAACATTTTATTGATCTGGTTATCTGAGAGCTTGTCAATCATCTGTTGTAGCTGTTCACAGTCGGCATCACATGGATAGAACTTCTCCTCGATTTCAGAGAGATGGGAGTTCGAGTATGCCGTCGATATGTGCATTAGTACCTGGAGATAAGGTTTAGTTTTGATTAAATTACATCGGAAACTTACAATACTTAAGTGTATCAGGTGAAAGGATTTTTTCTGGACTGTCTCGGCCTGCTGGTCTTGTCTCTAGATTCGATTTTCGGGTCGGGCAAAGTGCGAACCTAGAGATAAATGACAACAGGCTTGCTCCCCCTACTGCAATATTCACATAATCAGACTATAATGTTCCCACTGTTGGGACCCAGGCCCCCTCTCTTCGAGAGGGTGTGAGCTGTAATCCACTGCTCGAGCCCGGGGCGGGTTGGTAGATGTCACATGTCTTCGTATTTTTTAGTTCTAGGAAATGCCGGTTTCCTTACGATGTTTTTCTTCACAAACGCCTGTCTGGGTTCGAACCTACGACCTCAACTCAAAAGTCGCTGCCCTTTATAGAAGATTCAAGTTCCAATATTAATTTCTGATTAATTTCTTTGCGGGTTGGAAAAAAGTTGAATATTTTTTCCGGGTCTTGGCTCTTTTCTGGTTGGTTACCAAAGTTGCAGTATAGGAAATAATGTGGCAGGATTCTTTGCTATAAAGAATAGGTGGACTTACGTCTAATTTCTTCATGTCCCTAGCCAGTCTGATTAGATGGAGGGGCGCTCTGACGTTGGTGACCAGGGCCGCTCGGAGGTGCTCATCGAACTTGACTGTCGCAGCCGAGTGGAAGATTATGTTCACCTGCAATTTGAAGGAGGGATAAAGTTAAAACATTGATAATAATCTTGAAAATAAACTGGCAAAAAAATTGTCGGTCATCATCATCTGCCTAGCCTTATCCCAAATATGTTAGGGTCGGCTTCCAGTCTAACCGGGTGCTGCTGAATACCAGTACTTTACATGAAGCGACTGCTTATAAGACATTCGCAACCCAGTTACTGGGTAATACGATACCCCTTGGTAAGACTGGTTGCTTTCGGGTTTCTGCCATGACAACCCGTAACGACTGCCAAAGATCCACGATTGTCAGCCGGGACCAACGGCTTAACGTGCTTTCCGAGGTACGGAGGGGTCTTGATATGTAACGATGGTCACCCATCCACGGACCAACCGCGGCAAGCGTAGCTTAACCTGATCGTTTGACTGTTATTACTTAGCCACAAGCCCCTCCGATCCAAAAAACTGTGGGGTAATTCTGTAACACACATAAAATGCCAATTGATCACAATGGGTTTCATTTTGACGATAAATGTTTTCATTGTGCGTTATTTACGTTGTTAAGCAGTCAAATTTTTCGGATGATGCAGGGTTTTGAAGGAAGTCATACTGACGTCATGCAAAATCTTGCATCTCGTAGGCAGAGTTTACCGCGCCACTAGCATAGATACAACGGCCCGACATGAATCATCGGGCAGTTGCCCTCCAGACACAAATCCGTCTGGTCGGAGGATCCTCCCTTTTCTATAGAGTAGGTATGAGTGAACTTTACACCCTGTTCCTCATACCTCTATAGGGTAATTGAACCAAAGTATGTAACTTTGCGTTACCTTCTCAGTAAGCATCTGTCTATCCGTTAGGGTGAGCCCAAGCCCGGCGGCCTCACAGTCTGATGGCACCACCACTATCTTATGCCGGAACTTCGGCACCTCTTCCTTTAGCCGGTTGAACACCTGGAAATAATACAAAGAAATTATTAGTCTGTGATTTTGTAACTAGGACAACGGTTTTGTCACAGAGAATTACCATTGGTCGGACGGGTAAATTACATGCCGAAAATTCCTTACTGCGATACCTCGCGATCGCAGTGAAGGCATTCATTCATTCATTGCCATTCCTAAGGTAACTACCACCTAATTCCCAACCAGCAGTGAGGTGTAAAGGTCATTGTATGCTGAAGATGCCTCATTGCGATCGCAACTTAGCTCGCTACCTCGATGTCTGCTCTTGCGGTTCATTTCCTGGAATGCTTGGGTACTAAGCGAGAGTCTTTCAGCGAGCGTCGCTGAGCTACTACAACCCATTTTCTTTGACAGCTCTTGTCGTTACCAGAAACTAGTGAAGAGAGAGTTCTCGCCGGCAGTGTGAACAGTCATCTCTTCTGCTGAAGTGAGTTTGTTTTTGATAGGAATTGACACTATTGACAGCTCACTCCGTGCTCACTTCACCGAAGTTTTCACGGTGAGATTTTTACAGAATAGCACCGCTGCACTTAGATATGATTGGTTAAAGACGGGTGATCAGTGGCCAAGACAAGACAATGTTTGTCAAAATATTTAAGTCCTGTCTCATGGATGGTTGGTGCAAATATTTGCAGTGCCGATTCCTTTACAAATATCCCTTGACCGAGATATGTGTTTGTTTATAACTTAAGTCGCTGAAGGCTACAATTACCTATAACCATTTGCGTACCTTAAAGTACCTGCTGTGAGTTACCTAGCTATTATACATTTATAGGTCAAATAATTATATTCTCATTCAGATTTTTATTATTGGTATGTAGGATTGTCCAGCTTAGATTTCCTCACGATGTTTTCTTACATCGTAAGTCAGAATAGAAAATTGTTTATTATCCTGGTAATTCATAATCAGATTCACAGGTAGGCTTAACATTTTACTTACATACATTACACACCCACACATTACTTTTACTTACATTTTACTTTTTTTAGGTTACATTAGTATTAGATGCATCCGGTTAGACTGGAAGCCGACCCCAACATAGTTGGGAAAAGGCTAGGCAGATGATGATTAGTAGGTATTAGTTGCCATTGAGCCCCAAACTAGACAGTTAGTCTTTATCTTGAGGCTCAGGATTTGATTTCTGGAGTAGGGACTAAAGAGGTGATTACGGTGGGAATTATGTGTGTGCTATTCAATCACAGCCTATAATGTTCCCAGTGCTGGGACAAAGGCCTCCTCTCTTCGAGAGGGAGTGGGCTATAATCCACCACGAGCCCAGGCCCTGCAGTCTCGACATAGATAGCAATTGCTTTACGACCGAATTCGGTCGCAAAGTCCTATCGATCCGGATTTAGCGATATTTGGTAGTCTCGAACTCTCGACTCGCAAAGTTATCGATTATCATCGGTATCTTACCGAAGTTTGTCGCAAACTTTACGATTTTCGTAATGTTTACGAATATATTTTGCGAGCATTTTTGACAGATGTAGAGACTTGCGTTTGTCGTAAGGATCGATAAGGCAAGCGATTATTGTCGGTATTATTTAGCGATCGGTAGTTTGCGACAGCGTCGCTATCTATGTCGAGACTGCAGGCCCTGTGCGGGTTGGTATAGAGGTCGTTTGTCACATGTCTTTGAATTTTTGACGGTTTTCAAAAGTGGGATCCAACGAAAATAAATCTTTCTCACGATGTTTTCCTTCCACCGTTTTGAGATCAGTGGTGATAAAGTTATTTACACAAATAAAGCGCCTTGTCTGGGTTCGAACCCACGACCTACAACTCGTAATTCGGGGCCGCTGCCACTGGGACACCACTGACTTAAAAAAAAAGTTTAATTTAATATCTACTCAAAGGCCGCATTCTTGCAAGTGATCAAACCCGCATCCTTGTGCTTAAATAGCGGCTCTTAATTATATAGACACACACGACATACCCAACATTGCATAGCATTTTACATAAAAATAAATAAATAAGCAGGAAGCTACCTTGAAAACAAATTACTCAATAATAAAATATATTGAGGACCCATAATTTCTCAAAAAAAAGCATTTAAACAACTTCCGTTCTCCTGAAGGTGAACTTTGTCATAACTTTTGACAATCATTATCTCTTGTTTACCTAAAAAGGAGCGCATCTTCGTCGCCTTGGTTCGTCTGCCCGTGAAATGGCAAGGTCTTGGCTTTACCTGTCATGGCTGCCATTTAGAAGGGTTAAACTTGACCTTTGCAATAAGTTTTGTTGAAGTGAAAATAAGTAGGTACCTACTGTAGGGTTAGTACGAGACCATAAAACAAATGCTTCATTTCAAACCGATTCTAAATTCGGGCTACTCCCGTTCCCGGATCCAATGCAACCACAAGCATTTTTCTGCATGATTTAAGGTTCCCTTTTGCAAACAACCTTTACAGTACCTACGTAATGACCAAAGAAAGTACAAACGACGAGGTCAGGGGGATTGTCCGAAAGGGTTACCGCTGCCCCGGAACATAAAGGGCTAAGGAAAGAACACGGGTGGGTTCTAGCTAGTCAGTAAGAGTTGTCACTCCCTTCCGCTCCACCCAGAGCGGGAGGCGTCATGATGATTTCTCACCCAAAAAAAAAAACAAACGACGACATAATTATCCAACTATACATTTCCAGTTTTAGCTGACGTAGCATTGTAAGGCTTTTCGTACAATAAGAAGTCAGATTATCTTACTGGAAATGTATAGCTTGATATGTCATCGTGTGTAACCTACCTACAGGAAAAAATACATATTTGATCATGATCATTCTTTATTAAACAAAGTCTGCAAATAGGGATGATTTTGCACAAAACTCAGGGTACTCTGTTCAGGTTAAAAGCTAAAAAAACATTTAAAAGTTGTCTGTTTTAAGTAGTTAAATCTTAAATGGCAAATCGCAAATTGGTTATTGGATTATTCATTGTTTTGAACAACTGCCAATTTCTTATCGATCGGTAGATACGTAGAAAAAGTTAAAAAAACTGTTTTTTTTTTAAGCGTCGTAACTTCCTAAAAGTATAAAACATTATAAAATCTTCAAAGTATATGTATATTTAAATACCTAATCAGAGCTCTATGACATTGTCTGTTAACTCCTCAACATTTTCAAGTAGATACTACCCAGATCATATTTACAAGATTTCCAACATCATACTTACAGGGTCATCAAAGATTTCCTCAATCCTGGTATAGATGTCCTTCCCCCTCTTCTGCCGCACCAGAAGGTACAGGTTCTCCACGCCTGGACAGCATCGGAGAAGCTTCTCCACCAAGATCTTACCGAGGAAACCTGGGAAGGTCAATTGGGTAAGTAATTTTGGCAAGCTATTGGTTAAGCGGATATACGCTTGGAGTTTATCATATACGCTTCGCTGCTTCAGCTGCATCCGTAATTGCGTAACACACTATCAGTAGCAATTCAAACTCAAACTCAAAGCATATATTTCAATTAAACCAATTACAGGCACTTTTGAATTGTCAAGGGGTCGGTCAGTCAGAAAGGTGAAGCCCATTCCAAAGCGTAGGTACCTATGGAGAAGAACGGGCAAGAAACTCCATGGACACTCTTTTAAATCAAAATAATATGGTTACAAAGTCTTGTTTACATCATTCATGTTAAAAATTATGCATGTGAGAACGATGCAGAACGTTAAAAGCGTCCGTAATGAAAAAAACAATTCAAATATTAAATTAAATTAAAATAAGCCATGGCAGCAAAGAGATGACCAGTCCCTACTGACGGCGCCCGTTCACGAACATGACGCATGTATTAGCATGGGTTTCATTTTGACAGTTCAACAACATTCATTGCGTTATTTACTTTGTTGAGCAGATTTTAACATACGAAGCAATGGATTATCCTTCAATATTATTCAGATTGAGATTGATAGTGTGTTACGCAATTAGGGTGCCGGTAAGACTGGAAGCCGACCCCAGCATAATTGAGAAAAAGTTAGGCAGATGATGAGATGTTGCATTAGGTAACTTTGCCTACGGATGTCGATAAAAAGGTTCTCAAATTCTCTAAATATTACAAGGCTAGACATCTTAGTATAAGACGTTTTTAAGGCTTTATATCACTACAATACACGTTTTAACCGACTTCTTTAAAAAGGAGGAGGTTCTCAATTCGTCTGTATGTATGTGCGTGTAAAAATAAAGAGTAAAAAAAAAACAACCGACTTCCAAAGAAAACATTACGACGTAAAAATAACTTTAATTTCGGAAGTCGGTGGCAAAAAACGAAAATACAAAACCAAAAACACCGACTTCCGAAATTAAAGTTATTTTTCACTTTGTAGTGTTTTAGCAACAAAGACAGCATGAGCATGACTTTAAATTGAGTAGCGTTTGAGAATCGGGCCGTAAGTCCCGTTTTCTAGAAAGATAGATGATGCTGTCAAAATCTGATGTCTATAACCTGCCATGTTTGATTGGTTGTTATTATTTTGGTCTACCAATCATAAACAGCGCTGCGGCACAGCTCCTATCAAGCCCGACATCCCTGTTCGAGCCGCCCAGCCGAACACTCCCGTATATATTTCCCGCCTACACTATACCACTAAGGCCGAGGACATCGTGGAGTACGTGTGCCAAAGGACCAAGTACAGGCCGAGAGTGCAGTTGCTTGAATCGCGCCGCAACGTCAACTTCAAGGCGTTCGTGGTGCGAGTACCTACATGCTACAGCTGCACCTCGTCATGGCAGAGGACTTTTGGCCGCAAGGTGTAGGACATTTGCGGACAAGTGCCACACGATCGCACAAAGACAGTGCTCGAGTGAAGTGAGTTTTACTAACATAGTTTTAAGTTTATACACTAACACACATTGTATTATTATAATAATATATGTTAGTCTGTAAGGTTATCTATGGGCCAAAGTAGCCTGAAAAATTGAAAATAAAGGTTTTTTTTTTAATAAACAACTCAGAGATTTGTCAGCATATTTTTTAAAATATTTTTTAATAATTTATTATTTCAAAGTTGCAAACATCTGAGTGGTCCTGGCTCTTTTACTAGAGTTCCTTTATCACAAGAGCCAGATTTCAAAACCGGATATATAAAATACAGCAGAATAGTCTTACCTGTAGCACCAGTAATCAAAACATTCTTCCCATTATAAAACTTCTGGACTTCTGTCATATTTTCATACGTATTGTTCATATTCTCGTCGACACTATCGATACACTGGGCGCAATAATTTATTTCCTTGTCATTCTTTATTAAATTTTCGTTGATGGCGTCACTGACAGAAATCAGCTGGGGGGCAGCCATCTTGGATTTGGCTTTCTTCAGCAGTTTAGGTTTTTATTGCATTTTTCTGAAACAAAGAGAAAATTTTATTATCACCTGAGTAATATTGTAAATAGAATTTATTACTAACTCTAATTATGATGTTTTCCTATGTTCCTATCGCCAGCTATGACAAAACCAATTTAAAAATTATAAAAAAAATTCACTGTGTACCTACACGCCACTGTTGAGAGCGATTTAAATCAGCATTTTTTGAGGGTTCTAGTGCTTATAAAAATAATGTAGTTAGGTATCATCAAAAAGGAAAACATAGGGACATACAAGTAGTTAATATTTATTATTCTGTAAAAAAATCATTGCTTTACGGTCATTAACCAGAAAGAAAACAGGCGAGAGCGTTTCTATGGAGAAACGACCACCCGCATTTCCTCTTAAGCAGGGGGTGTTCGATTCGATACCGATCAAAGACAGGAAAATTCATTGTATAATAATAAGTTTTTTAAATAATTGTTCAAACAGCCCAGTAACTGGGTTGTAGAGGTCAGATAGGCAGTAGTACCTCCATGTAAAATACTGGTATTCAGCTGCATCCAGTTAGACTGGAAGCGACCCCAACCTAGTTGGGAAAAGTAATAAATTACTCTGTCTGGTCTTAGCATTATGCTGACCGATGGCCGTTTTGCTTAGATGTGACGCATACTTTCTCCCAAATTGTTATTTTGTATTTTTTTTCATTTGTTTTTTTGTTTTTTTTTTTATGCGTCATGTTTGCCGCTAATAACGTATTTTCTTTCTTTCAAAAGGCTAGGCTATAATGATGATTAAGTTTTTCAAATTATGTCAAAAAATCCTAAACTAGGATGTTTTAGTAGCAGTCTGGACACTATATTTGTGTCCTTATAAAAGCAAATGGACTACATAGCCTAGTTATAATAGATGTAGAATTAAAAAAAAAGTGCTAAAAAAATCCATCACAAGAATTTCCCGTGAAAATAAAATATTTTTTCTCCAAAAACCATTAAGAGAATACAAACATTTAATTAGCTGATGCAGTAAAAGGTGGGCGATGTCGCGTGGTCAACTTAGTACGTCCAAATATTTGAACTGTTTATATAATAGTTATGTAAGTAACCGTGAGGGTTAGTAGGTCGTGATGTGCATAGATTACGTGTTTCGACTCGCAGTAGGTGAAGTGTGATAGGAATTCGCGGCTATTGCACGTTTACGTTTTACGTTTTAATTAAATAAATAAATAATAATAATAATATTTTTAAATGTTTTTATATTTTCTATATTCTAATATTTAAAAATATAATTTATATGTGATATTTAATTAAATAAAGGACATAATAATAATAATTATGATGGCAAGTGATAGGAATTGATATGGGCGGAGATGACGAGATGTCGTCAGCGATACGCATACGCGTTCTAAGATAATTTCTTTATCAAAGCGTAACGTCACACTTGTGTTCTGACAGGAGGTAATTATATAGTGGTTGGACACGGCAAATGGGCTTTAAAAGTATTATAATTTCTGACGTGACGATATTATAGTGGGCGTCCGCAGCATGGCATCACGGTAACACGGGCAAGTGAAATGTATGAAAATATTTATTTAAGTAGGTATGTATAAGTATAAATATGTTGGATTATTGGAAAAACACCAACAACCTCTTACGAGGTCATTGTACTCATCATTATGAACAACTTTTGCTATGGGACCAAACCTGAAATCGCGAAAAAAAATCAGCTGTATTATTACAGTAAGAACAATTACATACGTATAGTCACGAGCAAAAGTATGTATACACTTGGCTTTATTCAAAGTCGATTTTCTCCTTTATTTTTGAATGAAATTTTATATTAGTAGGAACATAGTATTTTAGAACCCGTACGTATATGTAAAGTGTCGTATTTCAACGTTGCATTCGTTATTTCGTGAAAAAATCGCAATTTAAAGTTGCCAAGTGTTAACATATTGGTGCTCGTGACTGTACCTACAGTTTGTAATTCAGCCATTTCTTCAGAATGAATTTAAGTTACATACGGAAGGATAACTCTGGGTAGAGATCAAAAATAAGTTAACAATATGGAGGTTCGTAAAACACCTGTGGGGTATGCTTAACACACTCATCTGTCTAGCCTTTTCCCAACTATATTGGGGTCGGCTTCCAGTCTAACCGGATGCAGCTGAATACCAGTATTTCACATGGAGCGACTGCCTATCTGACCTCCACAACCCGGTTACTGGGTAATACGATACCCCATAGTAAGACTATGGTTGTCAAACTTTCGGGCTTCTGACTACCCGTAACGACTGTCAAAGATCCACGAATAACAGCCGGGACCAACGGCTTAACGTGCTTTCCGAGGCACGGAGGGTCTCGGTATGCCTGCTCGCGGCGCCGCCAGCGCGTACCCATACTGCTCGCTTTGCTCCCACAACCCAGGCGATCAATCTGCTGAACGCCCTGATTGCTCAGGAGCCTGAAGTCGATATATTTATGTTTAGCAGTAAATCTATGTTTAATGTTTGTATAAAGTTTTTTAGTTAAGTAAATGTTATGTATATGTTTTTGGCTTGCTGCGCGCTTTGGTGTCTTACTGTAAGTGCAGCATGCAATTGTTATATAAATAAATAAATAAATAAATGTAAAGATGGTCACCCATCCACAGACCAACCGCGGCAAGCGTAGCTTAACCTGATATCAGTAGCAATGAAATAATGTCATCATCGTCATCATAATTTCAGTCGAAGGACGGTCACTGCTGGACAAAGGCCTCCAAATATCGCCACATTGACTACGGCGACCGACGTACTGCGCTCGCATTGCACAGGAATCCGAGCGCAGAGGTGGTCGGCCCCCAAGGTGGACCGATGACCTAGTGAAGGTCACGGGAAAGTTTTCGACGTATTGAATGGGCCTTTTCAACTAACCTACACAGTGGTTCAATTCAATCATTTGTTAATGTTGCGCTTGCGATCACGAGATTAACAGGTTTGTCAACCAATTTCAGATTTACGCTATTTGTAGTAAAGTAGTGTTATTGTTACCAAACCTTTCCGCAAATAACTTTGCCGCTCTGAAGTAGGCAACAAATCACTGCGCAGTAGAATAAAACAGCAGCGCGCATGCGCGGCTAGCGAAAAGCCTAGTTTCAGAGCGGCGAGCTAACTTACGTGTATTTTAATCCAAAAGTTTCAAAAATTTGCATTTGCACACTTTTATTATAATTTTAATTAAACACTTTACCTAGACACTCAATTAGCAACTACTTTATAGGACACTATAAAAAAAATAACCTTCTCAGTCAGGGTGGTCGCACATTGTGATGGAAGATGTGTCGCGTAACGCCAGAACGGACAAGAAGATAATAAAACCATTTAACCTTACACACTCAGCCGATGATGGGTTAGTGCGTCAAAATAAAAATATTTCATTTCAGATAAACCTACATGGGCACTTATGAAACGTCAGAAGCTAGGTGCACGGTTCCAATTGGTCGTTTCCTATGGAGAAGAGCCGGCAAGAAACTCCTCGGTTACTCTTTTAAAAATAATTGAATGTTACAATGTTCTCAAATTACAGCGTTAATTAACTAACGAATAAACGCACCTTTGCAATCACAAACTAAAAAAACTCGCGCCTACATTGGTCACTGTACTAGATTCCTACAGGAATTTCTTTCTAAATAACGTCAAAATAAACACAACTTTCACTATGTTATGATTGTATGTGACAATTAAGTAATACTGCGAAATTTGCAACGTTCGCATTCTCAGCAATTTCGATAAGAAATCACGTTTTAAAAGAAATTGAGGTCATGACATCAATGCTTGGTCAGCGATTTGACAAAATATGGTGGATTAGGAGACTTACAGGACCTAACCACAAAAAACACAAGTTTTAGAAACAATAAAAGTACATGATCGACTACAGTAAACAAAATCAAAAAAATATGTGATATTCTTCAGGATATATGCTAGGTAGATAGTGTGTTGAAAACATAATACAACTAATTTGATACGATAGAAAAAAAATCTTGAAGATACCTCTAAAAACTTTTTTTTTATAATAAAAACCATACTACTAATATACAATCCATACTACTAATATCAAATCAATATACAATCATTCACAAAAACCATACTACTAATATCAAATCAATATACAATCATTCTGATTTTTTGTCAGATTATTCTACAAGCAACATACTAAAATACTAGTGTTTTGATTTTTTTAGTCCAAACAATAGATTTTTGTAATTAAATAATTGCTTCTTAATTTGCAATAAATTACCAGCGTTGGGTCATCGCTCTTCTCTTTCTTTTCTATGCAGTCCGACAGTGACCGCGCTTTAGGACATGTAAGCCCCGTAAAAGAGCCTCCACGTCAATCAGCTTCGCTAACACCTTCATCATCATAGGCTAGCATTAGGCTTTACAAACGCGGGTGGGCCTTAGTCTGGAGTAATTGCGTAACACACTAACAGTAGGAATGGCTTTCGTTTTGACAGTTCAACAACATTCATTGCGTTGTTTACGTTGTTGAGCAGACACATTATTCGAACATATGAAGCAATGGATTAGCAATTTCCTTCAAAATGTTTCAGATTGAGATTAATAGTGTTTTACGAAATTAGGGTGCATTATGCTAATAACAATAATGTTTTAGTGCCAAGTTTATCAATACTAACCCGTGGCTAAATAATAACAGCCGCACAGGTCAATCGATCAGGTTAAGCTACGCTTGCCGCGGTTGGTCTGTGGATGGGTGACCATCTTTACATACCGTGACCCCTCCGTGCCTCGGAAAGCACGTTAAGCCGTTGGTCCCGGCTGTCATTCGTGGATCTTTGACAGTCGTTACGGGTAGTCAGAAGCTCGAAAGTCTGACAACCAGTCTTACCAAGGGGTATCGTATTACCCAGTAACTGGGTTGTGGAGGCCAGATAGGCAGTCGCTCCATGTAAAATACTGGTATTCAGCTGCATCCGGTTAGACTGGAAGCCGACCCCAACATAGTTGGGAAAAGGCTAGGTAGATGAATACTAATATTATAAAGAGGTATTTGTTTGTTTGTTTGTAAGTTTGTATGTAGGAGGTAATCTCAGGAACTATCAGTCAGATTTGAAAAAGTCTGTGTACATTTGATAGCCCAATTCTATAGGAAAGTTATAGGCTATTTAACATCACGCTACGACCCTTTAGAACCGAGTAAAAGGAAATTAGTCAGAAATAACACTAAGCTACTACAATCTGTCAAACTTTAATAGATTTCCAACTTCATCGCTAAAGCATAAGGTTCAAAATTGATTGGGAAAATTTGACAGTTTCGGGTAGCTTGATGTGCTGGCGTCAGACATTCAGTTAAATTATACTTCTCCTTATCTTCACCACTACTTTCAAAACGGTGAAGGAAAACATCGTGAGGAAACCGGCATGTCCTAGAACCAAAAATTCGAAGACATGTGACATCTACCAACACGCACTGGGCCCGCGTGGTGGATTACGGTCCCACTCACCGAGAGGAGGCCTGGGTCCCAGCAGTGGGAACATTATAGGCTGACATTGCTATGTTATGCTTCAACATAGGTATGTTTATACCCTTGTGCTGTGGCGACAGCCTTACTCTATGATGTAAGAGAAATCCGTTATAAGCCGGCAGGGAAGACTCGCGGAAGCATTACCTGCTGGCATGTGACATCGCTGAGCTAAAACTATGTTATTTCATATAAATGTATGCTGTGATGTAGGTGAGCAGTACCCGTATGGTTTGTTCAAAAAGTATCTGATGAATGGATCAGAAAACGTATTAATTGAAATACTTACAAAGTGAGTGGTTGATTATTTTGAAACACCTCTTTTTTTTTCGTTTTTCTTTAGGATGGGAAATCATCAAAATTAAATGACCCCTCCCGCTCTGGGTGGAGCGGAAGGGAGTGTCAGACTCATACTGACTAAAACCCACCCGTGTTCCTTCCTTAGACCTTTATGTTCCGGGCCAGCGGTAACCCTTTCGGACAATACCGCTGACCAGACAATCCCGCTGACCAGGAGCAGCCCTTAGCCTAGATTTTAGGATTTTTGCGTACAATCCTAGGTCAGTTTATACTGGTTATGTATAGCTTGTTGTGTAGCCGTGCGAACTACTAATAAACCGACATTAATTACGGGCTGATAAATATCACGACTGCGTTTAAATGTTAAATCTTTTTCGTTTTGTGTTGTGGGTCATTGACCCACTCAGTAAGTTAGCAGATAGATACAGTCGCAACTTGCCATTGACAGTAGGTAGGTACAGTCACAAGTATACATACCTTACAGTTACGCAAAAGTCAAAATGGATTTTCTCGTGAAATAAAAACAGCTACTTTGAGAAAAGACCTATTTCCTAGACCGGATGACACACAGTACAACGCGCCACGCGACGGAGCGCGGGAAAAGGTGCCAAATTCCCCGTTTTTTATGTTTTTTTTTACCTACGTAAAAAATCACGCGCGGGGGCGCGTTGTCTGCGCCCCGGCGTCGGCGTCGGCGGCGTCGCTAGTGTGTAAGCCGCCTTATAGTATGCTTTTGATAACACTATGTTCGTAGCTTAATCAACCTTTAACATTCCCACTGCTGGGACACAGGCCTCTTCTCTATAAGAGGGAACGGGCCATAATTCACCACGCGGTCCCAGTGCGGGTTGGTAGATGATGTCATGTCTTCGAATGTTTGGTTCTAGGACATGCCGGTTTCCTCACGATGTTTTCCTTCACCGTTTCGAGAGCATTAGTGTAGTAAATTAATAATACCATATGAATACTTTTGGAGTACCTAAATCGCTTTTAAATCTACTTGTATTTTACATACTTTTATTTTCAGTTCATCGCTTTACCTACTACATGAGACTTACAGCAATAACAGACGAAAAGTGAGTGTAATAAATAGGTACAGACGCCAGCACATGAAGCTACCCGAAACTGTCAAATTTTCCCAATCAACTTTGAACCTTATGCTTTAGCGATAAAATTGAAAATTTTGTAAAGAAATTTGACGGATTGTAGTAGCTTGATGTGCGCCCGTCTGTACATCTCTGCCTGCCTACTCGCAGGAGTATAGATGTTATGTTATACGTATTATGTCACGGCCAACTATTCTAGAAGAATGGCCCATACCACCTCACACCATGGATCATAAACCACTCCAAAAACACAGCCTTATTATAACCCGCTTTATCGCCCAGCCAGTCCTTATACCAATGTTCAGCGGCCAAGTACCGGCCGTAATAGTTACGAAAGTACGGTGAAATCCAGCGGCTTACATAATGGACACTTGAACTTGAACCAGAAATGTATGTAATTATGTGTTATTTCGGCACGGCAAAGAGAGAGGTGGATTTGCAAACGGTTTTTCTGTTTGTATTTAGAGCGGCCATTTTGGAAATTTTGACAGTTATTTGAATTTTGAACAGTTTTGACCGCGATTTTGTTGATATGCAAACTTTATACTCTCGATCAATAAAAGTCAGTCCAATGTGATCGGACTATTATTTTCGGGCTCCGAACTAATTTTATGACCGTAGGTGATACGGAGTTTGAAACGACCGTGACTTTGGCCGGAACTACGGATTTCCTGCTTAGAGAGTAGCCCCCCCTTTTTTTTTTTTTCAGATGGGAAATCATCAAATGACCCCTCCCGCTCTGGGTGGAGCGGAAGGGAGTGAAGGGTCAGTCTGTTTTAAAGTCCAGACACAATATCTTGCTCAGATAATTTGAAGACAATGTAGACTAGTGCCTGAAATCGCCTTGACCGGTCCAGTCAATGCAAACATTTGTCAGGGAGAGCAGTAGTGGCCCAGTGGCCCACGGTCGCGATTTACGAGTTGTAGGTCGTAGGTTCGAACCCTGACAGGCGCTTCACTTTGTATACATTATTTCATCACCACTGCTCTTAAAACGGTGAAGGAAAACATCGTGAGGAAACCGGCATGTCCTAGAACCAAAAATTCGAAGACATGCGAGATCTACCAACCCGCGCTGGGGCCTTATGGATTATGGCCCACTCCCTCTCGCAAAGAGGAGGCCTGTGTCCCAGCAGTGGGAATATTATAGGCTGATTATGTGTATGTGTAGCTCAACTCAGAACTAGAGGAGCTCAACGATTTAGCGGCAGTTACTTAATTAAACCAGTAACAAGCGGCTATTTTACTGCAATGAAATCGCAAGTACCTACCTAATGATACATATTATTTCACTTCACACTCACATAGGCTCAGTATCGTAAGTATCGTAACTCATTAGGTATGCGGGTTGCGTTCCACCGCACAAGGTTAGTGAAATGGGGCGTCGCGTCGGGTCGATTCCGCGCCGCTACGGACGAATATTTTGTGTGATAAGTATAATTGGACTATTGATTCTTCTTGTTATTTTAGAGGGGCTTGTGGCTAAGTAATAACAGCCGCACAGGTCGATCGATCAGGTTAAGCTACGCTTGCCGCGGTCGTTCCAAGGATGGGTAACTATCTTCACATACCAAGACCCCTCCGAGCCTTGGAAAGGTTAAGCCGTTGGTCCCGGCGGTCATTCGTTGATCTCACAGTCGTTACGGGTGGTCAGAAGCCCGAAACATTAACAACCAGTCTTACCAAGGGGTATCGTGTTACCCAGTAACTGGGTTAGCGAGGTCAGATAGGCAGTCGCTCCATGTAAAATACAACAATAGTACCCCAACAACGTTTTAGCCTAATAAAAAAGACCTAAAAAGCCAAATAAGGATTTCCACCCACGAGTGACTTTAGTTTTGCGTACTTGCGCGGTTTCGTTCTAAGATCAATGTCAAAGCTGTAACTACAAAGTAGTTACAGGAAACGGATGTCGTGTGTCCCAATTGCCTTATCAAGAAAAATACAAGGCATTTGTTACGAGAAAAGACGAGCTGAGCAAAATACATTTTCATACAGAAACGGGTCGAACATTAATCAGTAGATAGGTTTGCTCACTATGTTTTTTTTTTTCGGATGGGAAATCATCAAGGAAGGAAGGAAGGAAGGGAGAGTCAGACTCTTACTGACTAAAGCCCACCCGTGTTCCTTCCTTAGCCCTTTATGTTCCGGGCCAGCGGTAACCCTTTCGGACAATCCCGCTGACCTGCTGACAATGCTCACTATGTGTTGGAGAGATTTTCTGTCGCTTTCGTTCGTCACCACAAGAATTTTATTGTAAGTCAAAGTCAAAGCATTTATTTCAAATAGGCACATAAAAGGCACTTTTGAACGTCAAAAATTACAACAAAATAGAATTAAGTCTTTAAAAAACCTGAAATCGCGAAAAAAAAATCAGCTGTTACCTACATTTTGACGAGTTATGCGCACATAAATGTAGGGTACAGCTGATTGTTTTTTCGCGATTTCAGGTTTGGTCCCATAGTAAAAGTTGTTCATAATGATGAGTACAATGACCTCTTAAGAGGTTGTTAATGTTTTACCAATAACCCTGTATTCCAAGACGGAAAAAAAATTGTTTTAATTTTTTTTAATTCAGTACTTATTTAAACAAGATAAGATTTCTGCCTCCCAAGATACAGGATTTTCCTAGTTTGGGGGGCAGGGTACTTCATTCTTATAGAACTTTGACAAATCTTTGTAAGATCTATTTATGTTTGCACTTAATTCATATAAGTAGGAGTTTTGACAAATTTCTGTAAAATCTATTTATGTTTGCACATAATTCCTGTGTTGTGTGTTTTAACCCCATTTTTTGTATCTCACCTCTGTAAAATCTAATTATTATATATATAATAAATTTATTTATTTTTGTTTGCATACCTCCCTGTAAACTTAAATTATTGTCAAAGTTTATGTTTTGTGAATAAATATTATTATTAAACAGACTTCAGAAACGGTTTCGTAAAATGGAACAAATGTATTAAATAATAATAATAGTAACGCATAATATATTTAACACTTTACATTTAATAAGCGTTCAAAAAAAAAATCGTGAAATTAAAAATATATCTATAATTATATTACAAGCTTTTATTTAGCTTCCCTTGTTAGTTATTTTATTTTATTTAGGGCTGATTGTTCAATCGACAGATAATTTTATTCGTGGAATAAAATTTACGTCTGAGAGATTTTGTACGGAGGAACTGTCAAAAATTCAAAAATATTCCTCGGATAAAATTATCTGGCGATAAAAATATCCTACCCACTACATTTCCCACATCTTACAAAGTTGTCGACTGAAATTTAATTTGATAAATGAGCTGTTTGTTTTCTATTAATAAAATTAAATTTTCATCGGTTTCTTACTAAACTTCAACTATATCCGACGATCCTGCATACTTATCTCTTTTGTTAACTGTACCTAATTGGAGTCATCCACAGACTTAGTTATATATATAAGTCTGTGGACTCACTAGACCATTAAGTAATTTTTACTTTTTTTTTTTGACTGCATTTAATAAATATACAAATATTTAAAAAAGGAAAAAATACTTAATGATCTGGTGAGTCCCATGTTCAAAGTCTTTTTTATACTTAATGACGATAGTCCAATTGTTTTCGTTCAAATTTCCCAAGATATAATTTATTGATAATATCTCGAAAGAATTAATATTTAATTAGCTCCAATCTCAAAATCTTTACGCTGCGTTGACGTGTTTGTAAATACAATGTTTGTAATAACATTAGTTATATAATGACAATCATCACGGGTAGTATCCGTGAAGGGAGTTGAAGATTGTGACATGATTCCTGGCAGAAATTGGCCATTTTCTACATTTCCTACTACGTAACTAACATACGTACATAATATCGCGCCTCTATTATCCCGCTCTGGGTGGAGCGGAAGGGAGAGTCAGACTCTTACTGACTAAAACCCACCCGTGTTCCTTCCTTAGCCCTTTATGTTCCGGGCCAGCGGTAACCCTTTCGGACAATCCCGCTGACCCGGCAGGCTTCGGCCCTATGGGGCCTCGATGCTGACATCTCTTTGAGGCGCGCGTGGAACACGTACGCGCCGTCCGGCACGGGCCTGGTCCTGATCGGACGGTGAGCTACTCATTACTCTCCGTCACAGATTCCTGACAGAAATTGGCCATTTTCTCCTTTTCCTCCTACGTAACTAACAAACATAATATCGCGCCTCTATTACCTGAAGGGTAAGGCAGATTTTTTTTTTAATAATAATAATTTTATTTAATAAAAACGTTTACAAAAGGTGTACATTAATCCAAGAGTAGACAATTTTCCATACAATTATAGTGCCTAAAAATAAACTAAAACTAAAATATATTTTTTATAACAGGTGCAAGTAGTGATGGTTCGGAATTAGAGTGTTAGGTAGCGACCCGCCCGAACTAGGTTTATTCAAACCTGGTCATCACTTTACGTTTCAATTAAATTGGAGCGTTAATTTTTAAATAAAACTGATATAAAAATAATTAATTAACAATTCTGAGAAAAAGCACATTGGTACATTATTACCTAATACCTAAGTCTATGTAAACATACAAAAGTAAATACTTACAAGGGAATCAAATTATGATCATGACAAAATTTCTAGAAGATTTTCTGTGTCTGTGTAATTGAGTAACGCTAAGTATTCTGATAACATTGTGCTACATTTTTTATAGCTTACACTATAGAAGCTTAGTAACTTGTTCAGTCTATTATACAGAAGATTGTGGACATATTACTTAGGCTGTCTTTCTACCAGAAATAAGCGAGGATGCGTAGCGAGGGATGTGTGTGAAACTAACCAATACCAACGCTAACTTAGTTCAAGCTATAAAAACTCGCCAAGTGCGAGTCGGACTTGCACAAGAAGGGTTCCGTACCACAAGGCAAAAACGCCAAAAAAACACGTTTGTTGTATGGGAGCCACCCTTAAATATTCATTTTATTTTAATTTTATTATTTATTATTAAAGTCAAAATACAACTGAGTATTTTGTGAATATTTCAAGTGCCTACCTGTTGCCATTATTGATATCGAGCAAAAAAGAGCAAAAAAAATCGCGTTTGTTGTATGGGAATCCCCCTTAAATATTTTTTTTTAGTATTTGTTGTTATAGCGGCAACAGAAATACATAATTTGTGAAAATTTCAACTGTCTAGCTATCACGGTGACGGTCGCTGATTGCATACTCCTACAAGGGGACATTGATGCCATATATGAGTGGAGCATGGAGAATAAACTCTTTTTTAATCCCACAAAGTGTTACGTCATGACGTATGGTCGAAAACTTCAACCACTCCACTATAACTACAGATTGGGTGGTGAATTAATAGCTCGTGTCACTAAAATAAAGGACCTGGGCGTGACCTTTGACACTGCTCTGACATTTAGAGATCACATCTCCTCTCTTGCCAAGGAATCTTTTAGGCGCCTGGGTTTTGTTTTGAGAAATGCCCGTGATTTTCAGAACCCAAATGTAATTAAGCTTCTGTACACCACTTTGGTTCGTAGTAAACTTGAGGCTGGTGCCTGTATCTGGCATCCCTACACAGCGACTCAAACGTTAACGTTGGAAAAGGTACAAAAAACTTTCTTGAGATTCCTACATAAAAAAGCGTTTCACTTCTTCCCTTTCATGTACCCTACTAATTACCTCCTGGGTATATTGGGCTTCAACTCGTTGGAGGTTAGACGTGGCTTTCAACAGCTCTTAGTAGCCTGCAAAACTTTCAGAGGACGCATCGACAGTCCTGAACTCCACGATCTTTTCTGTAGGCTGTTTGTTCCCGACAAATACATCGGACATCGCCAAAGCCGTCGACACAATCTGTTGGCACCGCCGTCATCAAAAACTGTCGCCAGAGCTGAGTCCCCTGTGTGTCGTACTCTAAGGATGCTTAATGCCCTCCTGGCCACCAATCCTGAATGTGATCTGTTTGCCGATGAAT
Organism: Oligia strigilis; assembly: GCA_951800025.1. Classification (NCBI taxonomy): domain Eukaryota; kingdom Metazoa; phylum Arthropoda; class Insecta; order Lepidoptera; family Noctuidae; genus Oligia; species Oligia strigilis. The sequence goes on along the minus strand of OX637568.1, from coordinate 6,693,380 downwards.
GGAGTAGAATTATGCGGGTATGTCTGATGTTTTGTGAGAAGAAGTATGCTAGGGTGTCCTCTATTGTTTTATGTTAGTATTTGAAATTTTGTATCTACCTTAGCTGTTTTTATTTTTATTTTATTTTATGTTAATTAATGTAATTGGTGTTACCGTTTTAATTAACAATAAACAACAATAATAACGGTTCTTGAGATACAGCCTGGTGACAGACAGACGGACAGACAGACAGCGAAATCTTAGTAATAGGGTCCCGTTTTTACCCTTTGGGTACGGAACCCTAAAAATTAAGCGATGTTATTGGTTGGTTTCACACATACATCCCTCGCAACGCATCCTCGCTCATCTCTGGTGGAAAGGCAGCCTTCTAGTACACCTACATTTCGCCAGTTATGTTTTGAGTGTCAGTAGGTAGACTCTGGTCTGCTTTTGAGAAATTCCAGATTGAAAAAACCAATATCACTTTACTCCTCCCGCGAATCGAACCCAGGACTCATGCGCTTGCGATCACAGAGCCAGACAACAAATTAAAATTATGTACTTAAATATACTTTCAGAAACCAGACAGTAGGTATTTAACCTCTATCGCTGTCATATGGACTGCCCTGACCGATGTTTAATACTGGATAACCTTGTGGATTCTAAATGACCTCAAAAAACATAACAATTTTTTCCTGACACGATTGGGCAACTGTTAAACTTTCTACTCATCTTACAAGGTGGACAGTGAGGTGTCGAAACATATGACTAAGTATGATAACTTGTAAAACCCAGTGAGAACTTTGTAGATAAACAAGAATGGCGAGAAAGGTTCCGATTGGTCTAATTGATTGAGTAATGTAGGATATTTAAACTTTTCTGTAGATAAACGGAACCAAATGTTGGCCCCAGAAACATCATTAAACACGTGATTCCCACTAGCGTCCAGAGAGTCACGATGTTGCCCATATCTTCGGGTGCAAGGAGGAAAAAGCAGTTTGACTCAATGCAGGCTAACAAACAAAATAACTAAGACAATGTATCGGCAAGCATAGTTTGGGACGGCACCCAGCTAGATGGATCAACGACCTCCGCGAAATTGAAATTTTCGTACGTTTTTTGCAATTTGCTGGTCAGTATTAAGTTGTACGTTGATTAAAGTATGATTCGCGGTCGTAACAAATATATATTTACATAATTATATGTCGTCGTGTGTACTAGCACAAACATGTACGGTATGTACATGGGTCTGGTCATAAGTTTTGACACATATGGAAAGTTAAATAAATGACACAATGAGTAACGCATTACAACCATTTATATATCAAATGAAAGGGTATAAAATACAGATTTAAACCACATTAAAATTATTCGAAATGTCCTCCTCTTGCTTCAATACAAGCCTTCAATCTGCAAGGCCAGTCATCAATCGAAGCACGCACGATATTCATGTCAATATCGGCGACTGCTTTAATCAGGGATGCTTTAAGTGACTCCAAGTTGCGATGGGGTTTAGAGCAGACCTTCTCCTCTAAGTGCTGCCATATTTTGTAATCCAAGGGATTCAAGTCTGGACTAGATGAGGGCCAATCCTCATGCCTGATAAAGTCGATTCCACGGGTCGTGAGCCAGTTTTGGGTACTTTTCGCCTTATGAGCCGGCGCAGAATCCTGCTGGAATACCCAGTGCCTGTTTTCGAACATTGTTTGTGAAAGAGGTTCCACAATGTTTGTTAGGACTGTGTTTTGATATACGAGGGCACTGGTTTTCACTCCTTTTTCACAAAAAAACAACTCCGTTGGACCCAAATAGGACACCCCAAGCCAAACCATGAATGCCGAAGGGTGATGACCACGCTGAACACGTGGCACACGTCTGCTCGCTTCTTCACTAGAGTGTGCATACACTTTATCATTTTGTTTGTTGAAACTCTCCTCAACATTAAAAATTTTTTCGTCCGAGAAAAGTATTTCGCGGTATTTTTTTCCCGCGTACTGCCTTAACAAAACCTGGCTTCTTTCGAGTCTGATTTTCTTCAGCCGTGCGTTAAGAAGATGTGCTGTTTTTTTTCTATAAGCACGCAGTCCTAGGTCTTCATTCAACACCCTTTTAACAGTAGTTCTGCTTAGTCCCATCTGCAAAGCCAACATTTTTTGCTTGCGGACAGGATTTCGTTGGATTCGCGCCTTCATTGCTTTGATGACCGCTGGAGTCCGAACAGTACGAGGTCGACCGCTCCTTTGTTTATCTTGTAATCTTGAATCTTCCCTGAATCGTTTGATAGTACGATAAATGAATCTCAGTGAAATTTTCAAATTTTTCAGCAGTTTGAAAATCTCAGTTGGCGCGTGACCGCAACGATGCAATGCAATTACTGCGACTCTGTCTTCTTTGCGCGTCCACTCCATTTTAGAAAATGAACAAAATTCCAGAAACCCTTTGTTTTTATTTTGTTTAAATATTCAAATTTCGAATGTCCATAATATTTTCCTCGGTTTGCATTCTAAATTCGAAATTTTACCTATGTGACAGAACTTATGGCCCGACTAAGTATATTCACATATATGCTGTTAGCACATAAACCTATTATGTACAAACGTAGTGTTAAAAGAAACTAATTAAGTAGATACTTATGTGAAAAACCACATACACGTCGAAAGTGCGAAATTACACCTAATTTTGAATTCATTACATCATAATTTTTAGTGCGTAAACAAAAAACTAAGTTCGGGTTATTTAAAAATAATTTTGTTAGACATTGCAATAATTATGTAATTTAAAATATAGGGCATTTAATTTAAATATGTAATTAGGTATCTTAGCGGCGAGTTAACAAAAGGTTTTACAAATAAAGATTGATTGGTTTATATAATAAAATAGGGCAGTTGTGATCCAGTGACCGCGACTTACTAGTTGTAAGTCGTAGGTTCGAACCCAGACAGGCGCTTTACTTTGTGTAAATTATTTACCTTTGCACCCCCCCCCCCCCCCCCTTTGCTTTTTACCCCTTTGTACAGTTTCTATAATTATGTCTGTAATTTATAGGTATGGTCATAATAAAGAGTATTCTATTCTATTATTTCATCACCATTGCTCTCAAAACGGTGAAGGAAAACAGTGTGACGAAACCGGCATTTCCTAGAACCATAAATTCGAAGACATGTGACATCCGCCAACCCTCACTGGGCCCGCGTGGTGGATTATGGCCCACTCCCTCTCACAGAGAGGAGGCCTGTGTCCCAGCATTGGGAACATTATATACCTACTGTAATGTAAAGTTTCATCAAAATCCGTTCAGCAGTTTTTTCGTGAAAGGGTAACAAACATAATATTAGTAGGAAGAGTATTAAGACGTAGGTACTTATTGCTAACTAATTACGTACTTGACATACTTTGAGGTATGTTATTAAAATTATCAAATTATTAATCTTATTATTAATTAAATGGCCATATAAAATAATTTGGCCATTATCTTTGTACACACGCAACGAATAACCGTCGAGTTAATTCTTCAAATAAGATGAGATAAGTTTTTAATCATCATCATCATCTGCCTAGCCTTTTCCCAACTATGTTGGGGTCGGCTTCAAAGTGCCTGTCTGGGTTCGAACTCACGACCTACAACTCGTAAGCCGAGGTCGATACCACTGAGCCACCACTGCTATCGCACGGCACGGGCACAGTAAGGATCTCCCCACATTTATCGACGCGGAATCGGCTAACACCGGTCAAAAAAGCCTTTATGTCTACGTAATAAAGGTGTTACTAATACCATTCGCATCGGCTCGGCTCGGACGACGCGTCGCGACGTCGCGTCGGCCGACGGCGAAACGAGCGATAAGGGCGATAAGTCGAGTATCGCGCGCCGATGCCGCGTCGATAAATGTGGGGAGACCCTTAGTAAGTAATAATTATAATGTTAGAAATTCATAAGTTATACTACTAACCGGACAAAAATCAAAACACAAAGTTGTTAGTAAAAAGTTTCCTAACACAACTAATTTAGAAAAAAGCTTTATTTTTAGTGTTCCGTACCTTAAAAGGAAAAAACTGGCCAAGTGCGAGTCGGACTCGCACACGAAGAGTTCCGTAAGTACCACAAGGCAAAAACGCCGAAAAAACCAGTTTGTTGTATGAGAGCCCCCCTTAAATATTTATTTTATTTTGTTTTTAGTATTTGTTGTTATAGCGGCAACAGAAATACATAATTTGTGATAATTTCAACTGTCTAGCTATCGCGGTTCTTGAGATACAGCCTGGTGACAGACAGACAGACGGACGGACAGACAGCGAAGTCTTAGTAATAGGGATCCGTTTTTACCCTTTCGGTACAGAATCTCAGAAACGAAACCCTTTTTACCGACTTTACAAAAAGGAGGAGGTACTATGTTCGGGTGTTTGTATGTTTTTTTTTTTTTTTTTTTTTTTTTTGTATGTTTGTTCATCGAATACGCCGCCAATTTTGAAAATTCTTTTTTCGTTCGAAAGTAGATAGTTCTGAGGTGGTCCCATTGTCACCAAGTTAGGATCTGATGATGGGATCTTAGAGAAATCGAGGGCAACCCTTAAATTTTATAGGCTCACCTATTGTTTTTCGCATATTTTATGAAGTATCTTGTGTATTTGTGTATGGCTGTCACCATCTCAGGTAGCTGGGCTGATGATGGAAGGTACAACTCCTTAACAGTAAGAAGTTACTCGAACAGGCAAGGACTGTTTTAGTAAATTGTTTTGATGTTTGATAGGGCATTTGCCACATTTGGTCTCATGATCATCAAGTCATGACCTGATGCTGCAGTCAGGATAGTCTGCAGAGTACCTAACTCCTCGACAACTAACAGTAGATATATCGTGTTTAGGCTCATTGAAAAGGGCTCGATGTGTGGATAAACGTACTGTTACTGAGGAACACCGAAGACCTGATGCTGAAGCCAGGAGCATCAGAAAAGTACAAACCTTGAAATTACAGCACCGTAGTCGTGTTTGGGCTCATTTTAAACAGGACTAATTTTAAGTTCAATGCAATGTTGACATAAGTCTGGCCTGATGCTGCAGCCAGGATTATCAGCATCTAATCTAAAAACTAATAAAAGGAGAACTCCTCAACAATTAACGTCCCTGCATCGAGAAAAGGAATATTTTATAAAAAGGCGATGGGCAAGTTGACATTAGGCTATTGTAACTTAGATAAATTATAAATAGACCCACTAAAAAGCGAGAAATAAAAACTTTTTAACAAAAAAAAAACCGACTTCCAAAAAAAAACACTACAAACTGAAAAATAACTTTAATTTCGGAAGTCGGTGGCAAAAACTAAAATACTGATCCCTAAGACACCGACTTCCGAAATTAAAGTTATTTTTCAGTTTGTAGTGTTTTTTTTTGGAAGTCGGTTTTTTTTTTGTTAAAAAGTTTTAAAAGATCACTTCGTTGTAGTCCGTCTGTAGCTCCGTCAGTCAAGACCCTTTTTCTCAGGAACGCGTGGAGTTATCAAGTTGAAATTAATATCAAATACTCAGGGCTGCAATCCCTTGAAGCAGTGAAAAAAACAAACTTTTAAGTCAACGCAATCAAAAGATACGGGCGTTTATGTTCCGAATTCAAAACCTATACGGTACTTCCCGTTGACCTAGAATCATGTTTGGCAAGAAACAATGTCATGTAGCACAGTAGTTACATTACAAAAAAATAATCATTTTAAAACTATTTACATACCTACAAAGTACGGAGCCCTCGATGCGCGAGTCCGACTTGCACTTGACCAGGTTTTTTTTCTATTACACCCACCGCCCGAATCGGGTAACGAATGCAGGGCCCCGACCGAAGCCCGAGGCAGACAACTATCAAAATTGTGAAATGTATTTAAATAATTGAATAGATCGTGGTAAATATTCAATGCCATACCAAAGGTATTTGACCATTTGATAAATGAGGCAACCGTCAATGGCAAATGTTGTTGAAAATAATCCCAGGTCATCGGAATTGAATAGTTCATCTAAAAAAGTTCAGAGAAACAATTAAATTCTTGTTATTAAACTACCTATTTACAATCTATCATGACACTTAGTTTTTGGAGACACGATGCGCACAACCACAAACACACACATACATACCACACAACTACTCCTACTGCAAAACACGCCATGTAGTTATAATTATTGTTTTTGTTTTACTTTTAATTTGTTATACATAAATATACTTATGTTACATTGTATTTTTTTGAACCACGATGAAAAAGACTGGCCTCCACGACACAGGGAATCCTAGTGTGGAGACCAGTGATTTATCTGATAAAATTGTGTATATTCTTGAACAATAAAGATTATTATTATATTTCCTTTATTTCATTAAATCACATATAAATTATATTTTTAAATATTAGAATATAAAAAATATAAAAACATTTAAAAATATAAAAAATAGTAGCCCACCGGGAACAGGGTCCAAGCTACCGGCGCGGCGGTCAGGGCTCCAGAGAGAGGAACCTCCTAACAATGCGGGCACTATCAAACTATCTATTTTTTTAGACAGGTACGTATCAAGGACATTATGATATTTAGAAAATCCAAAATAATAAATAATGCAGGTATACCTAAATAGGCTCATTTATAACATGTCATCATCTGCCTAGCCTTTTCCCAACTATGTTAGGGTCGCCTTCCAGTCTAACCAGATGCGGCTGAATACCAGTATTTTACAATACGGCCGAAATATCTTGGCAAGTCTGAACATAGGCACTAAGAACTTTCGCGCATGTTCTCATGTCACCATTTGGTTCCTAAAAAATCTTACTGCGCAGCCTTCTGCGCCAAGTTCAGACTTGCCAAGATAAATGGGCCGTATTTTACATGGAGCGACTGTAAGGGGCATATTCTCGTAATTTTAAGAACGTTTACAGTCAGGTCTCAGTCTCAATCTGTCAAAAATACCTCTGATTGACGGCACGGTTGGCGCAGTTAAGCGATTGACTGCTGCGCTGCGTGTCGCGGGTTCGATTCCCGCACGGAACAAATATTTGTATGACCTACAAGTAGTTGTTCCGGGTCTGGCTGTTTGTGTACGTGAATTTAAATGTTTGTAAACGCACCCACAATACAGTCGAAATTCATAGTGTGGGGCAACGTTTTAAAAAAAAAAAATTAAAAAAAAAACCCTACATTTTTGACAAGTTTTTGACGTTGATTGTCGCTGAGATGAGATTGCGATTAGATTTTGGACGTTTTTAATTACGGGGATTGGCTTTCAGTTAAAACGTTTTTTTTTACTAATTCAAATATCTATGACGTATCACAAAACATAATCAAGTAATCCCTAGGGAGTATCTGATATTTTTTTTAATTCTAAATTAGCTTCTGACCGCGACTTCCTCCGCGTGAAATTTCACCCTCTCCCCATTCAGGGGTTGAATTTCGAAAAATCCTTCCTTATTCCTTTTCTACATTATAAAGGGAACCTCTGTGCAAAATTTCAGCTCTCTAGGTCCAAGGGTTTGGGCTGGGCGTTGATGAGTCAGTCAATCAGTCAGTCAGTCAGGACTTTTCTTTTTATTTATATATATATATAGAATAGATAGATAGATAGATCATAAATATAGTATGGCATCATAGTTGAAGTGGAAAGTCAAAGTCAAAGCATTTATTTCAAATAGGGCTCATAAAAGGCACTTTTGTAAGTCAAAAATTACAATAAATCAAATAATATCATTTATTATTATATTATTACATCGCCATACAACGTGGCAATGCTGCCAGCCTTTTGGGCACTGTTCCTGTTGACAGCGATGCGGACGAATTTTTTGATGCCCTATGATAAATATTTTGCTGATTATTTTCAAATATATGTACATATTATTATTATTATTTTAAATATCTATATATTTAAATATCAGAATAATTAAAATAGAATTGATTCTAATCGCCCTTTCCAAAAGGTAGTTTTCGCATGGAGAAGAATGGGCAAGAAACTCCACCGTTACTTTTTATTTTAAAGTGTTTTACAATATTTTTACCTACCTAAAATAAAATTATTATACCACAATAGAAAAAATAATGTCAAATAGCTTTTGGAGGGCACTGTAAGTGTTGCAAACCAGAAATTTTATAACACACCATAATAACAACACGGCTGTAATTCCCGAAAGGGAAGGCAGAGGTGATCTACACCCAATTTTTTTATTTATATTAAGTCCCTTGTAATACCCCTTTTGGTATATTAACTCGTCAAGCGCCAGATTATTAAATATATCATAGTTAAACATTATCTAATCTGAAACCCTCTACACCAAAAAAACACATAACCCCTTTAAAATCGACCGCAATCGGGTAAAATATATGTTACGCATGTCCTCAATACAAAAGACATCAACGCGCAAACCCCATTGACAAATAAGGTTATATATTCAAAGAGTTTCTTAAGAGAATGTTGGCTTTCTGCCAGATCCCTTGTTACTGCAGCGTTAATATATATTGCAGATTCTCGTGAGGAGATTATTTTGTATGTTTGTAACGTTTTTGTATGTCAAATAACTGTGGACTTGTAGTAAAACCTACTTTTATGATTCAAATGTCAACAAAAAAAAATGGGAATAGTTTGTTACAAAAAAAAAATATATATTTATAGGGCTCACTTCGTACTGCCCTAATTTATTTGATTTCACCTAATGACCCATTGACTGACTGACTGATTCATACTTAATCTTATTGCATCAAACAATATATAATTTATTATATCATAAAATAAACATAACGCCGAATCACCATACTAATTAGCATGTATTACAAAATTATACTCAAACATCTAATTTAACGGCCAAGAGTCAAGAATGATATTAAAAAAGTAGGTTATGCTATCGCAACGAATTATCTAATACCGCGTAAATTGGGCAATGTTAAACTTGAATCGACCATACACTACATGAGAAAAACAGATAACATTGTACCTACGTAATACATAAGGAGACTTTCACATAACGACATAGGCTTAAAAAAAACAAATAAAAAAATATTTTTGACACTTACTTGACACTTGACAGCTAAAAAGTCCCGGCACACTTCACTTTTTATTTAAACACAGAACACCAAACTTTTAATTTATAAAATTAGGACAGTTCTCCGTTGGAAAGCGCGAGCAGTTTTATCCATGGCACACCGTCGACTATTGCAACTACCAAAATATGAGGCCGAAATGATAGTTATGTAATACTGTTACTTGTATTACATAAAAATTGCCGACGGCTACAGCAATATTGTGCAAAGAGTAACTTTTTTTAGGTTAAAAGATGAATCCTTAGCGGGCTTTACGGATATGAGAAAAAAAAACTTTATTAAAAAAACAAATTAAAAAATATAAATGTCATATTTAATTTGAAATTCGAATTTTCACAACCGCGAAGCCCGACACGGATAGCGCGGGAAATACATTTTTTAAATAAATTTACTTTTTAATATTTTCGTATGAGACACAGGTATTGTATTTGGAAGTGCGATGGAGTATGAATGGGAATACCGCAGCTCGAAGGTGTAGTAATTCAGCAAATTGCTGTCCCCTCTACAGCGAAAGTGGGGATGACTGACTGACTGTTCGCTGCTTCGGACGTCAGAGACGAAAAAAAACAAAGATTAATTCGTAGTGTTGATGGAAAAAATCGATTGTTGCCAAGGTTAAAAATGGGATGGTTTAAATTCATAAAGGAGGTCAGTTGACTGTGTTATGTAGCAGCGGTTAAGAAGCGGCGGTGAGGTTGAGAAATGGATGGGTTGTTGTCTTGTTGAGGACAATTATTTTGATTATGAAAGTTAATTACGTGTGTTTATCGCAACAGAGTTTGAACTTTTATGGTCATAAAATATAATTTGATGGTTGATCTTTAAACCCACGGTAGCCTAAAATATTAAAACCAATATATAAAACTCAAACCAAGATATTAAAACTCCTCTAACTGCAACTAACTGAGCACTACACACACTATATCCCGACACCTACACAAACACACACTTACACACACTCACAAACATATTCTACACCCAGTGTGCTCCCATACTGATATAAGAATTTAAAAAAAAATAAAAAACGTTAATTAGTCTTAAATCAAACTTTTGCTTATTTTTACTTTTTACTTATTTCTCACACATCTGTAGAATGATTGTAAACTGGAGGAGCGGAACCACCTAATACAAGCAAATCTTTGCTTAAAAGGTGACTCCAAACCTAACATAGTTATATTCTTATGTGAAGAAATAAACATTTTTATTTTTATTTATTTACTATATCGACATCAAATCCCACTTATTGAAAATAGAGTGTTTGGTGAAATATATCACACTAGCAGCGCCCCGCTGTTTCACCCGCATAACTGTCGATCCCGTGGGAATATCGGGATAAAAACTATCCTATGTCCTTCCCCGGGATGCAATCTGTCTCTCTGCTAAATTTTATCGAAATCCGTTCAGTGGTTTAGGCGTGAAAAGGTAACATACAGACAGACAGAGAGAGTTACTTTCGAATTTATAATATTACTACAATCTGTCAAATTTCTTTAATAGATTTTCAACTTTATCGCTGAAACATAGGGTTCAAAGTTGATTGGGAAAAATTGACAGTTTCGGGTAGCTTGACGTACCTTTACGATAAAGTACTATACCTAAGTTTTTCCTTAGGAATGGCAGTTCGGAGTTTAGAAATTGGTGGTGTGATGACCACACACAATGCTTGTCCGGGGGGTTGTGTTGGATTGCCGTGACGTCGGATTTGAGAGCAAAGGAGTAGAGAGTGCACCTGTGTGTACTAGTGGTGGATCGTTGTCGAAATTTTGCCGGACAAAACGCAACCATTTTCGTCGTCGGGAGAACGGTTGTCGTTGCAACTGGTTTGAAGACGGCTTAAAGGACGAAAGTTATCCAACATGGAATAGAATTGCGTTTTCGAGGTTTTCGTTTTTGAACGAATGTTTTGTAAACGAAAACGAACGCGGAACGAGAGACGACGCAACGGAAAAGTGTGATAGAGTTGAATCATTGCATTCTCGACTGTATTTTCATAGGCGTAAAATAAAAAATCGCACCATGTAGTTCGAAGACTGGTTTTTGCAACGAAGACTGTTTGAACCCAGGACGTAAAACGGTTGCATCGTTGCAGAATGCAAAACGGCCTTTGTAAACGGTTCGTCGTCGCAACGCCCACCCCTAGTGTGCACCCACTTGTGTACCTACTATAATGTCTCGTGACTGCCCCGTTGGTCTCGTGGTCGCAAGCGCGACTGCTGAGCGTGGGGTCCCGGGTTCGATTCCCGGGTCGGGCATTGTGTTACTGAGTTTTTTCCATTAGGAATTTCTTAGTAACAGCCCGGAGTTTGGAAGTTGGCGGTGTGATACCCCCGTGCCTCGGAAAGCACGTTAAGCCGTTGGTCCTGCGCCTGATATCTCTCCGGTCGTGTCGGATTGCCGTCCCATCGGACAATGAGAGTGAGGGAAGAGGGAGTGCACCTGTGTCTGCGCGCACACTTGTGCACTATAATATCTCCCGCGCCGAAGGCTAGTCTCCGTTGAGATTGGCCGCGTGGCCGAAATACGGTCTGGAGGACTTTATAATGTCTCGTGCGAAACTTTTTTTTTTTTCGGTGTGTACCCTTCAATAGGCGCCCGACCTCCGACCAGGCTAATCACCATTGAAATAGGCCATTGTGACCGAAATCGGTAGAGAAAAATGCAAGAAGAAAACATGTTGCACCGACCCCAAATAAATTGGAATAAGGGCAATTCAATTCAATCTTTATTGCATTCATAACGTACAGACGCCACCAGCACATAAAACTTCTACAATCTGTCAAATTCACACATTTGAACACCACATAAATTTTAATTGATAACATTGACCGAAATTTGTGGTTGTATGCAATAGGTTTTCCCAAATCAAGATAAAACCTTCACTCATGCTGTGACCGCTCGGAAGGCTATCGACTATGGTGATTCGTGCCGTAGGTTGCAGTGCCCATGGTCCTATGGCCTACAAGAACCCATGAAATTATGCATTGAGTTTTATTCGACTTTCAAACTCAAACTCAAAGCATTTGTTTCAATTAAGCCAATAACAGAATGGCCAATTCTCGTAATTAAAAACGTTCAAAATCTTGTAGCAATGTCATCTCAGCGACAATCAATGTCAAAAATGTTGGGAAATTAGAGGTATTTTTGAGAGACTGAGACTGAGATCTGGGGGCCTAAAAAGGCCACTTTGGAGAATCATAAAAGGATAACATTATGAATCATCATTAATACATCTTTATATGTTACACTTTTTTCTTAGTTAACACTTTTCCATAAGAGATTAGTGGTTGGTGGTAGAAATCTAATTTGCACTAGGTATTACTAGTAGTAGTAGTACTAGTAGTACTTAATTCTCTAATTAAGTACCTGATACTGTCGCGAATCATATATTGATCAAGATACAATCTGACACTGACCTGCAAATTGCAAAAAACGTAAGAAAATTTGAATTTCGCGGTCTACAACTATCCATTCACCTTAAGTACCTACCTACATAATTATAAATTCTAAGAAAATCTCTAATTACCTTCAATTTACCTTTGACGTCTTTGTATGGTTGTGACGGACGCACAAATTGTTAGCTTAAGCCTCAACAAACACATTAAAATAACATTTGCAATAATAAAGGAACATTTACGCAAAGTTTCACGTTGTTTATCACAAATAACTAATGTTTAACTAGTGATTTTCTCGGTTTTTTTACATAGAAATGGTTATTTCCATTTAGGGGGCTCGTGACTAAGTTATAACAGCTGCACAGGTCGATGGATCAGGTTAACCTACGCTTGCTGCGGATGGTTTGTGGATGGGTGACCATCTTTACATACCCCTCCGTGCCTCGGAAAGCACGCTAAGCTGTAGGTCCTGGCTGTTATTCGTGGATCTTTGGCCGTCTTTACGGTTCGTCAGTAGCTCGAAAGTCTGACAACCAGCCTAACCAAGGGGTATCGTATTACCCAGTACCTGGGTTGTGGAGGTCAGATAGGCAGTCGCTCCATGTAAAATACTGGTATTCAGCTGCATCCGGTTAGACTGGAAGCCGACCCCAACATGGTTGGGAAAAAGGCTAGGCAGATGATGATGAGTTTATAATTATACAATGAATGTGTACAAAATATTGTTAAATTTTTAAAAGAGTAACTGTAGAGTTTCTTGCCCATTCTTCTCCATACGAAACTAAAACTACCTTTTTTTTCGATTTTTTTTGATAATTAATTGACGAAAAATTCAACAATGACTCAATAGGATTTTCATAAGCTTTTCGAAAGCTTATGCCAGTCCAACACATTTTTGACTTTCCCATCAGCATCTGCCTAGCCTTTTCCAGTTGGGGTCGGCTTCCAGTCCTTTATGTTCCGGGCCATCGGTAACCCTTTCGGACAATCCCGCTGACTCGGCAGGCTTCGGCCCTAGCGGGCCCCTTCAAATGATGCTGACATCTCTTTGAGGCGCGCGTGGAACACGTATGCGCCGTCCGGCACGGGCCTGGTCCTGATTGCATGGTGAGCTACCCATTACTCTCCGTCCGCAGGCCCGCGCCTGCGGTGGCCGGGAGTCATCACGCGGCTCCCGCGGCGGCTGGGACGGGAGGCTCTCTCCCTCAGTCGTCCCGCCACCTCCTTCGCTAGCATGACTGCTTCGCAGAAGGATGTGACTGCCTCCCACTCCCTCTTGCTCCGGACCATGGCTTGCACCAAGGCCGGACCTCACCCCTCACTCCCGCCAGAGTAAATACAATTTTTTCTAAGCCCCCGCTGACACGTGAATCTGTTACTACGCAGCCACTCGTCTAATGTTCCGCGTCGCCATAAAGTGCTGTATTTTGCGCTTGTGGCCGTTGTACATTGTACTTGTACTTGCTTATTAAGCTTGTAATGAGAATATGAGTACCCACAGCACGTCTCATTTTAACCTTAATGTAAAATTTAAAATCGAAAATTCCACATTCCTATTACATTTTACGTAAATTTTATGTAGCGTGCGTACATTGCTATGAATAAAAAAACCATTTAAATAAAATATCAGAAGAGATTCTGGAGTCGCGACCGCGTACCGGAAGATGTAGCGTTGGAAGGCCTCCCAAGGTGGTCCGACGACCTTGTGAAGGCCGCAGGAACCCGTTGGATGCGAGAAGAACAGAACCATCATCCATCCATCATCCGGAAACGTGCCCAGAAGACTGGCAGGATTGCCACATTGAATGGCAATGCTAATTCTTTGGCCAAAGAACGACCCAGCCCTCTGGTCACGTGAAGTGTCGACCAGCCGGCGAGAAATATCCTATTGTATATTTATTTTATTTCATTATGATTGTTGTTTTTATTATGTTACTAGCTTCCGCCCGCGGCTTCGCCCGCGAGGTATGTCGATAAGCATTATTATCCTATCTCTCTGCCAAATTTTATCGAAATCCGTTTAGTGGTTTAGGCGTGAAAAGGTAACATACAGACAGACTTATAATATTAATAATAGTAAGTATGGATCGTATGCTGTACCGGTTGACGTCATCACGTCAACGCCGGCTGTCGCTGAAAACCAGCGCTGAGGCTCTCCTTCGCATAGGGATGCGTTTTGCGTGGATGTGACGCATATTTTCCCCCAACTTGTTGTTTGTAAGGTTCCGTACCAAAAGGGTAAAAACGGGACCCTATTACTAAGACTCCACTGTTCGTCTGTCTGTCACCAGGCTGTATCTCATGAACCGTGACAGCTAGACAGTTGAAATTTTCACAGATGATGTATTTCTGTTACCACTATAAAAAGAAATAATTAAAATAAAATAAAGCTAAAATTTAAGGGTATAAAAGAAACGTTTTTTCGGCGTTTTATGCCTTGTGGTACGGAACCCTTCGTGTGCGAGTCCGACTCGCACTGTTACGCAATCGGCGGGGTAATTGCGTAACACACTATCAGTAGCAATGGGTTTCATTTTGACAGTTCAACAACATTCATTGCGTTATTTGCGTTGTTGCGCAGACACGTGTTTCGAACATATGGAGCAATGGATTAGAAATACGCTTCAAAATGATTCAAATTGAGAGTAAAGTGTGTTACGCCATTAGTGTGCCGGTCAAATTCGTGCAAAAACAATATTTCGTGGAAACGTGCGTCTGCAAAACATTCTAATGTTTATTTCGACTAATGCTTGTTTAAATATTATACTGGCTGACCTTTTTTACCATCTGGACAAAAACAGGGTATGAAATGTGTACAGTCACGAGCACAAATATGTCAAAACTTGGCAACTTACAATTGTGATTTTTTCGTGAAAAGACGAATGCAACGTTGAAATACGACACTTTACACAGACCTATGGGTTCAAAAATACTTTGTTCGTAATAACATAAAATTTCATTCAAAACTAAAGGAGAAAATCGTCTTTCAATGAAGCCAAGTGTATACATACTTTTGCTCGTGACTGTACAGGGTTCTGCGTTGCTTCAATCAAACTATAGAATGTAAAAAAAGAAGATATTGTTTGTAGAAAAAATCGTCAACCCAACACGTTTTTCGACGGTCCAGTGGCATAACCTTTTATTTTATTTTTTTTTATTGTGGAGAAATGCTCACGCATTCTGCACTACCACGGGGAGATAGTGCAGTTATGTGGGACTCTAACCCACTAAAACTCCACGGTGTCCTCCTCTGCCGCTTACGGCGGGAACACGGGCACGCGTTAGCACTCATCCGTGAACCCGCCGCGGCTGTCCGTCACCGGACCCTCCTCTGGTGAATACACCCCATCGCCGGCGCACCAGAACACATAGCACGCCGTGACCACCCCAGGGGCCAAACCAGCACATGGGCGCCAGACGATACCGTGTCTGGGCACCCTTGGTCCCCCTGCGACGGGTCAGCTCATTGGCCTCGCCGCCTGCCAATTTTCGGCCGCAGAGGATAGGGAGAGCGGCCAACGTCATACCAACACTCCTCTTCCCCTGCGGCCCCACCGCGTCCGCCATCAGACGGTGGCGACCCCATCAAGGCCGCGGATGGTAGGGAGAGCGGCGCACAGCAATACCGGCACTCCTCTCCCGCCGCGGCCTCCAAACCTCAGCCACGATGCCTCCCATACGACATCGCGGCCCGCCTCAGTTGCGATGTCGCTCAAGCGGCACCGCAACCTACTTGTTGGACGCTACGTCGTCGGCTTACTGGCAAAAGCCCTGAGGAGCGGCCTCTCCTGAGGTTCCTCTTCGCTTCACCGTAGGTGACCCAGCCACGGCTACTAAGCCCCCCGCCTCGACAATGCGGGAACCCACCGAGGGGGTTGGCATAACCTTGGCCACCATTCGGTCACAGCTTTACTCCATCGGCCATCTCTTCCTCTAGCTAGATGTCATGCCCAACTCCACTTGAGGCGCACCGCTGTGTAGCGGTATCTACAACGCCACATGCGAACAACGCGTCATACTGACGTCACGCAAATCCTGCATCGCGCAAGCAGAGTTTACCGCGCAACTAGCATAGATACAACGGGCCGACATGAATCATTGGACAGTTGCCCGCCAGGCACAACACCCGTCTGGTCGGAGGATCCTCTCTTTTCTATGGAGGTTGAGTGAGCTTTACACCCTGTTCCTCATACCTCTATAGCTCTGTTCCCGACGTCGTAGACTTTCGACCGACTACGGATTAACAGATACGGAAATGTTAATGATGTTGATGTTGTTTATTCGCTTAATTGGCAAATAGGAAAACTGGATAGGTATATAAAATTCTAGATAGCTGCTATTTTTAGCTGTACACACGCGGATGACTTCATCTAAAGTAAATAGGTTGGGACTCTGTAGATTACTAGATCAAATAGGTTTAACTAATTGGTCGTACTTTATGGGTCTGAATGCTGGGCCGTGAAGAAGACGGATGAAAAACTGGCCAAGTGCGAGTCGGACTCGCACACGAAGGGTTCCGTACCACAAGGCAAAAACGCCGAAAAAAACACGTTTGTTGTATGGGAGCCCCCCTTAAATATTTATTTTATTTTGTTTTTAGTATTTGTTGTTATAGCGGCAACAGAAATACATCATCTGTGAAAATTTCAACTGTCTAGCTACCGCGGTTCTTGAGATACAGCCTGGTGACAGACAGACGGCAAAAACGCCGAAAAAAACACGTTTGTTGTATGGGAGCCCCCCTTAAATATTTATTTTATTTTGTTCTTAGTATTTGTTGTTATAGCGGCAACAGAAATACATCATCTGTGAAAATTTCAACTGTCTAGCTACCGCGGTTCTTGAGATACAGCCTGGTGACAGACGGACGGACGGACGGACAGCGAAGTCTTAGTAATAGCGTTCCGTTTTTACCCTTTGGTTACGGAACCCTAAAAAGATTGCATGCAGCGGAGATGAGAATGTTGAGATGGATGTGTGGAGTGACGAGAATGGATAAAGTAAGAAATGAGTATATAAGAGGAAGTTTAAAAGTGGCGCCAGTGACAGAAAAGTTGAAAGGAAATCGTTTGGCTTTGTATGGGCATGTGATGAGAAGGGACGAAACGCATGTGACTAAAAGAGTGATGAATATACATGTTGATGGATGGAGAGGGAGAGGAAGGCCGAAGAAAAGATGGATGGATTGTGTGAGGAATGATATGAAAGAGAAGGGAGTGAATGATAGCGTGACGGTTGACAGGGGAGAATGGAAGAAGAAAACGTGTTGCGCCGACCCCAAGTAACATGGGTTATGGGCAGGAAGAGGATAATGAGGTTTAAGTAATTGGTACAGGCGTAAATGTTAATTACAGCCACAAACAGACCAAAGTAACATAATCCTCAATTTCTCATAATTAGCCTATAATGTTCCCACTGCTGGGACACAGACCTCCTTTCTTCGAGAGGGACTGTGCGGGTTGGTAGATGTCACATGTCTTCGAATTTTTGGTTCGAGGACATGCCGGTTTCCTCACGATGTTTTCCTTCACCGTTTTGAGAGCAGCCTAGCATGACACACTATCAATCATAGTTTGTATCATTTTGAAGGATATTGCAAATCCATTTCTTAATAGGTTAGAAAATTTCGTCTGCTCAACAACGGAAATAACGCAATGAATGCTGTTCTAGTGTCAAAATTATAACCACTAGTAGTTAGTGTGTTACGCAATTATCCCGCTGAAGTGATCTTTTGTGTGATAAAAAATCTAGAAACTATATTAATTAAGTTCCTTTTTTACCCGACTGCGTCAGAAGGAGGGTTATGTTTTGAATCATCATCATCTGCCTAGCCTTTTCCCAACTATGTTGGGGTCGGGTTCCAGTCTAACCGGATGCAGCTGAATACCAGTATTTTACATGGAACGACTGCCTATCTGACCTCCACAACCCAGTTACTGGGTAATACGGTACCCCTTGGTAAGACTGGTTGTCAGACTTTCGGGACTTTCGGTTATGTTTTTAATATATTTAAATAAAATTAGCTTCCGCCCTTGGCTTCGCCCGCGAGGTATGTCGATAAAAACTATCCTATGTCCTTCCCCGGGCCAAATTTTATCGAAATACAGACAGACAGAGTTACTTTCGAATTTATAATATTAGTATGGATTCAAAGTCCTGACTGACTGTTATATCAACGCACAGCCTAAACCGCTGGTCCTAGAGACATGAAATTTGGAGGGTGTGTTCTTTGTGAAGATGAGTAAGTAGTGTAAGTGCAAGCCTTTTATTACTGAGAAAGAGCTTTCAAGTAGAACCTTTGCTACTAAAACCACTTTGGCCAGTTGTTAGTCACTTCAGTTCGGAGTTAATCAACTAAATAGGTGACAACTTGGGCAACTAACCGATTTTTTTTTGCGCACGCTGATTCTCGCACCCTGGCGCCCAAAATGGCCCTGTACCTATGCCCTGTGCGTCTGCGCTTATTCCTTCTGAATGAGATGAGGCTTTGGCCCTGCAAAGAATTACAGGTAATGACATGGTATATAGCTATGTATATATAATCAGTGAACCCAGGTAGGTACCCTAAAACAACACGTTTTACGAAAACGTGACGGCAAATGATTCTTGCAAAAGCTAATGGCACTGAAGTGCCACTTAAAAATAATCTGCAAAACAATATGGCGCTGCCTATCATTTTGACAGATTATTTAACACAGACCTGTCATTTGAAAAAAAATAGAAAATTCTTCGTAATGACGGAAAATTCGCAGATCATGAGTTTTAATAATGCGCTTTAAAGTTATTTAAGAATAGGTAGGTAACCTACCTAAATAGGTACCTACTGATACGGAGTGGGAATTCATATTTTTTGTCATCATGTACTAAGCTTGAGTTTCATAATTTATAGAGGTTCTGCATATCACACTAATATTATAAAGGCGAAAGTTTGGGAGTGTGTGAGTGGGGGTGAGTGTAGATATGTGTGTGTGTGTGTTTATATGTTTGTAACTTCTTCACGCTCAAACGGTTGGACCACTTTTGTTAAAATTTTGTATGGAGGTGGCTGACGCCCTGGATTAACATATAGGCTACTTTTTATCCCTATAAACTTTCGCCTTTATAATATTTCGCCTAAGTTATAATATTAAGTAGGTACCTAGTGTGATATCTTGACTAACCATTTTATAAATTAACCTGTCCATATTTAAGAGAGCCGGGTGATCGGTAACTCAGGACCTGGGGGCCTAAAAAGGCTACTTTGGAGAATCATGAAAGGATATAACACTAAGAATTATAAAATGGCGTGTTTTTCTTTTTTTCGCTGCACTACGTAGGTACAATCAAAGAGATTGGGATTGGATTTGGAACGGATTGATTGGTATTTTAGCACAGACAAAAAAAAATAACTGAAAAATGCTTCATCAATGGGATTTGATACGATTCTTTCTTCTCTTCTTTCTTTCTTCTTCTTTCTTTTTAAAATAAACGTTGCCCCACACTAGGAATTTCTCCTGTATCGTGGGTGCGTTTACAAACATTTAAACTCACATACACAAACAGCCAGACCCGGAACTTAACAGTTAACTGTCCATTAGGTTATCATTTTATGATACTGCCAAAGTGGCCTTTTTAGGCCCCCTGAACCCTTATCTTATCTTATCAGCCATTTCTGTCCCACTGCAGGGCAAAGGCCTCCCTTCCCTCCTTCCACTTATCCCTATCCAGTGCTGTCAAACGCCAATCCTTCTGGAAAGAGTCGAGCTCGTCCCGCCACCTCATTCTGGGCCTGCCGCGCCGTCGTTTACTGCTGTTTGGGACCCATTATGTGGTAACCCTAGCCCATAGCTCCTCCGGCATGCGACAGATGGTGACCAGCCCAGTTCCATTTTAGCTTGACAGCCGTGTGACCTACATCAGCAATTTGAGTTTTATACAATCGAGTTACTTATACAATCAGAAAGTTTAAGTCTAAGGATATAGTCCCCTGGATCCGTGTCTGTAATATGATGTTGAGATAATGGTGATTATGATTAGGTATAGTTAATCCTAATGTCTAGATAGTCATTTTCATAGTTTATAATATAACAAGTGGACACCAAAATTCCAAGTGTTTTAGGGTCCCGTAAAGTCAAAGTCAAATAATTTATTTCAAAGCACATAAAAGGCACTTTTGAACGTCAAAAATCCATAAGTAATATTATAAATTCGAAAGTAACTCTGTCTGTCTGTATGTCTGCTGTCTGTATATTACCTTTTCACGCTTAATCCACTGAACCGATTTAGTAGTAATTCGGTATAGAGATAGTTTGAGTCCCGGGAAAGGACATAGGATAGTTTTTATCCCAATATTCCCACGAGATCGGTACTTATGCGGGTGAAACCGCGGGGCGCTGCTAGTTACAATATAATAGAGTTGATTCTAGTCGCCCCTTCCAAAAGGTAGTGTTCATATGGAGAAGAATGGGCAGGACACTCCACCGTTAGAGCGATTCTGCACTACATTCGATCCGAATCCGAGAAATGCCGGTCCGACTCCGAAGTGACCATAGTCCTATTTGTACTTATGAGGGGTTGCGCACTAGATCCGAACTCTATCCGTTCGAATTTAGAACATTCCCAATTCGGATTGAAGTCGGATCTTTAATTCGGATTCGGATCGGATGTACTGCAGAACCGCTCTTATTACTCTTTTAAAATGTTTTACAAGGTTTTGTATACCTACATTCATTTGTAGATACCTAAACATTCCCTCAATAAATAATTATCATTCGGAACCCACTTATTATCAAGAAAGCATAAAGTTATATTTAATTTATATCAATCTGCCTATCCTGTTCCCAAAGTTGGGGTCGTTTTTACATGGAGCGACTGCCTATCTGACCTCCACAACCCAGTAGGTAAATACTATTGGTAAGACTGGTTGTCAGACTTTCGGGCTTGTGACGACCTGTAACGACTGTCAAAGATCCACGAATGACAGCCGGGACCAACGGCTTATGGCTGCATGGAGGGCTGGGTCTTGGTATTTATAAATGGGCACCCATCCACGGACCAACCGTCGCAAGCGTAGCTTAACCTAATCGATCGACCATACCATACCATAACCATAATCAGCCTATAATGTTCCCACTGCTGGGACACAGGCCTCCTCTCGGTGAGAGGAGTGATGGGCCGTAATCCACCACGCGGGCCCAGTGCGGATTGGCAGATGTCACATGTCTTCGAATTTTTGGTTCTAGGACATGCCGGTTTCCTCACGATGTTTTCCTTCACCGTTTTGAGAGCAGTGGTGATGAAATAATTTACACAAAGTAAAGCGCCTGTCTGGGTTCGAACCTACGACCTACAACTCGTAAGTCGCGGCCGTTACCACTTGGCCACCACTGCTCGATCGACCAGTGCGATTGTTATTTAGGTATTCTGCCGTCATAAAAAAAACAGGGCACAACTAAATTTTTTTCCAAAATTGAGTTACTTATATATCTACATATTTGGAAACAGAAAAAAATGGCGCATTGCCAGTTTTTTTACTCAATCTTGGAAAAAATGTTAGTTGTGCCCTTTTTCTTTAAGTATTTTTTTATTTAATAAGGACATAAAACAGTTACATGCTACAGAGAATACAAAAGACGGCAGTATTAGCCACAAGCACCCCTTTCAAGTTATATTTATATACTGTTATATGCATTAGCCTGTGGGCTATGAGATAAGTTCGTCTCTGCTTACCCACCTCTTTCACTTGTAAAAGTAAAATGGTAGAATAGAATGATGACTTGACTTGCTTGATTATAGGCGACATCTAGTCTTATTTTTTTGCATTTAAAAAAACGTTTTGTTAGATGCAGGGTCGTTTGTTATTTTTAAAGTTAAAGTATACAACACTCGCTAAAATAATAAAAAAGCTCTTTGTAACAAGATACAATAGAAATACAACCAAATAAATAACTGTTGTATAAATCATAGCATTAATATAATTATATGTTTTGTCATAAACTTAAGATTCTGAAGTAATTAAACGCATTCTGTATTATTGACGTAAGTTTGACAATTCTGACAGGAGAAGCCTCTTTGTTTCCTTTTATGTGTCTATTCACGATTGATAACAAGGGCGTTTCTGATTGGTCAAACTTTTTACACTGTACGTGGAAGCCAATGAAATTCTTATAACGGTATAGAGCGACAGTGGGAGGAACTTAAAAAAATGTATTCCAAAGAAAACGTACTATATGTTTCTTATTGATTGATCGGACGAAATAATATTTTGGAAATTCTTAACCACTTTGTACTTTAGTAAATTCTTCTTAAAAACATTTTATAACTTTAAATAACAGGTATTAAAATCTTATATCTTCACACAATTTGTTTTGAAGGGTTACGAATTAACATAAAAGAACCAACGGTGTCAACAAAAGAATCTTGTGCAAAAAAAACATTGATTTTAACAACTTTCACTCAAATAGTGTTATGTTTTCAGTAAGTACGTTGCCTAAAGATGCTGCCACGACAATATTACAGCGAACAAGACTTGAGAAAGCGTCAAATCGACACTTTAAAAATCTTCAATGATCACGTCGTCGAAGTTAACGAAAACGCGGAGTATCGAGTGGAGTTCGTCGCTGACGGTAAAAATATGAGCTTAACAGTGTTATTGGGACCCGAATTTCCTAATGAAAAGCCTTCTATATTTGTAAATCCGCCCATACCTCATCCGTGGATCGGAGATAATTCGAACCAAGTCATAGGAGCTCCTGGTTTGTTGAATTATACCTTACATTCCGACTTGGGCCGTGTTGTTCAAGCTATTATAAGGGAGTTCCAGAAATCCATGCCGAAGTTGTCTAATTCTGATGAGTCTAAGAGCAACGATGTGAGTCCGCAATCAAACTATAGCGGCCAGTCTTTAATGTTCCCGGAATTAAATGACTGCTGTATTGAGGAACTGCAGGAGATACTGCAGAATACTGATTTACAGGTGAGATATTATAACTAAAATCGATCAGGTTAAGCTACGCTTGCCGCGGTTGGTCCTGGATGGGTGACCATCTTTAAATACCAAGACTCCGTGTTCGGAAAGCACGTTAAGCCGCTGGTCCCAGCTGTCATTCGTATATCTTTGAGAATCGTTACGGGTCATCAGAAGCCTGAAAGTCTGACAATCAGTCTTACCAAGGAGTATCCTATTACCCAGTAACTTGATTGTGGAAGTCAGATAGGCAGTCGCTCCATGTAAAATACTGGTTTTCAGCTGCATCTGGTTAGATTGGAAGCCAACCCCAACATAGTTGGAAAAAGGCTAGGCAGATAATGATATTACAACTAAAATTACATTTTTTAACATACATTGAAATATCCAACATTTTTAACAACTTCCAGGACAAAATAATTGAAGTAAACCCTCAGCTTGTGGAACTGGACCTTGAAACGGAAGAATTGTTGAACAGCATCGAGCTCATAGCGCAAGAGAACATCGCAAAACAGCAAGCATTGGATGATTTAAAGACTGAAGTTATTGACCGTATATCTACTATCGTACAAATGAAGATGAACTTTGAAGAATTGAATAGGTCAGTGTGAACCATTATCATCCGTTGACCTTATCCCAATTTATTTGTGTTCAACGCCGCGCTTGTCATTTCCCAAACCACCCTGTCAGCTGTCATCTCAGAAATAAACCACTTTCTACCAGTCGACCATTGTTTAGAAATAAATTATCTTATAAACCCATGGTTTGTTTTGTCTTCTCTGACTTGCTTAAGTCTACGTATGCACTAACAGGTCTCATTTTCATTCAACGATGCCAGCGGTCATCTCAGTAATCAACCGCTTTCTTCCCGTCCGTCCTAGCCCATCTATGTCATTTTTAATGCAACTGTCACACTTTTAAGTGTACTGCAGTCTTTCTGACCACTGGTTTAGAAGTAAATAATTTTATACATCCATGGTTAGTTTTTTCTACTCTGATTTGCTTAAAGCTACGTATGCACTGTCCAGTGACTTGCATAGCGCCTAGAGCTTAGCGCATCTGTCACCTTGCGAGTAGCAAAGTGAAACGAACGCTCTAGAATTTTTGCAACCGCTCGTACTTTGCACGTTTGCTAGTCACCTAGCGTGTATCGAAGGATGTTAAGTACCTATGCTCTAGGCGCTAAGCAAGCCACCAGACATAATATTTAAACTTTATTTATCTATTTAGAAAGCACATGAAGTTAGCGGAGATGTATGACCCTCATCGGATTAGGGATTGTCTGAAAGAGGCTGCGTTAAAGGCTGATGAGGAGTCAGAGGTCATTGCTGAACAGTTCTTGACAGGTTTGTATTAAATTTGTTACATTTTTAGCATTCTAGGCAGCCTGGTGCTAAGATATTTAATGCCTGTTACTTTCTGAGAATGTATAGATGTGTGTGTGTGTGTAAATAAATAAAACAATGTTAATAGTACTTAATCTATTTATTTAAAATTTTCAGGTAAAATGCCTGTCGAAACCTTTGTAGTGAAATTCGCAGAGAAACGAGGAATTGGCCAAGCCAGGCGAGCCCGAGAGGAAAGAATTGCTCACCAACTGGCACAACTTGACAGAGCCACGACGAAAAGCTAGAAAAAGAAAAAACATTCCATATGACAGCTGTCAATGTCAAAATTGCCGCCAATTTTTGTAAAGATGGCGGCTTTGTATCAAGATTAGTTGTTGAATGTTGTAATGTTATTGGGCAGTATTTATAAGTGTGTTACGTATGGGATAGTGCAATTTAATTTGAGGAGCTTAACAGTCTTCCTATTTTGTATGTGAGTATTGCCGTACAGTAAAATTCGCATTTGCGTATTTTGACTACGGATTCCTAACAAAAAAGGCTAGAAAAAGTAACATTTTTATAGCCTTTGTATAGTTAACCTCGTAAATGCTTTACCACCCTAAGGTTGAATGTCACTTACACGTCAACCAACGTGTCAGTCTTTGTTTCAAGCAAAAAAATTGAAGAGACTATAGAGAGGCTCTCTCAGAAGAAATGTCACTGAAAAACTGGGATCCCATGTCTTAGTAACGCCATCCAGCGTAATATAGCTAAATTTACACAATCGTCTATTTTGACACATTACACTTTTGCAACTCCAACCATTTATGACATAACATGACGCCTTTAATCCTCGAAGGGTTCAGCAGAGGTGTACACCCACATTTCGCCAATTATAGATTACTACCTGCGCCCCGCGGTTTCACCCGCATAAGTTTCGATCCCGTGGGAATATCGGAATAAAAACTATCCTATGTTCTTTCCTGGGACTCAAACTATCTCTATACCAAATTTCATCTAAATCGGTTCAGCGGTTTAAGCGTGAAGAGGTTACAGACAGACAGACACACTTTCGCATTAATAATATTAGTATGGATTTATTTTGTTTAAATGCTGGGTAAATTACAAAATACTAACGAAAATAAGCCGTTGTTAAGTGCAGTCGTTTTATCACTACGAGATTTGCAATACCACAATGTGCAATTATATTTGTAAATTATTTTCTTAGCACATAAAGCGACCTGATATTTTGGTTGTATGACAACTTGACAATACACAGAACTAAACTTGCTAGTTAAAACGTTTTTGGCTTTGTCCCGTCTATCGTAAGTTTATTTAAATCCATTTGGTTTCAACCTAAATCAGTTTCAATTTTGTACTAGGAGTTTTTGTCAAAAGCGGTAAAGCTATTATGAGGTCGCCTATACTAAAATTATTATAATGCCCCATGTATTTTAATATGTAAGTTAGAAAAGTTGAATGTAGAATGTTTATCCTTACAATGGAATATAAGTTTTGCATCTGTCGCACGGGTCGATCTTCAAAGTCAAGCAAACGCTTGCCGAGCTCGGTCAGTGGATGGGTGACCATCCATTACATACCGAGACTCTTCAGTACCTCGGAAAACACGTTAAGCAGTTGATCCCGGCTGTCATTCGTAGAACTTTGACAGTCGTTACGGGTAGTCCGAAGCCCGAAAGTCTGATAACCAGCCTTACCAAGGGGTATCGTATTACCCAGTAACTGGTTTGTGGAGGTCCGATTGGCAGTCGTGACCCCAACATAGTTGGGAAAAGGCTGACTGCCCCACGTTGGTCTCGTGGTTGCAAGCGCGACTGCTGAGCGTGCGGTCCTCGGTTCGAGTCCCAGGTCGGACAAAGTTTTATTGGGTATTTCTTAGTAACAGCCCGGAGTTTGGAAGTTGGCGTGTAATCGGTTTTCGGCCTCGGATAGCACGTAAAGCCGTTGTTCCTGCGCCTGAACTCCCCGGTCGTGTCGGATTGCCGTCCCATCGGACTATGAGAGTAAAGGAACAGAGAGTGCCCCTGTGTTTGCGCACACACTTGTGCACTATAATGTCTCCTGCGTACTAATCTAATTGATTAATTTAACCTAATCTCCATTGAGGTTGGCCACCGTGACCGAAATCGGTCGGGACGCTATTATTATTTGGGAAGAGACTAAGCAGATGATGATCCGAGTCAGTAGAAGCCCCCAAAGTAGTAGAATATGATAGCGTTTATGTATGTACACAATGATTTTAGATTCGCGATTTATATCGCGAATCGAGAATTGGATATAAGGCAAAAGCGCCAGGGTAGCCCGCGAAATTCAATTTTTTTTAGGTTTTTTGCAATTTGCTGGTCAGTATTAAGTTGTACGTTGATTAAAATATGATTCGCGGCCGTAACAAATATGTATTTACAGAATTATAATCATTAAAGTCCTCAACACAACTCTCTAAGACCATGTATTCCCCAAGAATGACTATTTCATGAAATCTTGACATTTGGGTCTTAGAGAGTTGTGTTGATGACTTTAATGATTATAATTCTGTAAATACATATTTGTTACGACCGCGAATCATATTTTAATCAACGTACAACTTAATACTGACCAGCAATTTGCAAAAAACGTAAGAAAATTTGAATTTCGCGGGCCACCTTAGAGCTTCCCCCTTAACATTGACTTTTATTGCCACTCGTAGCAAGACTATTTTAGTGCACCTACAATATACTGAACTAACTGTATTTTATTGAAATTAGAGTATTCATGTGACAATGTATGTGGTTGCAATAATTAATGTAATTTAACAACTATTTATTACTACGAATAACGTTTATATTTACACAATATTTAACTTTGTGATAAATTATTATTAAAATAATTCTCATTGATTTTGTTGTTTTTATTTCAACGCCATCTAGTGGGGAATAGCCAAACGACTTCATTTGTAACCTGCTATTCGTAACCCGGTCAGCATCAGGTTGTATGTAAGTTGAATCTACTCTCGTTTTTTCTATTCCGTGAATCTACTACTTGTACTATCCCTAATTTTATTGGATACAATTGTTTACCTAGCGGTGCAGAGAGCATATCTTTCCAATTTTCATCGATATACTTTGTCTCCGAATAAAATGGCTGTCAGTGTGGCTTACTGACAGGCGAACATGTCGAAATTATAAGGTTTATTCCCGGTCGTCCCCACTGGGCACGAGTGGGAAGAAAAAGTTTCGTTCCTTCCCAGTGGTGACGATTGGAACTTTTTATTTTCCACTCGTTCCGCTATAGACCGAGAGTCAAAATGCAATAATGGGGATTGGAGATTTCACGGAAACTTTTTCTTCCCATTCGTGCTCAGTGGGGACGACCGGGAATAAACCGATAGGCATCTGTTCGACAGTGGTTTGAATCGGCATTTTTTGAGGGTTCTAGTGCATATAAAAATAATGTAGCATCAAAAAGGAAAACATAGGGACATAAACGTGCTTAGTTAATATTTGTTATTCTTTAAAAAAATCATTGTTTTATGGTCATTAACCAGAAAGAAAACAGCTGAGAGCGTTTCTGTGGAGAAACGACCAACCGCATTTCCATTTTGGGCGTAAATAAAATTACGTGACGACGTAATGTCACGTAATTTTATTTACCAAACTAATAGCATCAAGTTGAAAGAAAGAAAGAATAACGTTTATTTGGACACAGTCGGTATTCTTTGTTGTCTCAAAAAGTGGATGTGAATTCATTGACTAACTTTCAAAGAATGGCTTTTGATTTGACAAACACACAGTTTTATTTTCAAACATTTAGGTTTGTTTTTCCGTTTTCCCAGCGAGTCAATGTTTCTTTTTTGTTTTGCTTTGAATGAAATGCCCGTTGGTTGTTTGCGAGACTGTCAAATGTAGGCTAGGTTTGGTCCTAGGTTTGATCTCCGGACAGATGGTGATAGACGTTTTCTATTAGAAAAATTCTTATAGTAGGTACGTAGCTCCCTGAAGTTTAGATTTGTGCCTGGCTATGGTCTCGCCTTCTGCTATTACATGCGAATTCCGCGGATTCCGCTTAAAATGCTCTCACTGTTGGGACACAGACCCCCTCTCTTCGAGAGTTAGTGAGCTGTAATCCACCACGCGGGCCCAGTGCGTGTTAGTATTATGTTACATGTCTTCGAATTTGTGGTTCTAGGATATGCCGGTTTCGTCCTAATGTTTTCCTTCACCGTTTTGAGAGCAGTGGTGATGAAATAATTTACACTGAGTAAAGCGCCAGTCTGGGTTCGAACCTACGCACTACAACTTGTAAGTCGCGGCCGTTGGCCGGTTTCCACCTTGTCGTTATTTTCATATAAATGTAAAATAAACTCCGTTATTTCACGATAAATACAAAGCAATGTAATCTATTTACCATAAACATGTTAAAGTAACTCTAAAATGCAGCGCATTTCAACAATCCGTCTAGATACCTACTACCTAATAATCTATATATACTGATAATAAAGCTGAAGAGTTTGTTTGTTTGAACGCGATAATCTTTAGAACTACCGGTCAGATTTGAAAAAATATCTTTGCATTTGATAGCCCAATTCTTGAGGAAGGCTATAGGCTATTTAATATCACGCTATGACCCATAGGAGCCGAGCAAAAAAACTGGCCAAGTGCGAGTCGGACTAAAATATTTATTTTATTTTTATTATTTATTATTAAAGTAAAAATACAACTGAGCATTTTGTGAATATTTCAAGTGCCTACCTGTTGCCATTATTGATATCGAGCAAAAAAGGGCAAAAAAATCGCGTTGGTTGTATGGGAGCCCCCCTTAAATATTTATTTTATTTTGTTTTTAGTATTTGTTGTTATAGCGGCAACAGAAATACATAATTTGTGAAAATTTCAACTGTCTAGCTACCGCGGTTCTTGAGATACAGCCTGGTGACAGACAGACGGACGGACGGACGGACAGCGAAGTCTTAGTAATAGGGTTCCGTTTTTACCCTTTGGGTACGGAACCCTAAAAATGTCAGAACGAAATTTTAAAAAGAAAAAAAAATGATCGCTAAGCGAATACGAAGTGTAACATCACCCTACGACCCTTTGGGAGACGAGCAAAAACAAAAAAACTGGCCAAATGCTAGTCGGACTTGCACACGAAGGGTTCCGTACCACAAGACAAAAACGCCGAAAAAAAACACGTTTGTTGTATGGGAGCTATATTTATTTTATTTTAATTTTATTATTTTTTATTAAAGTAAAAATACAACTGAGTATTTTCATTATTGATATCGAGCAAAAAAGGGCAAAAATATCGCGTTTGTTGTAGATATAGGTACTAAAAACAAAATAAAATAAATATTTAAGGGGGGCTCCCTTAAATATTTATTTTATTTTGTTTTTAGTATTTGTTGTTATAGCGGCAACAGAAATACATAATTTGTGAAAATTTCAACTGTCTAGCTATCGCAGTTCTTGAGATACAGCCTGGTGACAGACAGACGGACGGACAGCGAAGTCTTTAATAGGGTCCCGTTTTTACCCTTTGGGTACGGAACCCTAAAAAGCTAGTGTTAAAATATGGTAGGTAATAAACTTGTTTGATTACGTTGTCTTTGTGGCTCAGGGTTACCGATAGCCATTCATATTTATAAACAAAATGCTAATGAATCAGTTAGGCTGGTTAGATAACAAAATGATAAATCAGAATGATAGCACGATCGGTCCAGGAAGTTACTGTTACAATTATTATCGATATCATATAAGTGTTATTTCTGTGACAAGGCGAAGAATTATGCAGTAGGTTCACAATGCTTTTTTTTACATTGAAAATGTTTATTCGATCGCTTCAGTATACCTACAGCTCCCATTTTAGTAATCCCACTATTAGTGATAAGAGGTCCGGTTTTTTAGGGTTCTGTACCAAAATGGTAAAACGGAACCCTTATGATGAGACTAAGTCTGTCTGTCTGTCACAGCTGGATATCTCAAGAACTAGTACTAATAAACTATGATGCGGCCTAAAAAAAAAGAAAATGTGTTTGAGAATGTGCAAACTGCGCTCTACTTTCATATCCCACATGCCCTAGTAGCCCCACTTCGAATTTTTCAGACCCCTTTCAGTCCCTGTTGCAAAAAAATTGAATATTTTGATTTCTTACTTATTTGCAAAATAGTTGGGCAAACGTCATCTAAAACTATTCTAAATTTCAAGTTGATAGCATTAGGTAGTAGTTCTTGAGATATCCAGCTGTGACAGACAGACAGACTTAGTCTCACCATAAGGGTTCCGTTTTTACCATTTTGGTACGGAACCCTAAAAATAGAAAATTGAATTTTACAAACAAAATTAATAGCTTATAAATTGGCACGGCATTTAGTAAACCATCCTTGATAATAAGGCACTTGACACGAGCGAGGCTTCGACATACCTACTTAATTGGGAAAACACTACACAGATGATTAGGTGTCTTTTTCTTCTGATGATGAAGATGATTCGTTTGTCTGCCTCAAGTTGAGACAATTTAATGTTACCTACTGTTGAGCAAATCTCAATGCCGCAATGGTTGAGCGAGTAGCTTGCTGCGTTTAGCGTCAGCTCACACCGAGACGCGACGCGACGCGCAGTTTTCAAGATAGAAATACAATTACAGACCTTATCTACTACACAAAAAGGTAAACGATTCAGTGAGCTACGCAGCGCTGCGCCGCGCGGCCGGCGCAGCGCGGCGTAGCTCGACGTAGTAAGCCCAGTGTGTACCTTTTAGTGTAGTGGATAAGGTCTGTAATTGTATTTCTATCTTGAAAACTGCGCGTCGCGTCGCGTCTCGGTGTGAAACATCACGTCAAGAACTTTTTTCACACGAATTGTCATGATACCTACTCTTCAAACAAATATTAAGTACCTACGGTTTTAACTATCAAGCATTCTCAAACCCAAACTCAAACCATTTATTTCAACTTGAATTGTCGAGTCAGTCAGAAAATATGAAGCAAGTTGCATTTTTATAACCAGACTAGCTTCTACCCGCGACTTCGTCCGCGGAAGATTTCTTGTCCACCACCACCACGTAGACTCCGTTGACCCACCCCGTCGCATCGCATCGCCTGCCCGCGCTATTACCTGCAGGGGTAATAGCGTAACACACTATCAGTAGCAATGGGTTTCATTTTGACAGTTCAACAACATTCATTGCGTGATTTACGTTGTTGAGCAGACACATTTTGGAACATATGGAGCAATGGATTAGCAATAAGTAGGTATGCTTCAAAATGAGAGTAATAGGGTGCAGGTTCGTTTCCACCGTTTTCACGTTCTTTCTTAGTTTTTTCTCGGTTTCTAAGAGTCCCAGCGAGATGTTAAATAGCCTATAGGCTTCTTCTTCATTATTATAGTTAGCTAGCTATACAGGGTTATTGGTAAAACATTAACAACCTCTTAAGAGCGTTTGTACGCCGAACGGCATTTCATACAAACTTTCAAGCACTTGTTTTCCGAAATGAATAAACCGATTTTAATGAAACTTCATACGCATGCAGGATACAAAGGTCTAAAAAGTTAGTAGAGAACATTTTCGAAATGTCTTATTTAAAAAAAGATAACTGGAAATCTCCGTTTCTATGAAAAGTTTAAAATCGGTCTAATTTGGCTGTAACACTATTTTTCGAAAATGTTCTATGAAAACTGGAAATCTCCTTTTCTATGAAAAGTTTAAAATCGGTCTAATTTGGCTGTAACACTATTTTTCGAAAATGTTCTCTGCTAACTTTTTAGACCTTTGTATCCTGAGTATAGGTAAAGTTTCATTGAAATCGGTTCGTTTATTTTGGGAAAACAAAGGCTTGAAAGTTTGTATGAAATGACGTTCGGCGTAAACGCTCTTAAGAGGTCATTGTACAGTCAACAGCAAAAGTATCATCAGCATCATCTGCCTAGCCTTTTCCCAACTATGTTGGGGTCAGCTTATAGTCTAACCGGATGCAGCGGAACACCAGTATTTTACATGGAGCGACAGCTGCCTATCAGGGGCCCAAGTCTGCTATTTTTATAAATTCGTCATTCCAACACGATCCCATTGTCATTTTGTTAAAAGTTCATAATCTGCTAAATTCATAATGGTCGATCATGGTCGGTCAAATGGCACAGAACAGAATTATACGATACCCGTAACGAATTAAAAGCAATGAGTGCACAATGACGATGACGTTCTAATGGTAGGTCACTGATCAAAGGAACTGTCAAAATTTTAGCAGATTACCGCCTAAGTCAGTCATTCATTTGTCATTATGTACGAGACTACCATTCTATGCCATTTCTTTGAATGGAATGTCAGTGGTTGACCATTGGAAAGTCATAATGACGCCATTATATTAGTAGACTAGCTTCTGCCCGCGACTTCGTACGCGGATCCTGTTGGTTATGCCAGCGACAACGGGGTAGTCAAAATCGAAGATCTGAAACGTCTGATGTCGAATTCTAAGAACCCGGGGACTGGATAACAACGGGATGCGCGAGACGATTCGAGACGTCATTTTCAGGCAATAATGAACCAATAGGGTGGTAAACTTGGCCTTGCACTTTGAATGTTGGCATAAATGGGCCTTCTGAAATCTGTTTCGCAACAAAAGATGTCATTTGAAAGGCATTATTGTACGAACGTATGTTGTCCAAGAAATGTTTTGACTGTGATGGTCACCGATTAGCAGTGATCTTAATATTTCTGGAGGATTTTGTAATATTTCAATATGTACTTTCCCACCTGAGCAACACATACCGTTTGTTTCTTTTTGCTATTTAACAGCTTCACAAAAAGTAAAATTTTTAACCATACCTCAGATGGCGGAATATGTGGCGTAGTCAATCATAGGAGTATACGTAAATGCACTCCGTTCCTTATCAACCCAAGGAAGGTCGCCATGCCCTACGGCTATATCTTGAGACACATCCGATTCTTCAGATGATATCGACATTCTGTTCAGAGAATGTCGAAGTCGATCAGAATTCAAACGTTCGTTGCGCTCTTCTTAATCTGTCTCTTCATGCCGTACTCCAGCAATTCTTTCTTTCTCACTTTCTGATTATGAATATTTTGTTGTGT
This sequence comes from Oligia strigilis, assembly GCA_951800025.1. Taxonomy (NCBI): domain Eukaryota; kingdom Metazoa; phylum Arthropoda; class Insecta; order Lepidoptera; family Noctuidae; genus Oligia; species Oligia strigilis. Next base: position 6,659,607 of record OX637568.1, on the reverse strand, counting down.
GCGTGTTCGGAACAATGTATGATAACCTCACCGTATCAGCGGTCAGTCGCGCATCATATTCTTCACTGGTCTCTAGAGATCTAGATGTAGATGCGTAAATACGCTGAGAACGCAGGCGTGCTTCGCGATCCGAAGAGGTTTCCACGGAGCGAGTTGCAGCCTGATGTTCTCAAACAGCATCAAGTCTCTCCTGACGCTCTTCGGTAGATTCTTGGGATCTTATGATCCTCAATCTTTTAGCTCCTTTGGAACATTGGGAAAGATTTGACCTCTTTCTAGGCATGGTTATAGTTTTATTATGAAGAGATACCTGATCAATTAAAATCTAAGTGACTGCTCCCCTACCAAGGGTGCCCAGACACGGGATCGTCTGGCCCATGTGCTGGTTTGGTCCCTGGGGTGGTCACGGCGTGCTATGTGTTCTGGTGCGCCGGTGTTGGGGAGTACTCCCAAGCGGAGTGTCCGGTGACGGACAGCCGCGGCGGGTTCACGGATGAGTGCTAACGCGTGCCCATGTTCCCGCCGTAAGCGGCAGAGGAGGACACAGTGGAGTTTTAGTGGGTTAGAGTCCCACATAACTGGACTATCTCCCCGCGGTAGTGCAGAATGCATGAGCATTTCTTCACGTTAAAAAAAATAAATGGGAGTTTTGGCCAGTAGAGTAAAATTTTCAATGATATACCATCGTCATCGAAAATCAGTCCTAAACTGTTACCGCCTTCACCGCGTGGAGGTGAAATTAGTGATAGCTTAGATTTCCACATCAGATGTTTCTGATCTTCGATTTTTATAAGTCAACAGGAAATGCCCATCAGACCGAATAACTTTTACTAAGACGTCATTCCTATATGTGTTATGGTGTAGCTGGGGTCTTGGAGTTCCCCATCAGGTGTTACAGATCTTCAAATTTATTCTCTCAGCAGAAAATCCTCATCACGTGGAACAATTTTTGCTATGGTACCATTTTTGTATCTCTTATAGTTAAGCTGGTCTGTTTCGGTTCTGCATCAGGTGTTCAAGTTACCAAGAAACATTATAGCCTGAATGTTGTCCAGCCATAATAACTATACAACAAAAAAAAAATCATTCAAATCCGTGCAGTAGTTCCGAAGATCGGACGCGCAGGCCCGAGGCGTGTACGTACTCTGATAGAATACCTTAACAAATGTTCGCCGTGATTCTTTAAATTGACATAACTTTTTTATTTATGAACCGATTGACATGAAATAAACACTAAATGTTAAGTGAAGCCTACTACAATATATTAGTGAAAACCGCATCTAAATCGAATAAGCCGTTTCTGATATTAGCGTGCACAAACAAACAGACAAACAGACAAACAGACAAAAAAAAATTAATTACAATTTCGGGTTCGGCATCGATATAATAACAACCCCTGCTACTTTTTTTTTATATATTTCCGTTGTACAGACACCACTTTTCTACAAATTTATTATATGTATAGATTACCAAATTTGTCAAAATCAACAATTATGAAATCAATGTTAAACCATTCTGACAATATTGTAATAGCAGACTTGAGGCCCTGACCTCTACAACACACAGTTACTGGGTAGCACGATACTACATTATTATTATACTCTTTGGGTAAGACCGGTTGCAGAATACGTAGGTACCTATTTAAAATCTAAGTAGGTATGCTAATAATGTGCTTGACAGTCCTTGAAAAAAATAAAGAAAAGGTCACGAGATGCCAAAATTAGAATAATCGGCCATTTTTAAATGATATAATAGCAAGTTCTGGGATTGCTGTTTAATTTTATTTAAAATTCTCTCACGGTTGTACAGACGACGCCAGCACATCAAGCTACTACAATCTGTCTAATTTCTTTAATAGATTTTCAACTTTATCGCTAATTTACAAGGTTCAAAGTTGATTGGGAAAATTGGACAGTTTCGGTAGCTTGATGTGCTGGCGTCTGTACGTAAATAAAATAAGTATTCCAACAAGTATTTGGTTCGTTTTGTTCTGAATTCAAAAACAATGTAACCTTAAGAAATGCAAGGTCAAAAACCGGACTTCGTTTTCGCTACCTTTTTAGATCAGCGTAACACTATCAGTAGCAATGGCTTTCATTTTGACAGCACAACAACATTCATTGCGTTATTTACGTTGTTGAGCAGACACATTCTTCGAACATATGAAGCAATGGTTTAGCTATATCATTCAAAATGATTCAGATTGAGATTTATGTCTGTGCTATTATTATAAATGCGAAAGTGTGTCTGTCTGTCTGTTACTTCTTCACACTGAAACCGCTGAACAGATTTAGATGAAATTTGGTATAGACTAGTTTGAGTCTCGGGAAAGGACATAGGATAGTTTTATCCCGATATTCCCACGGGATCGACACTTATGCGGATGAAACCGCGGGGCTCTGCTAGTAAGGAATAATTCCACAAACTAACAGTCTCAAAATACCAACACGCAGTCAGCAAGCTTGGTGACTAATGCTCTTGTAGCGGTATCTACAACGCCACATGCTAACAACGCGTTATACTGACGTCACGCAAAATCCTGCATCGCGCAAGCAGAGTTTGCCGCGCAACTACCATAGATACAACGGCCCGACATGAATCATTGGGCAGTTGCCTGCCAGACACAAGACCTGTTTGGTCGGAGGATCCTCCCTTTTCTATGGAGTATGAGTGAACTTTACACCCTGTTCCTCATACTTCTAAACTCGTTCCTTCTGTATGGGAAGAGGCCTTTGCCCCGCAGAGGAACCACCACTGGCTGATAATCATCATTCTGATAACTATTAAAATAGGGAGATAAAGGAGGTCATTTCCAACGCTTTTAAAGTGAGAAATAATTTTTGGTAACGCTTCAAAGTTTTTGGAAAAAATTAATTGCTTTTGAAATTTGGTACCCAGTGCCGTAATAGAACTTTTGTAGTGCTGATACATTATCTAGTAACAATACAACACCGTTTGTTTTATATCACATTTTTTTTTATTAGTCTATTGTAAAACAACTCGGTATACAAAAATATTCATAAATTTTAGGGCAATTGAATTATGGCCATGCTGTAGAAAGATTTTTTGTTGGAAATGACCTCCTTTAACTTCCTATTTCGTTTGATCCACGACTTTTTGACCACCCTGTATAAACAATTAATGATAACAGAAACATAGTAACATCTAAAAATGGTTATTGATAATCATACATAGTTATTGCAATTATCGATTACACTTCGGTGTCATAAAATCCCATTTTGTTTTATCATTTCGTCGCATGATGAAACACGGCTTATCGAAGCGCTTATGCGAATCGAGACAGTCTCGGTTCACTCACAGACGCGGGTAGTGTAGCCCTATCACGCTTAGAATTGTGGTAAAAACATTAAATAAATCGTGATTAATGCATTTTAAAAAATCAGGAAGAATAGTTTAGTGGTCAGCGTCTCAGTGCTCCGTGTAAGAACCATAAACAAATGGCGGGAAAATTGATTGTTCTTTTGTGCCTCGTTGTGTTAAGCAAAGGAATTGACACCAACAGCCTCAAGTTGGAACAGGTTTTAATACTAAGTCGTCATAATGTTCGTACACCGTTAACGGAAAAACTTGAGTCATACTCGTCAAAATTATGGCCGAAGTGGAATGCTTCTGCAGGATATTTGACGGACAAAGGTGCCCGGCTTGAAGGTTATATGGGCCAATATATAGCCGAATGGTTAGATAGCGAGGATTTTATAGAAGGATGTCCTAATGAAGACGAGGTACTTATTTATGCGAACACTAAACCACGGACACTAGCAACGGCAAAAGCATTCGCAAAATCTGCGTTCCAATTCTGCAACGTAACAGTACAACATCAGGAAAATTTGAAGATTTTCGATCCTTTATTCTTGCTTGTATTTCACAACACTACGGAAGCATTTAAAAATAAAATTAGAGAAGAAATGGAGAATAAAATATATGAAGCAAACCTCACACAGTCATATTTGGAACTGAGTAGAATTTTAAACTTAAATACTTCGGATATTTGCAAGGAATCACATTTGTGTGAATTACATTTACGTCAAAATGAAATCGTGACGGAAGATGGAGAAGAACCTAATGTCAGTGGACCATTGTCTATCGGAAATTCAATCGTTGATTCATTTATAATGAGTTACTACGAAGGAATACCAACATCTGAAGTTGCATGGGGTCAAATCTTGACTGACGAGCAATGGGAACTCTTGACAAAAATCAGTAAAGAAAACCAGAATGTCAGATTCAACTTGACGACGGGATCAAAATATTTAGCTGGACCCCTTCTAAAATACATGTTCGACATTTTCAGAGACGGAACCCCAAAATTTACTTTGCTAATGGGACACGATTCCAATTTGAACTCTGTGATCAGTGCATTAGATTTCAAACCGTTTGTTTTGCCGAATCAGTTTGAGCCGTTCCCGATAGGCGGGAAAATCATATTCCAAAAATGGAGTGATGTATCTGGTCAATATTTGAAAGTGGAATACGTATATCCTACTACTAAACAGTTGAGGAATGGCGAACCATTGTCATTTTTACAGCCTCCTCAAAAAGTTTTATTGGAATTAAAAAATTGTCAGATCTCCTCAACTGGATATTGTCCTTGGAGTGAGTTTATGAAATTAAATGTATATTCTTAGTAATTACCTAGTATTTTGTTTAATTTTGTTATGAACATACCTACTACATGTTTAGGCATTCTTATCGCCAAAACAAAAGACTGAAATCGAGTGTCCTCCTTTTTGTTTTTGCAACAACATAGAATAGAATATAATACATAAATATATTTGCTTTATAACATTGTTCACCATGGCCCACAGAGCATGTAATAACACTTTCCATGGCCTGGCATACAAATAACTAAAAAGATGTCAAAATGTTTTTTTTTTTTAATTTTTACTTTTTTAATAACGCTGGTAAAATCTGCTGGTGACAAAAAAAAAAACAATTAGGGATACATAACTTAGTGTAAACTCAGTAGGTTGCCATATTTGTTTCTTTTATCAATAAATTATTTGACACTATAACACCAATTACCAATAAGCCATAAATTAAGTGTTTAGAGGGAGTTCCCTTATTTCTTTTAGGGTTGATTTTACCAACGCCAAACTTTATCGGAGGAATAATTTTGAATTTTTGACAGTTCTTCCATACAAAAATTACTGTCAGACGTCAAATTTATTCCACGAATAAAAATTATCGGTCGATTGAAAAATCAGCCCTTAGAATAATATTGAATATTTTAATTGTGTATCAGAAAGTCTTATATGATTAATTTTATAATGCAATCTACAAAGAGATTCCATTCTAAATATGAACCTCCTTACACGATGCGGAACAACATTAGCACAATCAAACTTGTTTCAAAAACAGGTTAGTGCTTGTACCTGCACTACGATAAGTTGTTATTACAACACAGGAAGATTGTGGCTACCTTTATTCATTGGCATACATTATTTGTTGCCTTTCACGATACGGGAAGTAATTTATACCTACCGTTCTTGCAGGTTAGAAATTTAAATATAATATTATCTACGCATATCATTCGGTTGACATTCATTGGCCGTCATTGGCCCCCAAACTAGACAAACCTGGATTTTCATTGCCGATTGCTTCATTGCTGTATGGCGTAAGAGAGCTGCCTCGCTGCTAAACACTCCCTGGCAGCCCCAGCAGCATTCTGGGCGCTAAAGCCGGGAGACATGACATTATGTTCAATCCATCTTTTTCTTTCTATTTCATTAAGAAAAGGACAGAAGATAAATTTTAGTTTAGTCCGGTCAAATTAATCAGCGCCTGACGCAAATTGACGTAATAATAATAAATAATAAATAATAATAATACCTTTATTTTCAAAAAAGTAATAAAACTAACACATCAACACCGTCTAGGGATATTTTGTATAAAGTTCTTAAACCCAAAAAATACTGTCCAGTTTTAAATTCTTTTGAAGAAAGCTTATTTTGTAAACCTTTTTGAACGATTCTAAATTTGAATTTGAAAAAATAAATTAAAAACAAAAGATTTATGCGCCATAATGGTAGCAAAGTCCGAAGGTTTCATTTACGTACAGTAGTTTTTGGCAATTTTTTTGTATCAAATTTAAGTTTTACAACAGGTTATCGGTTAATTTCGAATTAATGGTATTGTGTGCATCATGTAGCGGCGCCATTTAACCAGAGAGGAAATGTTAAGGGCAGTAGGCATGCTCCAAGCTGGGGCTACTCAACGGAGTATTGCTGAAGAGATTGGAACAAGACAAAACGTGATATCAAGGTTATGGTCACGTTATCGTGCTACTGGTGAAGTGGCTGAAAGACACCCAGGCGGGACGCGCATAACCACTGAACCACTGGAAGACAACCAAATGTTACGGCCATGCAGTTGGTTCAGAGGCTCCAGGCAGAGCACCAGTTGCTTGTGAGTGACCAAACTGTGAGGAGAAGGCTGCATGAAGCTAACCTTCATGCTCGCAGACCGCTTCGTACTCCAGCACTACGCCGAGGAAATCGTGGACGACGACTAGAGTGGGCTCGTGAAAATTTGCTTTGGGAAGATAACCAGTGGTCTGTAGTGCTGTTTACCGATGAGTCCCGGTTCGGTTTCCATCCCGATACACGTAGAGTACGTGTTTGGCGAGTTCCTGGTCGTGAGAGCCGTCTGCAACATCCTCAGGAAGTCCATTCATACCACGGCGCGGCGGAACAATTATGGTTTGGGCGGGAATTCGTGTTGGTGGAAGAACAGACCTCGTTTGGATCAGAAACACCATGACGGCTGAAAAATACCGTAACGAGGTGCTAGTACCAATAATCTACCCCCATCGACTACAAATGGGCCAAGAATTCACGCTCATGCACGATAACGCCCGTCCGCACACAGCGAGAGTGGTGGCGAGCTGGTTATAGGAGCACGACGTATCGGTCTTAGGCTAGCCCGCTCAATCGCCTGACCTAAACCCCATAGAACACGCGTGGGACATGCTCAAAAGAAGGGCTTTGAGGAATTTCCCTGCAAACATTGCGACGGAAGAGCAACTTTTTTGCATCTTAGTCGGACCTGGGACAATAACGCAGCAAGACTTGGATAACTTAATCCAAAGCATGAAAACCCGTTGCAGGACCGTTATTAACGTCATGGGTGGTTTTACTGACTACTGATTTTTCACATAATTAACTGTTAAAAACAGATTAATTTTTCCTTATTTTTCACTTTTTCTTGAGAAACACATTCATTGTTAGTTTTACCATTATTTCAAGTTTTTTCTTTATTTGAATAAAAATTTGTTTACGCAAAAAAAATTGTTTTCTTTTATTCTGGAGTGTAGTCTGATAAATGGGCTTTATAAAAATATATACATGTTGTATGTTATTATTAAATTTTGAGTAAATTGAGTAAATCCAAAATATCCCTAGACATTGTCGATGTGTAGTAGAAGTAGTAGTATAGTAGTAGTAGTAATTTAAGTAGGCAATTTTTTAATCACGTCTAAACTTGTAGGTATGGAGTAAGTGTCAGGCGTTGATTAATTTGACAGGACTAAAGTTAAATACATCTTCTGTCCTTTTGTTAATGAAATAGAAAGAAAAAGATGTAGTTACTGAACTTAAAGGACACGGCCGGAATTTGTAGAGAGCTGTGCCCTAACAAAAAATATTCATGTACCTACACTGACATACAGTACGTCATGTTAAAGCTTACAGGTATGTCTTTACAATAGTTTAAGTTTTATGATCAGAGAAGAAGCGAGAGATACTATAAATAGGATACAAAAAAAGTGCCTAGACGTTTTGAATAGCAATGATCAATGATTCCGAGTTTTATACACGAAACAATACGAGAAATACAATATATCAATAGATATAAAGGCCGTTTCTTCACTAGTTGACATCACATCGATATCAGTGAATATCTAATTATATGAAAACGTATGGAATACTCTAAATGTCGGTGTTCCATACATTACGCGTTGTGTTAGCTAGTGAAGAAAGAGCCGAAAATGAAAATACCAAGTAAAACTTATTAGTAAGTAATATATAGATGTATTGGTAATAGTATCTGGCTAGACATTTCAGTCGTTGTTGGCAGGCCGCGATAGCGAAGAGCTCGTCGTCTACAGATATTTCTGGATATTATGACTTCCTCATAGCGACTTGGCAAAAAATATACCTACAATTCTATAGGCAATAAAACACTAAAATAGCACTTGAAATTAAGTAGGTACGATACACATTTGCTTTTAAAATGTATAGCTACTTGTTTTACAGACATTTTAAGAAAAACATCATTTCATTTTCATTTCATTTCATTTATTCATAAAAACAATTTACATTGTGTTGAATATAATGTACACATGCAAGAATAAATAATTAAAGAATAATAAAAAGAACATTAGGATTATCATCAGCAGGATTATCAGCTGGTGGAGGTGGTGGTGGAGGTTCATGTGCGACAGTAGGATTAGCAATTGGTGGAAGTTGAGGTGGTTCGGGCATTCCAGCTTCATTTTCTTCTAGTTCTTCAACCTGTCTGTATATATTCAGTACTAAGTGCCCATTGGCTCGCATACAACAAGGATAACATATGCTTGCAGATTTGTCCTCCGAACCTGTAACAATGTTTGACAGTTTTTACCGACTTCAAAAAAAAGGAGGTTATCAATTCGACACGTATGTATGTAATATTATTGGAATTGCATTATATTCACATATGACAATCTATTAGGGCTTCCAAACAAATATACAAAATTATATAAACGTATGTATGTATGTTTGTCCACGCATATCTCCGAAACTATTAATCGGATCGTGACCATTTTTTTTGCATTGGCTGGAGATGTTTTCCCTTTGACACTACACCCTAGCTCGTATCAATAAGCCAGGCCGTCACAATTACACGTATTAGTCTATATCTTGAAAATTACTGAATCGATTTTGATGAAACTTGCACTGTTCCCTAAGTTGAAGTAAATCTATGCCAATAAAAAAATTGGTCACGATCACGATCCGATAAATAATTGCGGAGAAATGCGTGGACAAACATACATACATAGGTACATACGTCTATAAAATTTTGTATATTTGTTTGGAAGCCCTAATAGATTGTCATATTATGTGAATATAATGCAATTCCGATACTTAATATTAATATATACGTGTCGAATTGATAACCTCCTTTTTTTTTAAGTCGGTAAAAAAGATGTTGTCGTCGCTGTTTAGACATTTCGTTCGCGAACAAAGACACTAATTTCGAATAACACAATACTACGCCGCCCGCCGCCGCTCTAACGCCGCGCGTTCTGCCCGCTGGCTGCGTTTCCGCGCCGCTACCCGCGCCGCCACCGCCGCCGCCCCGCAAACGCTGACTTCGAGACCGAGGCCTAGCTGCGGCGTTAGAGTTGTTACAATAATGCCTTCGCATTCGATTAGTGGACACACTACGATTCAGGCACCTTGACATCGTGAGCGTTTTGAGCGCTATTTTAGTGTTTTATTGCCTATCGAATTGTATATTTTTTGCCAAGTCGCTATGAGGAAGTCATAATATCCAGGAATATCTGTAGACGACGAGCTCTTCGCTATCGCGGCCTGCCAACAACGACTGAAAGAAATGTCTAGCCAGATACTATTACCAATATATCAATATGCTTAGGTAATAATAAGTTTTACTTGGTATTTTCATTTTCAGATCTTTCTTCACTAGCTGACACGACGCGTAATATGTATGGAACACCGACATTTAGAGTACCTATTCCATACGTTTTCATAGAATTAGATATTCTGGTATAATGTATAATGGTAATCTCGTACGTAATGACAAATGAATTACCTACTGACTTAGGCGGTACCAATCTGCTAAAATTTTGACAGCCGAACTGTTAGCAAAATGACAATGGGATCGTGTTGGAATGACGAATTTATAAAAATAGCAAACTTGGGCTTTGGCTGAGCAGAGAGCAAAGGGCGTTGACCACGTTGTTTTCATTTCTTGACTCTCCCACTTCTCTTAGTTATTTAGCCCTATCTAGCTACTTTCAGGACATTTACAATAAAAATCTCCTTCTTCAATGAGATCAGGATAGCAACCAACCGATCATCCTTTGAACTAAAAGTTCACGAGCACATTCGTAAGAAGCTGGCAGTATCATCAAAACGTTAATGTTTTCCCATTGTTTGTCAATTTTTTTTTACAGGACCTCATGCTCAGCAGCAGCGCTTGCGACCACTAGACCAACGAAGCAGTCAGGTGTTAAATTTAGTAGGGAAAAATATGAAATCTACGCGGTAAAAGTCGCGAGAGAAGTGCTAGTAAAAAAAACTGTAACGTTAGTTGAGCATTAAGGGAGAGCCCCCGTCCTTTGAATTTGCCACGGGCCTCAAACGGAGCAGACTTTTGCGAACAATATGGATTAGCAATTTCCTTCAAATTCCGTCGGATTTTGATTGACAGTGTTACTCAATGGGAATGCAGCAACAGCAATAGCACAGATAATATAATACTCTAATAGGCTACCTACTTGCTACTTTTGCAGACTGATTTTATGACAATCGTTGACTAAGAATTAAGTTGATAGTAGGTAGGTACAGACGCCAGCACATCAAGTTACTACAATCTGTCAGATTTCTTTAATAGATTTTCGACTTTATTGCTAAAGCATAAGGTTCAAGGTTGATTGGGAAAATCTGACAGTTTCGGGTAGGTTGACCTGCTGGCGTCTGCAGTACATAAAATTTAAGGCAGTTTCTATAGAATATTGGTTACGTTTGCTAGGCCATAAAATGATTTTATCGTAAACTTAGTTACGAAAGAGCCAATCGTAAATAGTTTATTTCATAATAGCATAAATAACTGTAATAGGTAGGTACAGTCGCCAGCACATCAAACTACCCGAAACTGTCAAATTTTTCCAATCAACCATGAATCTTATGTTTTAGCGATAGTTAAAAATCTAATAAAGAAATTTGACAGAACGTAAGGTTAACCACCAGTCTGACACAAGCTCTTTGGAAGAAACAGGGCTATAGACCATGGCTAGATCTACCTATTTAATTAGGAAGTAGGTGCCTACTACCTTGGCTTTAGGCTGCAGAACATCGAGCCTGTATTCACCGAGAACGTGAAAGGGTACGCAAAGGTAGTTAAGTAGTAACACCAGCATTTCGCCAATGAATATTATTATCCCTGCAGTAGTACCAAGTCGGTCGAAGTGGAGGTGCTAGAAGAGTGTCAGATTTTCGAGTTAGTTCTGCTAATATACGAATGCTTTGCTTGACGTTGCGTTGTGCAAACGAGCATAAGCTTACGATATTCTTTTCCTAATAATTTTAGAAACATCCAAAACATCGTTAAACCTACGCCATCTAGTGGCGAGTAGCATCATGATTATTATACTGCAAACAAGTACGCTAACGAGGTCAATGAACTGTGACGTAAGTTCTGGGAGGTTCAGGGCACAGAACACTATTACTCCTAGCGGAGGGTTCAGGGCCATTTCCGGTTCCTTCATTTTTATTGCATACTGGACCACAACCTGGACTTTGATGAATAGAAAAGATTATTATGTTGATAACGACTTTTTACAATAGATTTGACACAGTTTGCAAATATAATAAAAAAGCAAACAATTATATAGACGCTCAGCGCCATCTAGTAAGAGAGTAGGAGTACTTTTATGTTTATAACGTAAGTGACTAACTTATTCGCACTTGAACGTAAACTTATTGTTGGAACGCCACAAGTCCCGTCACTATTTCACACAGGATGTCGAGACATCCTTATTTTAGTCCATTCGCTTGACGTAATTTTTACTCTGTTTTCCCGGCAGCCATTGATAGTGTTCTGTGAGCCACTGCATTCTTTATAATTAACTTACCTTGTATTAATTTCCTCTTTCTTATAATGTGTATGTGTGTAAATTGCTTTCATAAAAGGAATATACCAATTTATTGATATTGCGTCTTTCATTGTGACACACCAACCAAATCAGACCTAGTATCCAACAAATTGGTAGCAGAGCGTGGTTCTGATTTTCGTTTTTGGTCACAATGTCGACAATAAGAAATCCGCAATACCATCACATTGAGCAGCTCACTCGCGATAACTATGATACATGGGCAATACAAGCTCAAGCGATCCTTGTGAAGAACGATTTATGGGCCACGATCAACGAAGAAAAACCAGATGCCGGAAAGGATCTGCTCGCACGTTCAGAGCTTTTTCTCATGATCTCACCAAAAGAATTGAGGCAAGTAAAAAACTGTAAATCTGCATCTGAAATATGGGCTAAATTAAAGTCTATTTATCAGAGTGAAGGCCCCGCAAGAAAGGCTACGTTGCTAAAACAATTGATCCTACAGAAAATGAATGATTCAGATGATGTACAGGACCACATGGCCGCCATGTTCTTCTGTGTCGACAGACTTGAAAACATGGATGTAAAGGTAAATGATGATCTGTTGAGCATTATAATTCTCTACAGCCTGCCATCGTCATTCGAAAATTTCAGGATCGCCATTGAAACGCGGGATAAATTGCCTCTGCCAGAAGACTTAAAAATAAAAATCATTGAGGAAAGCCAAGCAAGGAAAAGGGATAAAAATCACAATGCACAGAGTGAAAGTGCTTATTACTTCAACAAAAAGAAGCTCAAATGCACAGTATGCGACAAAGTTGGACATCAAGCGTCCAAGTGCTGGTCTCGAAAAAAGAACAAGAACCAAAGTTCAAGCTCATCGAGTGACGGTGATAAAAAGAAAAATACTAAAAATTTCTTTATTACAGAAACAGCAAAAACAATCCATACTGATGCAGGTGATGTTTGGTGTCTGGACAGCGGGTGCACATCCCACATGACTGGACAGCCTGGAAAATTCCAAAACATTGAAACCGAGCAAGGGAAGTTGAAATTGGCATCAAATCACAGCACAGAAATTAAAGGTATGGGAATAGTCTCAGTAAATTGCAATAACACTGAAATTAATTTAAATAATACCCTGTATGTACCCGAGTTAACAACAAACTTGCTGTCAGTTGCTCGCATAACAGAGCATGACCATACAGTCTTATTTACAAAGGATAAAGCCTATATTAAAGATTTAGCTGGGAAAACTGTAATGACAGCTGATAAAAGGGATGGCCTTTATCTGACTCAGTTTCCAAGTTTGCAAAAAATAGCAAAAGCAAATAATGTTTCAGAAAATAATATAATGAAATGGCATAAGAAATTAGCTCATTTAAATGAAAAAGATTTGAAAAAATTATCATCTAACAATCTGGTGTCTGGATTAGACTTGAATAAAGACGACATATTTGGAAATTGTGAAAGTTGCATTCAAGGAAAAATGACAAGGTTGCCTTTTCCTAAAAATGACAATATAAAAACTAAACAAGTTTTAGAGGTTATACATACTGACTTATGTGGACCCATGCCACATGCAACCATTGGTGGTTCCAGATACATGTTAACCTTCATTGATGATTATAGCCGATATTGCCATGTATACTTCTTGCAGAACAAATCTGAAACATTGGAAAAATTCAAAGAATACAAAGAAGAAGTAGAAAGATTCACAGAACGTAAAATAAAATATTTACAGTCAGATAATGGAACAGAGTATTGCAATAATGATTTTGAGACATATTTAAAACTGAATGGTATCCAGAGAAGATTATCAGTTATATACACACCTCAGCAAAATGGACTGGCTGAAAGAAAAAATAGAACCCTAGTGGAAAAGGCCAGATGCATGTTGATTGAATCAAAGGTTCCTGAAAGGTTGTGGGCAGAAGCGATGGTAACAGCAAATTATATTGTGAACAGATGCCCTACAAAAACTTTAAATGGAGAGACGCCATACATGAGATGGGTTGGTCGCACACCATCTGTAAAACATTTACACATATTTGGATCAAAAGTATTCACACTCAACAAACAAAAGAAGCACAGTAAATTTTCACCAAAAGCAAGTGAAGGTGTGTTTGTTGGTTATGCGAAATATAGCAAAGCTTACAGAATATATTTGCCAAAGAAAAATGATGTCATTGTACGTCGTGATGTAAAAGTATTGGATGGAGAAATGTACTATCAAAATAATGATGTTCAAAATGATCATATTCTGCCTGAACCGGAACCATCTGAAACAGAAAAAATAAATAATAACAAAGGCAAGAAACAAGAAAGGAAGAAAAACATTTTACCTTTTCAGCTTTTTTCTTTTCAGCCTTCTACTTTTCAGCCAAATGTGGAAAGTAGTGATGACGACAATGGAGATGAAACTATGCACTCATTCAGTGAATATGAAGATGAAAATGAAGACACAAATATTAAGACAGTAAGTCCACAAAATATGACTTCACCTCATAACGTAGAGCCAAGTCAAAGTCAAAGTGAGAAAAAGGATGAAGACCAAAGTCAACGTCCTGAAAGAATAAAGAAACCTCCGGTATGGGCCAAAGATTATGATCTTCAAGAGGCAGATGAATGCTCTTACTTATGTGGAGAGATAGAAATAAATGATGATAATAAACATGAATGGCAGGAAGCCATAAAAGCCGAAATAAAAGCTCACATTAAAAATGACACTTGGAAAATTCAACGAAAGGAGGAGAATTCCAAACATATTGTGGACTATAAAATGGTCTTAAAAGAAAAAATTGGCCCAGACGAGAAAGTGACCAAAAAGGCGCGTTTGGTGGCTCGTGGTTTTACTCAAAGACCAGGAATTGACTATAACGAGACATATGCTCCAGTGGCCAAACCAAGTTCAATCAGAACATTATTAGCTCATGTAGTTGAACACGATTTAAAGCTCCATCAAATGGATGTAACTACTGCTTATCTGAATGGGGACCTAGATGAAAAAATAATCATGAAAAAACCAGAATATTTAGAAGAATACATAACAAAAATTATGATTGAAGAAAGTGAAAAGGAAAACTTAGATTTATTCAATAAAGCTAGAAATATGCTTAAAGATTTAAGTAAAATAAAAGGTGAAAAAGTCTGCCAATTAAAAAAGGCCTTATATGGTCTAAAACAAGCTGGTCGACGTTGGTTTTATAAATTGGACCATGAACTCAAGAAGATGAATTTTAAATCCTCAACAGCTGATCCATGTATCTACACATGGGCACAAGGCGCAGATAAGATGATTGTTGCTGTGTATGTTGATGATTTAGCCATAGCTTATTCAAATGAGAGCTCACTAGAAACATTTAAGAAACATCTAAGCCAAACGTTTGAAATGAAAGATATTGGAAAATTGAAATATCTTCTTGGTATGGAAATTAACCATGAAGAAAATAAATTGAAAATCACTCAGCAAAAATATATACAAAAAGCGCTAAAAAGGTATAACATGGAAAATTGCAAACCAATAAGTACTCCAATAGAACCATATTTAAACCTTGAAAAGACTGAAGATTGTGACAAGAATATTCCATATCAGAACCTGATTGGGACCTTGATGTATTTATCTGTGGCAAGTCGACCAGACATATCATATGCAGTGAGCTATCTGTCACAGTTTAACAATGCATACAGTGAAGAACATTTCAAATATGCAAAACGCATATTGAGGTATCTCAAAGGTACCATAGATGTTGGTATATGCTATACCAAATCAAATAAAAATGTATATGGAATGGCTGATGCAGATTGGGCCGGTTGTAAAATAGACAGAAAGTCTTACTCTGGATATTGTTTCAAATATGCAAATGGTTGCATCAGCTGGGAATCAAAGAAGCAAAGATGCGTTGCACTATCAACAGCAGAAGCAGAATATATAGCCCTAACAGAAGCTGCAAAAGAGGCTATCCATTTGAAGTTGTTATTCAGTGACTTAGGTACTAATGTAAACAACATAATTATTTTCAGTGACAACCAATCTGCTCAGCGACTTTCCAACAACCCCATCATCAGCGGAAAGTCAACGCACATCGAGATAAAGCAGCACTTCATAAGGGAATGTGTTCAACGAGGGGAAGTCAGCGTTCACTATAAACCAACCCAGGACATGGAGGCTGACATACTGACGAAGGGTATCCCCGGACCGAGGCTCCAGCAGCTGCGAAGCTGCCTTGGACTCTCATGAGTGAAGAACTCGTGAGGAGGAGTGTTGGAACGCCACAAGTCCCGTCACTATTTCACACAGGATGTCGAGACATCCTTATTTTAGTCCATTCGCTTGACGTAATTTTTACTCTGTTTTCCCGGCAGCCATTGATAGTGTTCTGTGAGCCACTGCATTCTTTATAATTAACTTACCTTGTATTAATTTCCTCTTTCTTATAATGTGTATGTGTGTAAATTGCTTTCATAAAAGGAATATACCAATTTATTGATATTGCGTCTTTCATTGTGACACACCAACCAAATCAGACCTAGTATCCAACACTTATCCTAAGTTCTCCATTATCTCATAACTGTATTTTCAAAAACATCGACAATATAATAATAATTATGAGACACAACAAAACTGAAAGTTTGCTTAATTTTTTTATAAAAGCTTTTTTTTATTAGAATGAAAATTGGTCCATGAAGCTACATTCATAAAAAGCTTTTTGTGTTTGTCAATGTCAATTTGACATTGACATTACTTCGTAATACGGATGATTTCGCTGCCTGGCGGTGTTTTGTTTACAAAATCGTATAATTTTGTTTTGTTGTATTTTGATAAACAATGAATCACTATTATTATTGCGCTGGTATGTATGAATCTAAGTGTGCTCCTCACATCCTTATTGTATTATTACTGTGTTTTATACATATAAACTGTGAACAAAGCTTATCTTAGTAATGACTTTGTTGAGCAATCTTGTTTACAAGTTGTATAGTAGGTGTAGATTATATAATCTACTTTCCCTTTGTGTAAATAATAGATCTTGTGACTTACATTCACTAGTTTGGCTATCATATTAATTGTAACTAACTTGTGATGTGAATATTTAATTTAAAAGTTATAATATCCAGTGAGAAATGTATTTTAAATTCTTTTTAATATTTGTATTAATGTTGCAAGGGCACTGTGAAAAAAGTTTAAAGCTACAGCAAGTTTTGATACTTAGTAGGCATAATGTGCGCACTCCTTTGTCTAAAAACTTAGCACATTTTACACCAAAGACTTGGCCCATTTGGAAGGAAAATAGTGGCTATTTGACAGCCAAAGGAGCATTATTGGAAGGATATATGGGGGAGTATTTTTCTTTATGGCTGCGAAAACAAGGTTTGTTGGACGCAAAGTGTCCTCAAGAAGAAAACTTCTTTGTTTATGCTAATATCGCACAACGTACTATGGCTTCCGCTAAAGCCTTTGTTACTAAAGGATTTCCAGCATGTAATGTAAAGATACATCACACTTCTGATGGTAAGGATCCCATTTTCAACCCGGTGATACACAACACATCGGCAATATTTATACTGGAAGCAGCGGACCAAATGCGAACGTTACTGAAATCGTTACATTTGAACAGTTCTTACGAAGACTTAGAAGAAATCCTCAATTACAAACAGTCGGAATATTGTTTAACAGAACATAAATGTGATTTTCTCATTGATATGAATAAAATATTTGTTAATGTTGGTTTCAAACCAAACTTGGAAGGTCCGTTGAAAATCTCAAAATCAGTCATCGATTCTTTTATAATGGAGAACTATCAAGGATTCCCTGATAATGAGGTAGCTTGGGGACTTTTAAAAAATAATGATGAATGGAACTTTGTTTTAGATTTAAGCAAAGGCTACCACAGTGTGATTTTTAACACTACTCTAATTGCTAAAGATTTAGCAAGACCGTTACTAAAATATATGAGAGAATTGATTTTAAATAAACAATATAAAATTACCATTTTAATGGGGCATGACGCAAACATCTATACGGTACTTAAAAGTATGGATTTCAAACCATACAGCCTCAAAAATCAACATGAAATGACACCTGCCGGTGGAAAACTTGTTTTTCAGAAATGGCTGGAAGAAAAATCTGGTCTTTTTTTCGCGAAGGTTGATTATGTATACCAGTGTACCAACCAAATGAGAGAAGGCAAAAGTTTGTCTTTGGATAACCCTCCTGAGTTTACCTCCTTGCAATTGGAGAGTTGCAAAACTGATGACAACGGCTTTTGTCCGTGGGATGATTTTGTAGGAATACTAAATAGTTTGGTTTAAGATTAACTATAGATGTTTGATGTGTTTTTATGTTCTATTTAGTCATTGTGTCACTACCATAACCATAATACCATAATTAGCCTATAATGTTCCCACTGCTGGGACACAGGCCTCCTCTCAATGAGAGGGAGTGGGCCGTAATCCACCACGCGGGCCCAGTGCGGGTTGGTGGATGTCACATGTCTTCGAATTTTTGGTTCTAGGACATGCCGGTTTCCTCACGATGTTTTCCTTCACCGTTTTTGAGAGCAGTGGTGATGAAATAATTTACACAAAGTAAGTGTCACTACATAATATATTATTATGTTAAATGTGCTGTGTATTCAAATCGCAGAAGTCTTACTTTTTTCTGGCTAATAGATGCCATTTGATTAAAATGTTTTGTATATTGACAGTTATTGTAAAATACTCAAAACCTAGTGATATCATTTGATTATAATGTTTCATATGTCAACAGTTATTGTAAAAAAAAATACCTATGTACAGACGCCAGCACATCAAGCTACTACGATCTGTCAAATTACTTTAATAGATTTTCAACTTTATCGCTAAAGCATAAAGTTCAAGATTGATTGGGAAAATTTGACAGTTTCGGGTAGCTTGATGTGCTGCCGTCTGTACTTACTCAAAAGTTAATAGACTTTTTAGTTTGTAGTTAGTATTTCTATAATTAATTACTATTCGTAATGTACCTCCTAGTCAAGTCAGAGTAGGTCTAGGTGACCATTTTACAGTCATAATAACATTTTTTTAATAACACCATTTACTTATTCAATAAATGTATTTTTTTACTAAAAACTTTGTTTTCACTTCTCGTGCTCTAGAAGTTTGTCTTTATGTTGTGCGTATGCGACTTAGGCCCGGCGCCCACTACGGCATCGGCACGGCTCAGGATTTTTATGCGACGAATAAAAATGTAACTTAATTGTATGACAATAAAATTTAAATTTCAATGACACGGTGTGTCGGATACCCTATTTTTATTTTTGCACCTACGATGATTATTATCATTGAAATTTCAATTTTATCGACATACAATTAAGTTACATTTTTATTCGTCGCATAAAAATCCTGAGCCGTGCCGGTGCCGATAGTCGGCGTCGGGCCTTAGAGTCGCTTTTTTATGCTCTAGTGCAAAAAAGTATTAGGGACTTGAAACGTTACTCAAAATAACGTTACACGTAGTTCCGGTAAGTAACGATAATTTGTACCGTTCCACCAGGATCGTAACAACATTAATTCCGACGATACTGACAAACGGAACGAAATCTTAAACTGTTCAATAACAATATTATCAATATACCGTTATTAGTATAACGATATAATAACGTTATTCATTTCGATACTCAACTTTGCCAGCTTCATGACATAAAAGATGACTGTTACAAAATTAAATGATTCTGTAACGTTTCTCCTATAAAGTTATTACAAGCAGATAAGCTTAATGTTACTGATACCTATAACGTTACTTATAATATTGTTCTACGATAATGTTATTCTATAAGTAACGTTTTCTTTTGTAACGTTATTGATTTTAAGGTTTTAGTTATCGTTACAAATTTTGGAACGTTATACGATAACGTTAGTGGTAACGGAACGAAATTCATTTCGTTTTCAAGTCCCTGCTTAAATCTTTGAACTTTACGTTTAGGCAAAATAACATTAAAATGAAAATATAATTATGATAGTGATCTGACCAGTAGGTATCATAAATAGATGATCGCGCACCGTGTGCCGCTCACCTGGCACACGAACGTATGTGAGTCACTCGGTAACAACTGTAATTAGCTACGCCATTACATAGTGTGAGCTACGCCGTAGCAGTGTGAGCTACGCCGTAGCAGTGTGAGCTACGCCATAGCATGATAAAATTCTTTAGAAATGTAGGTACCACCGCAAACTTCCTGTATCTAAGATTTTACCCTATATTTCAGTTACTAGCTTCTGTCCGCGACTTCGTCCGCGTGAAATTTTACCCACCCCCTATTCACCCCCTTAGGGGTTGAATTTCAAAAAATCCTTCCTTATTCCTTGTCTACATTATAAAGGGAACCTCTGTGCAAAATTTCAGCTCTCTAGGTCTTTGGGTTTGGGCTGGGCGATGATGAGTCAGTCAATCAGTCAGTCAGGACTGTTCTTTTTATTTATATAGATAGATAGATAGATATCCCTTCTGCATGAGCGACATAAACTGGGAGGAGTACTTCCAGGACTACCTGGGTGGCATCAGGAGGTTCCTCTTCAAGGAGAGCGATGACACGCTACCAGCAGCCAGGATTAAGTGGAAAAGGACAACTTACTTTTTTTTTCTACTGAAGTAAAAAGTTTTGTCATGGTTCGGAGGGTTCCATAGTACGTATCGTAGCATGGAATGAATATATTTCTTAAAAGTCTTACAATTGGATGGAATATTGTAATAAAAGTCGAAATATTATAAGACTGAAACAATCATTTATTTATTACTAGCTGCTGCCCGCGACGTCGTCTGCGTGAAGGCTCTACAGCACCAAAAATACCTAAGATGCCAGTGTCGCTATAGCATTATAAAGTAAACAACTTTTAAAATAGCATTAAAATATAAGTTTTTTTTTGCAAGCGAAGCAAGTGAAGAGAGTTATATGGGAATCCTGCTGAGTTCAGTCATAAGAGGTGACTGAAGGAAATAGAGAAAATAATGCAGGAATACATTCCAGGACACAAAAGAGTAAAAATACGTTCAAAGGTATCATATATACCTTACAACACTTCCCTATAAACTACGTTGGTAGTTATGCTGCCAGGAGCCAAAATGTGTGATGACGCGGGAGCAAGCGACGACGTACAGTTGCCCGTGTGAGAAGCAACTCGTCCTGACGTCGACACCCACTGCCCTCAGTGTCTGCCCCTGCGACTTATTGATGGTCATCGCGAAGCAAACACTCACGGGGAGCTGTACGCGCTTGAACTGGAACGGGAAGTTATGAGGTATGAGGGGAATGCGTGGTATAAATACTGCCTCGCCGACGCCATAACCCGTAAGAATTTCCGCCTCAATGGTGTGTCTGTGGAGCGAGATGACTTTAAGGCGGGTCCCGTTACACAACTTCGGAGGAGATAGGTTGACACCGCTTCAGCTTGAATGTGCTGGAAGTCCACTTGCTGACAGGGAGTTCAGAAATTCCACGGGATAATGTGTGGCGTCATCTTGCTTGACAACAGTGTTTATCGAGGTGTAGACCACTTCATTCCCCTCAATTTCCGAGAGAATGCATTCGTTAATTGCTGCAGCCTGATCATTTTTGGGCGTCAAAATGGCCCGCTCACACACGCAAGAATTCTGCTGGTGCGGTATACGACTGAATGTCCCCGTACACACAGCGAATGAGTTCTTCTAACCTGGAAATCACTCTACCGAGAGACTCTGGAAGCACCACCTGTCTACCTCTCTCTTCTGGTAGAGTGCCTTCGCCAAGACTTAGAAGGACATCGGAGAATTCTTGAGCGCGTGCATTGCCGCCGAGCCGAGCTCTCATATTAATGGTCAAGCGCAGCGTACGAACTCGTGACCACAACGAAGATCGTTTCAACGAAGCATTCACCTCGTTAGCCCTCGATCCTCGGCCATCGTACACTCATCCCATACGATCAGAGAGCAATCCTTGAGCACGTGTCCCTTATCGCTGTTACGTGACACACCACAAACAGGCGTTTCGGCGCTCTCTAAATCGATGGGAATTTTAAACATGGCATGTGCTGTCTTGCAGTCCCGGAAGCAGTGTGGCAGCGATTCCCGACGACGCTACAGCAATAGCAATTTTGCCTTGCCTCCTGACCTCTGCAAGTATGCCAGTGGTAACAAATGTTTTTCCTTTACCACCAGGAGCATCCAAGAAAAACATTTTACCCTGGTGTTGCCAAACGCTTTCAAGGACGGTGTCATAAATTTGTTTTTGCTCTGAAGAGAACAAAGCGACATGGTCATTTCGTATGGTGGTCATTTCGCCGTCTCCAACTTCGTCTCCAGTAGCACGCCTCAAAGCTCGTAGAAAATCTTCAGACAGATGATGGCGATACTTCTCCCACAAAGCTACCGGGTTCGCGACTCCACAAAACACCAAGATGACGGCAAACAGATGACGCATGCGGCTGGGACTGTCACTGACGCTCGCCTCCGCGAGGGTGTCAGCCCAATTTTGGTCACCGTCGAGAAGGTGACGTGCTACGCAGGCTGCGCGGTAAGTGGGAAACTCCACGCCATCAAATGTCCTCAGAAAGGCGAAAGACTTTGCCTCGGACAGTGTGAAGTAACAACCGCAGAAAATCGCATTCGCCATTATTCGGATGCACGGTATAATTTAAGTTTATAATTAGGTATACGACATGAAAATATATTAATTACCAAGCAATAATCACACAGATAAATACCGAACAAAAGTATTAACAGTCAATGTTTATTTTGTACTAACAACATGAAATTGATGAAGAAATGATCATCATCAATGAACATAACTTTTTTGTAATACTTAACACCGCATTTTTTTTTTGTCTTCCTCAACTCTGCTCAAGATTTTGAGGGTTTTGTTGGAACTTGAATTTGTCAAAACGAACTATACGATACAACTTTTATGAAGAAAATGCACATTACCATCTATGAATTTTAAGAATAACTAACTACTAACCTCACCAACATGATCAAAAAATTATTAATTTCCAAAAAGTGTTGACATGTAACTTGATTTGATTTTTATGAAATCTCATAGATGGCGCTGCTTCAAAATTGTCTTATACTACTAACATTCATTAAACTATGTTTCTCTGCCCAAGTTACTTAAATGGCGTAAAAGTTTTTATAGTGTAAAGCTAGATAATAGCATGACTTACTCAAAAACAACATTTAAATATGCGTCGTTAGATTACACGCTGTCACAGAATGCGTAAGAAAAATAAAGATTCACAGCTCCTCCTCGTAGGTGATAGCGTGATAATATGTAGCCTATATGTTGACCCGACTTCTTAGTAATATTCATGCAAAATTTGATGTAAATCCATGCAGTACTTTTTGAGTTTAGCCCGGACATATATACAGACAAACAGACAAAAATTCTAAAAACTATATTTTTGGCTTCGATATCGATTGTAGATCACGCCCCAAGTATTTTTTTTTATATATTCTATGTACAGTTTTGCCTTTCCTACGATTTTATTATATACGATTTTATTATATATGTGTTTATATTATTTATTTAAACATTATCATTATTTATTTTTTTAAATAACACAGACATAAGGATCATAATTATTTCGTCATAAAGGCAAGCCTTTACGACGTGATTAAACACATAATAATGTTTTAAAGATAACAATATGATTTCGTTAGTACTATATCGCGCCAATAGATGTCGTTACATGTTTCCACTTATTGCAATAAAAATTGTTATAGAATGCTTTAAATTGATTATATCTTTTGATAGGACTGAAGCGATTGCGATGAAACAAAGACTAATCACTGCTCCGAGTTCTACACTATATTTGAGTATAAATATGAACCATATTGGTTTGGTACTTTTTACGTTGAGCCTGTTCAAAATCTGTCACATCCAAACAGACAAAAATTCCAAAAATTGAAGAAATGGCATCTGTTGGTTATCCTATAACAGCCCAACTATTTTTTTTTATTTTTATTTTCAATGTACAGAAACGCCTCGTCTACAGATTTATTATATGTATAGATGTGTTTATATTATTTATATAAACATTATCATTATTTATTTTTTTAAATAACACAGACATAAGGATCAGAATTATTTCGTCATAAAGGCAAGCCTTTACGACGTGATTAAACACATAATAATGTTTTAAAGATAACAATATGATTTCGTTAGTACTATATCGCGCCAATAGATGTCGTTACATGTTTCCACTTATTGCAATAAAAATTGTTATAGAATGCTTTAAATTGATTATATCTTTTGATAGACTGAAGCGATTGCGATGAAACAAAGACTAATCACTGCTCCGAGTTCTACACTATATTTGAGTATAAATATGAACCATATTGGTTTGGTACTTTTTACGTTGAGCCTGTTCAAAATCTGTCACATCCAAACAGACAAAAATTCCAAAAATTGAAGAAATGGCATCTGTTGGTTATCCTATAACAGCCCAACTATTTTTTTTATTTTTATTTTCAATGTACAGAAACGCCTCGTCTACAGATTTATTATATGTATAGATGAAGGATATCGTGACCAATATTTTAATGATTATGAGGTTAAGGAGGGACACCTCTACAGGAAGACACCTGAAGGATCTAAATGGGTTGTACCACGGAATGCGAGATGGGGAGTGCTAAGGATTATGCATGATGAGGGTGGACATCAAGGTACCGACAGAACACTGGCTGCCATCCGGAGTAAATACTGGTTCCCCCGGATGAGGATTATTAAACTTACACACACTATCTTTAGAACAATGGTCAACTTTTTTCAATTATTGTCTTGTAAAAATTTTTGTAGGAAAAACTCGGAGTTCAATAGTTATCACTTACTTGAAAAACTCAAAATATTAATGTTAAAAAGAAGTTCATTGATCATTAAATACATTTAAGATGGCATACATACTTTGGCACGTTACAAAAAATACAAGGTATGCCAGACGGGAGAACAAACGTGTCATTTTGTAAATCAAAATCTCATTTTTTGCCAAAAGAGCAAATATTAGCCAAGTACTGGCAAATTCTCACACGCGACTTATTTTAACACTAGTGAAATATTAACTGTAGTGCTATTCTGTAAAATACTCACCGTGAAAACATAATTGAAGTGAGCTGTCAATGTTGTCAATCCCTAGCAACAGATGGAATGCTAGCTCACTATAAGTTCACTTCACCTATGTTTTCACGGTGAGCTTTTTTACAGAATAGGTTGGCAGCACTTGGAGAGGGTTGAACCGCCGTTACCAGCTTTGTTTAAGTCCCACGTAATAGGGGGCGAGTCTTTTCGCGTAGAACGACATAAGATTGTCGTTTGAGAATTTGGCCGTAATTTAGGTATGTACATAAATATAATAGACACGACATTGCTTCTCGCAAGGATTAAAGTCAAATTCAAATAATTTTATTTTCTCTTCACAATCAATGGTATCATATAAATTTAGACAAGCTTAGAAACTAGTTTGTGGGAGACTGGTGTCTGCACTAGGAATACCTTTATAGCAGATCACCAGGGTCCCACCACACGGTATGAGAACATAATTACTTATTTAGTAAATGTGAAGGGATACAGGGCATAACATAAACTCAATAAGAAAGCACACAGTTTAAAAAACAATAAAACAAAAAGAGAAATAATGTAGTAGTATAATGAACAGATATGTCAGCATGTGTAAGGTATGTGGTGTGTTAGTTTTTGGGGCTGATCCGTAAACCAACGGGTCAGGCCGCAGTCCCGGGTAGTTAATATCCGGCATTGGCGACTCTGGAAACATTGATTAATAGTTGGTTAGAAGTTCACACAAGATTCTCCAGTATAAGGTATGTTGGGGTAAGTTCGGCACTTGGATAAGACCGTACGAATCAAATTAGTTCCGATTTTCGCCACGCACCAAAACGATCCTTTTACTGTTGTAAAAAGCTCTTTATTCCTTCGTATGCCGAACGTGGATCCACGTTAGACACTTAAGGCTTTATAATTGTTTCTGTAATTGCGGCATTCAGCCGATTGACAACTTTGTACAATATTCTGACAAATGCATTCTATTCTATTCTAAACGACTTTGAACAAGCTGCCTATCTGTCGTAATAACACAGTGAGAATAATGTCTAATATAAAACATTAATACAGGGAACGTGAAATCTTAATTGTCCGTTGTCCCCGTTGCCCATACTTACGTCATAAGAAGGACAACGGTAAGGAAATATACCTATGACGTCCCGTTGTCCCCGTAACGGGGACACACGAATTATAAGCTAAGGCTCAACTCACCAAAAGAGCGTCGAAGTGCAGCGAAGCGGAGCGCAGTTTCAGTGTCATATGAATTTTGACTTTATTTTCATTATTATAACACTTATTATCGCATGAGAAACTCAAACGAGTCGCGCGGATGCCGGCGGCGCCGGGGGAATTCCGGCGAATGTTCTCTACCGAGCGGTTGCGATAATAAGTATTATAGTAATGAAAATAAAGTTAAAATTCATATGACACTGAAACTGCGTTCCGCTTCGCTGCGTTTCGACGATCTTTTTGTGTGAGTTGAGCCTAAAACTCACCTCATCGCAGCATACACGATGTAAACAGCGAACATGGACATAAGGGTAGCCTTAGACGACACGACGTTAGCCGCGCCGTTGGCATAATCTGGCATGCTACACGCCGGTGGGCAGACCGGGATTGTAGATTCTAAAGACAAGACGTCAGTTGTAGCATGCGACGAGTAGCAGCCATGCATGCGAAGTATGGAGAAAAATGGTACAGAGTGAGATCATCAAATAATATGTAAGTCTGATATCGGAGATCAATGCTCGTGCCTTCTCTGTACGATGAGGCCTTTTTGCCGCAGTGAGAGTTGTCATTATACAGGGGGACCAACTGTAACCATGAATTCAGCAAATGATTCTAGGGGGCTGTCCATTAATCATGTGAGTAGATATCGAAAGGGGGGGAGGGGTCCATAAAAAATCACGAAATATCACAAGGGGGGAGGGGTGTATTAATATATCACGTGGTTTTTTTTTTGCCAAACGCGCGACATTCAACCGAAAAGCGGCGTTACGTGTAGGTATGTATTTTTTCGTCAAACGCGTACAGAATCGAAAGCGGCTTGGGTAGTGTGACTTTGATTCGCCGCCGTTGCCATGTAATTTAAAAAAAAATATGATTCTTTTTAGGCACTAAAAAGTACACGTGATATAGGGGGGGGGGGTAGTCTTAAACCTCACCATGTATCACTAGGGGGGGGGTTAAAACAATGCCAAAAAAACATCACGTGATTAATGGACGGCCCCTGGACCGAAAAAAAACAGCTGTTTCATAGAAAACATTAAATATTTCAACGCATGGAGTTTCAGAATCATGTAATGTATGAATCCTTGGTAACAGGTTGCAGTCGACGTCCTTGCCAACCTGTAATTCGCTGGCATTATTGGTTTTTGTTAGAACAATGGGTGGCCTACCCAAATGCCCTTTCTTTGGTATTGTTCGTCGAATCATTGAGTTCCTAAAGTCTTGAGTTGAGCTGCACGATTTTTGACAAATGCGTGCACTGACTGGACAGATCCTCTCAATCTGTGTGGTTCTTTCCTCAAAAGACCACCTCAGACATCGATCTACATGGTCTTCATATAACCTGACCAAGATTATGTCTGGACTTTAAAAGAGACTGTGACCTCTGAGTTTGTTTCGGCCTTTCTTCTCAGAGTAGTCAGATAGGAAACGCCGACTTCATCTAGTTTTAAAAAAACATTATTGACGAGTAAAAGTGTTTGTACAAACCAACTTACAAAAAAAAAAATCGATAGAAAACTTTAATCTCACTCTGTATTGTACAGACCGCCAGCACATCAAGCTACTACAATCTGTCAAATTTCTTTAATAGATTTTCAACTTTATCGCTAAAGCATAAGGTTTAAATTTGATTGGGAAAATTTGACAGATTCGGGTAGCTTCATGTGCTGGCGTCTGTACAGTAACTACAGTAGGACGGACAGAAGTCAGTGGTAATATTTTAACCTACGTAGTTTCAATAGACTATGACGTCAGCTGATACAGCGGGGTTATTGCGTAACACACTAACAGTAGGTATGGCTTTCATCTTGACTTCATTGCGTTATTTACGTTGTTGAACAGACAAATTTTTAGAACTTAAGAAGCAACGGATTAGCAATATCCTTCAAAATGATTGTGATTGTGATTGAAAGTGTAAGTATTACGCAATTGTGGCGCTGTTTTCGATACCACAGACCTGCGGCTTACCTTACTTCAAATACACAGTTTAATTAATAAACATAGAATTTAAACATTGCAAGACGCAATTATTGCAAAACATTAAAATATTTTGAAATCAACTCCGGAAAAATAATAAATACCTACTTACAAAAATATATGCTTATCAAAATCATGTGAAGATTATTTTAAATAACGAATTTAAGTAAGTATAAAAAAAGAATATAATAAAATATATAATATATTGTATTAAAAAAAAGAAACAATACAAAAAAAAATCCATTTCCCGTTTATACAACTCAAAAAAAAAATCATATCTTTCTCTATAACTACAGTTTTACTCACCGACCAAGTCCACCTGTCCCTCGGCAGTGCCCAGTTTATTCTGGGCCTTGCATTTGAAGAGGCCGTACTGACGCTTCACAATCGAGATGACCCTGAGAGTCGTATCTGTGAACGCGTCCGCAGTCGAGTAGTGAGAGATTCTGGGGGAGAAACAAATCCATACTATACCTATAATATTACAAATGTGAAAGAAACTGTCAGTCTGTGACTTTTTAGGGTTTTGAGTTTTTTGTCTGTGTCGTGGCCGGACTTAAAGAATAGCACCACCCCATACTTCCCGTGGGTGTCGTAAAAGGCGACTAAGGGTCGTACCGCAGAATGGGCAGCAGCGTTCTCTATGCATTCCACCACCATACCATACTGCGATCGCTAACCCGCCTGCCAAGCGTGGCGATTACGGTAAACCCCCCCCCCCCCAAGAATGACAAGCACAAGAAGCATAGAACCGGTCGAAGTGGAGGTGCTTGGGGGAGGCCTATGTCCGGCAGTGGATGTCTTTCGGCTGAAATGATGTTGTTGATGAGTTTTTTGCAAGGGTTTTTAGCTTGTTGTGCTGGCGTCTGTACTTGCCTATTTAAAGAATTATAATTAGGTATTAAAATCATCAATAAAACTTTGAATTGATGATTTCATGGTCATGGTATTTGAGGCCAAGTTTAACTCAGAGAGTTTGTATTGATGATTCTAATTATTATAATTATTCTGTTAAGACATATTTGTTACGATCGCGAATCATATTTTGGTCAACATGCAACCTAGCAGTGACCTGCAAATTGCAAAAAATATATGAAAAATTTGAATTTAGCGGGCTACTATTAAAAAAAAAAGATTTTTTATTACCTTCAGTTGTACAAAAACAGAGGGGCCCGTGGTTAAATAATAACAGCCACACAGGTCGATTGATCAGGTTAAGCTACGCTTGCCGCGGTTGGTCTGCGGACAGACCATCTTTACATAGGTACCGTGCGTGACCCCTCCGTGCCTCGGAAAGCACGTTAAGCCGTTGGTTCCAGCTGTCATTCGTTTTAACATAACTATATTTTTTTAAATTATTAATTAGGGTTTAAGTTGGTTTACAAGCAATAATAAATAAGAGGTAGGTAGTAGACTACTTCTATCTACAGGGTTTAAAGGAACCTAACCTAACCCAAGTCGGGGTGCCCCAAGTCCCGAGATGGTTTCTATAAACCATTATTTTTATAGTTCATTCAAATACCATGGAAAAATTCACCAAACAAACAATATTCGTTAAAAAATAATTCTACTGTTATCTTCAGAGTATGCCAAGTGAAATTACGCCAAATAAAATCCTGCCATCTTAAAAGTTTATTATAAATTCGGACATAATAGACATTCGGTCAAAAAATAATTGTGTTAAATAATTTTCGTTTAAAGAAGATTATGCCAAGTGTGTTATGCCAAATAAATTTCGGAGCATCAATATTCTGCCAGATAGAAGGAACCCCAGGGTAAACAGTCTTTCAGAGGGATTGTCCGAAAGGGTTACCGCAGGCCCGGAACATAAAGGGCTAAGGAAGAAACACGGGTGGGTTTTAGTCAGTAAGAGTCTGACACTCCCTTCCGCTCCACCCAGAGCGGGGGGGTCATTTGATGATTTCCCATCCGCAAAAAAAAGGGTATACAGTCTTTACTGTAAGTACGGCCGAGGAGTTATGACCACTGAGTATAGGCTTTCCGAACTTACGCGTATGTTCTCTCTCTCACACTCGCCTCATGTCATCATCTGGTTCCTAAAAAAATTTATTGCGCAGTCTTATTTTTTGTTTTTTTTTTATTTTTTTTGCGGATGGGAAATCATCAAATGACCCCTCCCGCTCTGCGTGGAGCGGAAGGGAGTGTCAGACTCTTACTGACTAAAACCCACCCGTGTTCCTTCCTTAGCCCTTTATGTTCCGGGCCAGCGGTAACCCTTTCGGACAATCCCGCTGACCTTATTGCGCAGTCTCCTTCGCAAATTTCGAACATGCCTTATTGTACTGTGTATCTACATCGCCACATACGAACTACGCATCACACTGACGTCACGCAAAAACCTGCATCGCGCAAGCAGAGTTTACCGCACACCTAGCATAATTATATACAACGTCCCGACATCAATCGTCGGGTCCACCAGCCCACCAGGAACGACACTCGTCTGATCCGAGGAACCTCCCTTTTTTATAGAGGATAAGTGAATTGTACACCCTGCTCCTCATACCTCTATAGTACTGTGGTAGCTCGGAGGGTGTGGTCAGAAATCTGTCATAATTTTTGGTCCCGTAGATGCCTAAAGTGTCAAGGCAGTAAAGTGACACGAAATACCTTTGCTCCTCTTTCCCAATTTCCTGTCACAACATCAAGGTTCTCCCATATCCACCTTGATATCGTCGGCCTTTTATCTATCTCTTATGATTACAGGTAGAAACTGTTTCACTGTCATCGACAGATTTACCCCATGGCCTGAGGCGTACCCCGTCAAAGACATCACGTCGGGGTCACCAATTTGTAATTTCTTCTCACATCCTCCGAGCAACCACAGTACTAAGGCGTAAGATATACCCGTAATGCTGGTTGTTATACAGTTGCTCTTCATCCTTGAGCCAAATTATAGCTGGTGGTGGGTACGCTTCCACGTGGCATTCCAGATTCATGTCATATTGTAGGGCCTGAAAAAAATTATCCATACTATATTCATCCTACTAATATTATAAATGTGAAAGTTTGTGAAGATGTTATGTATTATATACCGCACATAAATGTAAGCGTAAACATAATCAGCCTATAATGTTCCCACTGCTGGGACACAGGCCTCTCTGTGAGAGGGAGTGGGCTGTTATCTACCACGAGGGCCCAGTGCGGGTTGGTAATGTCACATGTCTTTGAATTTTTGGTTCTAGGACATGCCGGTTTCTTCACGATGTTTTCCTTCACCGTTTTGAGAGCAGTGGTGATGAATTTTTAATAAGTGGATGGATAATTATCTATATATATATCTTTTTAGAGTTGACAATTCTTACCTGAGCCAACCTCGGCCTGGGTACCGTCACAATCGGAGCAAACTCCACTTCCAAGTTAATATTCCTTCTAGCTCTTTTGCCTACTCCGTTCTCAGCCACACAGAAGTATGTACCGCGATCTTCTTTGTCTACCGCCGGAATTGTTAGGATGTTGCCCCTGTAATTAGAAGAATAAGGATGGTTTAATATATATCTATACTCATCTGCCTAGCCTTTTCCCAACTATGTTAGGGTCGGCTTCCAGTCTAACCGGATGCAGCTGAATACCAGTATTTTACATGGAGCGGCTGCCTTTTTTTTTTTTTTTTTTCGCTGAGAAATGACGTTACGCATCTCCGCTCGTCGGGGGAAGAGACGGAGTATGTGGGACTCCCTGCCAGGCTGGCAGTATACCCACTAAAACTCAGCGGTGTTCCCTCATCGCCTTGATGGGGAGGTCATGGGAATCCGGCTCAGCCTTTGCATCCACAACCCCCCCGGCGCATGCCCGCCTAGCTGGCGGGCCCCGCATGTCCCCCCGTCTCGGGGGGGGCTACGAGAATGGCCGGGAACACCTGGCCATTCCCGTCCGGCACTGGTGGAAGCCTGTGCAATACAGGCGAGGGTGCCCCCGCACCCGTCGCCTGCTGGCTTCCACCTGGGAGGAGTCGGAGATGACTGTCATACTGACGTCTTCTTCGACCCCTCCTCCGCCTTCGGAGCGGCGCCGCGAGAGGGTCTTCCTCCCGCACGCGCTCCGCCGCCTCCTTCTGGGACATCACGTGTTCGCAGAAGGAGGCGACTGCCGCCCAGGACCCCTCATCCCCTAGCATGGCGTTAACCAAGCCGGGGAGCGAGAGGTCCGTTCCGATCGCATGGAGCGACTGCCTATCTGACCTCCACAACCCAGTTACCGGGTAATACGATACCCCTTGGTAAGACAGGTTGTCAGACTTTCGTGCTACTACCCGTAACGACTGTCAAAGATCCACGAATGACACCTTAAAATAGTTCGTGGTTCTCATAAAATAGTTCGTGTATGAATACACCATAAACAGATATTATTTTATATTTACTTGTAGATAGATCCACCGATCGGCAAGATGGCGTTGTTTTCACGACGCCAGGAGATGTTGGACGGCGGGAACCCATCGGCGTATCATTCCATCTGAACACCTGGAGTCAACATTAATCATAAAAAAATATGATTTATTCAAATAGGTAATTAGGCGTGTTTTAGAAGTAGGTAAATAGGTTTATCCCAGTTGGCTAGATTCTCTTCGTATAAAAAAAATGTGTTTAATGCAACACCAATTTCTTATTAACCGACTTCCATAAAAGAGGAGGTTATAATGTTCGAATTTATACAGGGTTATTGGTAAAACACCAGCAACCTCTTAAGTGGTCATTTTACTCATCATTATGAACAACTTTTACTATGGGACCAAACCTGAAATCGCGAAAATAAAATCAGCAGTTCCCTACATTTATGTTCGTATAACTCGTCAAAATGTAGGGAACAGCTGATTTTTTTTTCGCTTTCACTTTATAGTGTTTTTTGGAAGTCGGTTGTTTTTTTTCTAAAAAAGCTTTTTCTAATTAATTTCACAAAGCCAGTATCGATCATGTTTTATGTTCAACTAAAAATAAATCTACTTATTACTGTCGGACAAAGTACAGCCTTCTTCTTTTTAGGGTTCCGTACCGCAAAAAGAAAAAACGGAACACTTTTTTTTTTTTGTGGATGTGGAATCATCAAATGACCCCTCCCGCTCTGGGTGAAGCGGAAGGGAGTGACAGACTCTTACTGACTAAAACCCACCCGCCCTTTATGTTCCGGGCCAGCGGTAGCCCTTTCGGACAATCCCGCTGACACGGAACCCTTATAGGATCACTTTGTTGTCTGTCTGTCTGTCAAGACCCTTTATTTCGGGAACGCGTGGAGGTATCGAGTTAAAATTAAAACCATATACTCGGGTCTACAGTTCCTTGAATCTGTGAAAAAATCAAACTTCTAAGTTCACGAAAAAAAAAGTTACGTCCGGTTATACCGCAAAAATCGTATATTTCGACACTCTCAAGGGAATCAAAATTTATAGGGTAATTCCCGTTGACCTAGAATCATGAAATTTGGCAAGAAGCAATGTCATGTAGCACAAATAAAGGAAACAATCCGAAAACTCGCACTTGACCGGTTTTTTTTATATCGTTCTAGCCCAGTAGTTAGCCACGTTAATTGCGGCGTCAGGGCCATTTTTTAGGTCTTCCAATCCAAGGTGCAGGTGTACGGGCTCTTAGGACACTCCAGCAAGTGGGGCGTGGTCTAATCAGAAGCACCGCACTCGCACTGGGTGTTGGTTTAGTCGTTTAGTCAGTATATCCCCCACTTCTACAAATTGTGTCTGCAGCGACCCAAGAATCGATTGGGAGCTTTCCATAAAGGCTACTGCAGATCACGCCCGGGATGCAAATGTTCCTGGGAGATGGTGGATGCTTCTCTTTCCACAATTTGACTCAAATAGAAATGCATAAGAGTTTCTTGTGTAACGAAAGTGAGCAGTAAGGAAGGATTTTTGAAAATTCATCCCCAAAAGTTGTTAAATACCGCCAACATAAAATTTCGTCATCACAAGAAAGACTGTAGCTGTGGCGAGACAGTAGATACTTCCTTACCCAAAACTTTTGTCGCCCACCTGGAGATGAGTTGCTTGGGTAACCTGGAAGTCTTTAAACAGACTCCGGACTCCGGGTGGAGATTCATAGACGACTCCGCCTTGGAATATAAATGTGGTGCTGTTCCACAAATGATGGAACACTTAATATTGTGTCCTGTGTGGCCTGTCAGCTGCACGTTACAGGAACTGGTGGACGCTGGGTGATGGCTCCGAGTCCATTTAGTTTGCTATCGACACGCTAAGAAGTAGAAAGTTCGTAATTTTTGTTCCAAAAGTACTCTCTGTTCTACTTACTCTCCCCCTCGCTAGCTACCACCGAACGCGTTGAGTTGTCAGAAATGATCGGGGGTCGTCGAACTTGTAACTCCACTTCAGCTGTTATCTTGTTACCGACCGACATTAGTACTTGGCACTGGTACCAGCTGGCGTCGTTCTCTTGAATGTCCTGGATCTGTTGGAAGAGAATTTATATCAATTGTTACCCGACTACGGCGAAGCAAAAAGGAGGGTTATGATTTTGACCGGTATGTATGTATGTATGTATGTTCTTCTGTTCCCTCATAACTTGTAAACTACTTGTCATAATTAGACAAATGAGGTATCGTTGGAAGCGTCTTGATCGTCCGCTGGTTATAGGCTGTGTGATGTCACATTAAATTGAATATGGCGCCCTCTAGCGGACATAAAGCCATGATATTAAAAAGAAAATCTTGCTGTGTTGGGTATCATATGAAAAGGCTTAATTAGCACATTTCAAAATAATAAATATTACTGAAATAAGCCCCAAAATAATTAGATAAAAAATAAGTTTAAAAACTAAAACCCGACTACTGAAAAGGATGAACCTTTTATGCCCGGTTTCCACCGCGAGCGGAACGGACCCATTAATGACTTCGTTAAACTCGCAAACGCAACTGCATACTTCCACCAACGGTGGAAATACAAGTATACAGTTGACTGTTAACTGTTAACAGTGGGTCCGTTCCGCTCGCGGTGGAAACCGGGCTTTACCCTATACTAGGCCCGCGTGGTGGTTTACGGCCCACTCCCTCTCACAGAGGAGGCCTGTGCCCCAGCAGTGGGAACATTATAGGCTGACTACGCTGCACGTCTTCGAATTTTTGGTTCTAGGACATGCCGATTTCTTACGATGTTTTCTTCACCGTTTTGAGAGCAGCGGTGCTGAAATAATTTACACAAAGTAAAGTGCCTGCTTGGGTTCGAACCCACGACCTACAACTCGTAAGTCGCGGCTGTTACCACTCGGCCACCGCTGCTCTCATGAATATAAGTAGATTGATAATTATATCATCATCTGCCTAGTCTTCCCAACTATGTATGTAGGAGTCTTCCAGTCTAACCGGATGCAGCTGAATACCAGTATTTTACATGGAGCCTATTTGACCTCCACAACCCAGTTACTGGGAACACAATACCATTGGTAAGATTGGTTGTCAGACTATACGTAGAATTGGGTAACACGATTCGCCTTGCCAAGACTGGTTGTCAGACTATCTTTAATTCTTACTTACCGAAAGTGTGTAAGTGGCAGTAGCATTATCCAATCTCAGAGAGAAACGGGAGTCCTTGGTGATCAGACTAGCCTTAATGGACAAAGGGATGGATTCCTCTGTCTTGAAAGGATCGTATTTTACCTGCAAAGAAAAAATTTAATTAAATGGAGGTAAATGTTCAGGAACATCTTTCTCTTGTGCTTATACCTACCAATTAATTTGGAGTCAGCATGTCTTTTTTTTTTCTTCATCCCAGATAGATAGAATACTCTTTATTATGTACACCATAATTATGGGACAGGAATGAGGAGCTCCGCAGGAGAACCAAGGTAACCAACATAGCCCGAAAAATTGCCAAACTGAAGTGGCAGTGGGCAGGGCACATTGCTCGCAGAACAGATGGCCGATGTGGCCGAAAGGTTCTGGAGTATAATATGGAGTATGATAATAGGCATGTCCGTTGTAAGTTTTTTTAGATGTTTTCCTTTTTTGTCAAATTTTCTATGGTCTTTTTGAGAAGCAATGTCATGTAGCGCAAATAAAGAAAAAGAACCGAAAACCGTGATTGTAGTTAAACACCTACAAAGAATTCCTTTGCAATTTTATTTCTTAAAAGATTAGAGTTATATAAATAGAATGTTCCAGTCAAAGGTTAATTTAATATCTTTTGATATCTTTTGTTTGTTTGACAAAATATGACATTGGTCCATAGTAGGTGCATATGTGCTTATTATTATTGTTGAGGAGAGATAGTGAAATGCACAGAGAATGGATTGTTTAAAAAAATATTGAATATTCATCAGAGAAACATACAGATCTTCGATTTCCTATTTATTTCTTTAGCCTCTTGGTATCTTACGTTCGTCTCCTGGTTCTAAGCTACCTCCCCATAGCTTAGAACCAGGAGACGGACATAGGATACTTTTTATCCGGTTTTTTTTAATACTTTTATTTACTTATAGGAGTAGGGTAGGAGTAGGGTAGAAGTAGGTTAGGAGTAGGGTAGAAGTAGGGTAGGAGTGGAGTAGGAGTAGGGTAGGGTAGGGTTAGGGGTAGGACACCACGCGAACGAAGTAGCGCCGGGCAGCTAGAAATAATTTATATGGCAAAACAACGTTTGCCGGGTCAGTTATAGATAAAATAAAACTTACTACAGGAGAAAAATAATACTTAACAAATATAGAATAATTACATAAATAATAACTTACCCAAAGAACGGGGAAGTCCTGAGCGTAATGCACGGAGCAGTCCAAGTCGACCTGACCACCAATGTCCCGGATTTGTTCCTGACTTATGTGAGATATGGTCGGGGTCCTTTGTGCTGATGCTGAAATCGTACATTATTAAGTTAGAATAGAACATTATAAATGGACTTTGAGGGTCGAGAAGTAGGAGTCGCGTCACAACACGAACTTCAAGTCGTTCGTGGTACGTGTTCCGACACAGCATCTCGAGAAGTTCCTCAAGGAAGAGTTCTGGCCGAAGGGTGTGGTTTCGTGGCCGGCTACATGACACCAGCCAGCGAAACACGACGCAGACACTTCATGTGCGTTAGTTTTTAGTTGTTAATTTTTAGTGTAATTATAATGTATGTATTTATAGTATTTTTAAGTCATATTAATATTCTATTGTATGTGTTTATATGGGCCTTGATGCCTGAAATAAATGGATAAAAAAAAATTGTTGCTTCAGGTGGTAAGAATAAAGTTGGTCACAATTAGAGAAAGTATCTTGCTAACGTACCTCTAGAGTGTACAACAATAAGAAAATAAATATAGGAGTACTAGCAGCGCCCCGCGGTTTCACCTGTATAAGTGTTGATCCCGTGGGAATATCGGGATAAAAACTACCCTACGTCCTTTCCCGGGATGCAATCTATCTCTCGCCAAATTTTATCGAAATCCGTTCAGTGGTTTAGGAGTGAAAAGGTATACACACATACAGACAGACAGTTACTTTCGAATTTATAATATTAGTATGGATTTTAACATGGATAAACAGAAAACTATCATGGCAGGATTACCAGAGGCGGTAGACGGTACGGTAGGTACATTTTAACTAGTTACATATAATTGAACTATACAGGGTTATTGGAAAAACACCAACAACCTCTTAAAAGGTAATTGTACTCATCATTATGAACAACTTTTACTTTTTTTTTTCTCGATTTCAGGCTTGGTTCCATAGTAAAAGTGCTTTTTCTTCCCAGCTAAAGCACTAGAAAGTGGTGAAGGGCGGGCATTATAAGGGATTATTTTAAACTCCTAATTTTGACTTTCAAATAATTCTGATTCTCCTGGCTAGGTATTGATTTTTACCGACTCCAAAAAAAAGGAGGTTATCAATTCGAAACGTAGGTATGTATGTAATATTATTAGTGTCCGACCGAAAGTTCGGTTTCGGTTTTGGCCGAGTTTCGGCCAAAAATCAAGTTTCGGCGGCAGTTTCGGTTTCATCCCAAATTGGCCGAAACTTTTGCCGAAACCGAAACTGATTTCGGAAGTTGTCGTGCACGCTCGCCTAACTTCGTTCCTCGCGGCACCTAAAAGAGATTGATGATTCTTCTAAGTACCTACAAATACAAACCAAAGTATTAATTAATAAGATTTCAAAACAGTAGTAGTATTTAATGAAACAGTAACAATTTGTGATTTGATTATTGATAACTGATAAGGGTAATTCTTCAGGGACAAAATTTTCGATGTCTGTGGGTATATTTCTGTAACCAACTAAAAAAACGGCATGTAATATTTTTTTTTGTACAGTTTAGCTTTATCCCTTACTAGGACAAATGATTTTTTTTTAATAATTGCTGTCTAGGTACAAAATAAAAATATTTGAAGGTCGTTCTTCTGATTCATATAGCGCGTCCGTTTGCCATTTTCCGGAACAAAATGGTCGATGTCGCATTTTCCCTTTGATACATCAATATAAATTATAATTATATCGAAAGGAAATGAATTGTCCTCTTACAAAAAAAATGTGTATTAGTTATAACTACGTTAGTCTGTTTATAAATAAGTAAAAAAGAAGTGTCCGGCGTATAATACTGATTAATGTGGCGTAAGCTGCACTTGACCGTACTTGTTCGGGTAATAATAATGAGAGTCTGGCTTCCAGCGCGGGGGGAAGCCAGTCGTGCAACGGACGACCTAGAAGGTGGACGTGCGGCTGGTTGGCTTAGATCCGGTGTTACGAAGGAAAATACCTGATTCATCTGTGTTTGGTTCAGGTGGCATCCTGATTACAATGCCTACTTTATAAAATTTATTTTATTGTTTTAAAACTTCAATCTGTGTTTCGTGTGATGCTTTTGGGTTATAGATTCTTGTAGAAAAATGAAAATAATGAAGTCTGTATGTACGATGAGTTATGCATGATTGTAGGCAAAATCCTGATTCATCTGTGCCTGATTCGTATGGTCAAAACCCCATATGAATAATAAAATAAATTAGTTTTTCCCCTCTCCAGCACGATAGGAGCGCTTTTGTTGCGTAATTCTCCTTGTCCAATTTTTGACCGTGTACAAGTCAGTAGTTTTAATCTTATTTATTATTACTTACTTAGCTATAACCTTTTGAATAATAAAAAATGACAGGAGTATAATCTTGTTCTAAATATGATACTTTTAATATGTCTTAGTCCTATTTAAGAATTAATAATTATTGTTTAGAATTTACATTCATAACTAACGGTGTATTTATTACTTTTTATTTCTGTTTCTGATTAATATGTAACACATTCTGATTCATCTGGGCACAAAATTAATATCTTGAAAACTACTTTATAAAAACGAGTCCCTCATTCAAATATATGTTATTTAGTATACCTATTTTCATATGAACATGTGTTACAGAGCTGAAAGTGAAATTAAATTTTGGCCATATGGATCAGTCAAAGAATCAAATTTCGAAGAACTACCCATAAACATTTTGCTATGAGAACTTAATTTGAAAAAATTATAAAAATTTTATTAATATTTTTTTATTACTTATATTAAATAAATGATTACAACAACATTAATATACTGTGTTGAGATTTCATGTCCTAATTAATGCAGAATAATGGGTAAAATGCACCAAATTTCAGTATTTTAAGGAATTTTATACTTGACCACGTGAGTTCCGGTTTCGGTTTCGGCCAAAACTGAAGCCACGGCCGAATATTCGGTTTCGGTTTCGGCCGGAAAACCAGTTTCGGTCGGACTCTAAATATTATTGGAATTGCATTATATTCACATATGACAATCTATTAGGTCTTCCAAGCAAATATACCTAATTTTATAGACGTATGTATGTATGTTTGTCCACGCATTTCTCCGCAACTATTAATCGGATCGTGACCATTTTTTTTATTGGCATACATTTACTTCAACTTAGGGAACTGTGCAAGTTTCATCAAAATCGATGCAGTAATTTTCAAGATATGGACTAATACCTACGTGTAAGTGTGACGGCCTAGCTTATTGATACGAGCTACGGGTGTAGTGTCAAAGAATTAGGTACCTACTTAATACAAACAAATATTCCAGAAATTACGAAATAAAAAAGTTATAATAAAAAATAATTAAACCGACTTCAAAAAGAAATTAACTCAAAATTGTGAAATAACTTTAATTTCGGAAGTCGGTGGCAAAAAACTAAAACTGAAATACAGATCCCAAGACACCGACTTCCGAAATTAAAGTTATTTCATAATTTTAAGTTAATGTCTTTTTAAGTCGGTTTATATATACATATTTTTTTACTTACCAATTGTTGTAAAACACAGTAATACTGTTAAATAAACGTAATGTTTAAACTCCATTTTCGGAACACGCATCATTTCTCAAACAACACAGAGTATAACTTATCGATTCACACTGGACAATCTAGACATGGGTAGCTCTTGAGCACAGGTAAGCGAGTGATAGCACAGAGTA
This sequence comes from Oligia strigilis, assembly GCA_951800025.1. NCBI lineage: Eukaryota > Metazoa > Arthropoda > Insecta > Lepidoptera > Noctuidae > Oligia > Oligia strigilis. The sequence continues at coordinate 6,619,070 of OX637568.1, read as the reverse complement.
CACTAGTGATAGAAAAGAGCACGAAAAGAGCTAGCTCTTTTCGATTGACGTCGCTCTCGCTCACTCACTGGCTCGCTAAATAGCTCACTGTTAGCTCAGCTAGCTCACTCAGACTCACTAGCTCAGTACTTCACCGAGACACCGATGACTAAAGCATGATATACACGGTTTAAAACCAGTCTACAAACCAAGGTGACCTTGAAGTTGTTGTTGTTGCGAGATGCCTCCTACACGGTTTAAAACCAACATCTTCTTCTGCCACTGGTTTGCAACACAGGCCTTTCTACCAAGGACGTTTAAAGGTCATACGAAATTGGTTTCAAACCACTCTACACTGCACACACGTCCTGCATATGTCTGTATGCAATAGTTGAGGGACGCGCAACCCCCTTCGAATAACACTTCTGGGTACCTTGTAACACAATTTGTCTGTTGTCAATACAATCAAATTTGTTACTGCATATGCCGTGCAATGTCATGACATTAAGTAACAGTCGCCTAGATCCCAAATCCAGTACGCTATACGGCCATACCGTTACAATAGCTGCACGTAAGGAACCTTTGATTGGATGCACTTATAGTTCATAGATCGTAAGAACTTCTTCTGCACCCTTTCAATTCTAGTACCGTATTTGTCGTAGAAAGGGTTCCAGATCGGGACGGCATATTCTAACTGGGATCGTACCAAAGTCTTATAAAGCAGTAAGAACGTAGGGGGCTGCACAAAGTCACGTGACGATCTCATAACGACACCATACATCTGATACGCTTGTTTACTATATTGTCAACGTGTTTGTCGAAGTGCAAACTGGCATCCAGTGTGACACCTAAGTCACGAACAAAACTAACTACATAAAAGTGCGTTTTTAATTGAATAATTAAAATTTATTTCAATTCTCTTTTTTTAAATGAGGTGGCATGATATTTGGGTAGACTGAGAAAGAGCTTGTTGTTGTTACAGTATGTATATAATCTATCTAGGTCCATTTGAAGAAGTCTTGTTATTCTTGCAAGATCTGTAAATTTTTATATCATCCGCATACATTAAAAACTTTGAGTTGATAAAACATTGTTTAATGTCATTAATAAATATAATGAAGAAAAGAGGGCCTAAAATAGCTCCTTGTGGTACCAGATGTAACAACTATAGGGTCTAACTCGTAACCATTAACAACAACTCTTTGGGACCTGTTATAAGTATATGACACAAACCATCTAAGCAAATTCCCACGTATTCCATTGAAAGTTATTTTTTCTAAAAGCAGTATGATCCACTTTATCGAAAGCCTTCTGAAACACCGTGTACATACATATATCGTCAATGCAAGACGCACCATTTGCATAGTGACCAGGTGGTTGCCAATGAACAGGGTCCAAAGTAGAGGGTTCGTAGACAGAAGAAAAGAAAGATGGAAATAGATTGCAAATGTGTATTGCGGTCATCTGAAAAAACTTTTCTGAAATACATACTAGCCGGATAGTTAGCTTTTCCTTTTCTAGATGAGATGTAGGACCAGAAATGCTTTATGTTCTTAGGAATGCTGTCTTCGAGCGAATCAATGTAACTACTTCCGATAACATTTAAATGACTCTCCGTGGAAAAGCTTGCGATAGTTAGAAAATTTAATGTAGTCAGATTGATTATATTGTATTTCTTCCCTCTTATCCAAGCCCGTTCTTTTGTTTTAAAGATTCTTATGAGAGAGGGTGTAAACCAGACAGGAAAACTTGAGTTTCTTATTCTAGTAAGCGGAACATGTGACTTGATAATACCGTATAATTTCTTGCTTGATCAGAGTCAAGTTGAGATAGTTCCAAGTTCCAGTCAATTTTACTCAGGTCAAAATTTATATTATCGTAATTAGCTTTATGAAAGTTATGTCTACGGACCGAGTGATGTTCTAGTGGAGTATAATGCGTATTCAGACAAGTCAATACAGAGAAAACTGGATGATGACCATCGGGGTCAAGAAGGGCATTGCATGATACGGACTGGCAGTCAACATTTGAGATAAACAGGTCTAGTATTCGACCTATTTTGTTTTTTGTAATATTGAATTGTGAGCCACCAATTAAATTAATAAAATTTTATAATATTCGTCCGATTGTGTTCGAAACTTGTGCGATTGCATGATTCCCATGGTCAAACCAGTCAATGTCAGGAAGGTTAAAATCACCGATAACAAAGTAAGAGTGAGAGGGATCGTTAGCTAAGTCTTGCAGCATGTCTAAGTAATGTGCGTTCGCGGTGGCATGTACGCAGCACTAATGATATGGCGTTTATTGTGTTGGGAAGCAGGCAGTTGGACAATCACCTGTTCAACTTCTGCTCAGACGAATTGTGTCGATAACTTGGTAAGAGAACGGAGAACAGCTATTAAAACTCCGTCGCCTTTATTTGTCGCAGAACGATCACGATCGCATCTGAAGACCACGTACCTAACGATCGTCAAAAAATTCGTTATCCTGGATGCTGGGAATCAGCCAGGTTTCCGTCAGTATAATGACCTCATAGGAACACGGCATAATATTCATGTTGTACAATGTGTGTAACTTCGTGCGGACCCCTCTAAAGTTCTGATAATAAATCACAATGTTATTAGTAGCCATTGATAATTAGAATCTTACAATAGTAATAACAATTAACATATTTATTTTCGATACGTGATACAGAAAAAGTAATTCCAAATTTGAGGTCAGGTGCATCACTATGTAGCACTTTATGCAGGTACTGCATTAAAATATAAAATGGTAACAACACACGCTTAAGAAACTGGAGGAAGTATAACATTGCAACTGTGATAGGTAGGACATAACATGAAAACAAGCAAATATGACTAGTTGAAAAAGAACAGCAGTACATACATAGCTCAGAGAGAACGTAGATTAGAGCAGATACCATACATAAAAGCGACAAGCAAAAGGAAAACACGAATCCAAAACACAACAACAAAACAGCAGCGCACATCGAGTCGTTAAATTGAGTTCTCAGTACGGGTTTTCTCGCTAGCAGTGATCTTTTTGAGATCTTCAGTGGATCGAATCGCAAATGACTTGTCTCCATCCCGTTCACGTACAAGCACCGTCGAGTTCCTGATCCAAACATATTTAAATCCTTGTTTCTCGGCGAATACTTTGGGCTCACGAAACAAAGCCTTGTTTTTCAGGGTTAGACGCTCATTCCAGTAGACAGATACAGCGGTAGCGCCTGGAATTGCTATCTGATCTGACTTGAGACTCTTCGCATTACGGTAGGCGCTGAGTATATTGTCGCGAACGATCCGCGATCTAAGCTTTACAATTAAGTTCTTAGGCTTGCTATCCTGCTGCTGTGCATATGGGACTCGATGTATTGCCATGATTTCATTTTGCGACACCGGTGAATTAATGGCTTTACCTATAGACTCCATAATGGTTATAAGGATCTCATTACGTTTTTCGGGCACATTGCAAATCTCAATGTTGCACTGGCGTCCCTTCTGTTCCATGGAGTCCATTTTTGCTTTAAGAATGCCACCTTATGTTGGCAATTGTTATTGCTGGCCAATTCATGGCAGCGCTTCAGAAATTCTCTTTGGTACGCCTCCACGGTATCTATGCGAGTCTTCATAACCTCTTATTCCACTAGCCACTCCTCAAAGAGGGGACTTGGCGTGCCCAGCACTGGGTTGCGACAGTCGCACTCTCCATGTCGCCATGCGATCCCGCCGGAGCTCTGTCCGCTGCGCCGCGATTTCTCGCGGCAGCGGAGTTACGCCCCGGCGTTTTACCTCCTCGCGCCACTCCCATATGTGGGCGAGGACTTTGGCCTCCAGATCTCATGGCGGCAATCCGGCAAGGAGGCTCGCTGCCTCCCCGGAGACCGTGCGGTATCCCCGGACTAGCCGGACAGCCATGACCCTCTGGGACGCGTTCAACCTGCTGCCGCCTGGTCGCCTGACCTCACTCACACCCTTACCCGCGCGATGAAGACAGGTGACCAGCAATTTGACGCGTGATTTAATCAGGTGTACTAGCTAACAAGCAGTCTTTGTCTTGTATGCACAAGATGGCGTTACAATAGCAATAAACAAGGAAAACTTGGGAAAAGCCTATTTCAGTATTTCGCCGGCAGCAAAGAACAAAGGCTCAACTGCACTAACAAAAAAACACAAAATACAAAAAAAAAACAAAAACACTACAAAATTCACTTTTTTACATAATTCTACTCAGAATTATTATTTATTTTCCCTATTTTATCGGAGGTGCGATATTAAGTCACAATCGGCGGGTTCACCTGTTGTAAACAAAGATATCAGCATTACAAATAATAGTTAAATAAAGTAAATGATTACGCACCTTTATTTATTATAGCAATCAAAAATGTATTAAACAAAACAATAGTAATATCTGTTTTATTAATTAAAATTATATAAGCTTAAGTAATTAGAAAGTCCCGCGTGGAAGAGGATTTAGGCAGTTGAATCATTTAGATTACTTTTTGTACGAAGTAAATCATCAAGACGTCCACCGCATTAAGAAAAAAACTTGGCCTTAGCCATTTTCTTCTTTCCCTATTAAATAAATGTTGTAAAATATGAGAAGATAGCTGTGTTCTTCTATTAATATTATCAAAGTTTTGTCTTCAAAACGCTCTCCTGTAAAATCACGATTTTGTAGATAACCGTTTATACTTTGCGGCCGCCGATATATTGGACATTATTACCATGACGTATTCGGTATTCTTATTTGATTTGCAGCTTAAGGATATTAACAAAGTTTTCCTTCAAAGGTGAATAATACAGCGATATCACTAGTGTGTCCATGAAACCGGTATGACTTAGGACAATTTTAAATCAATGAAGATGATGTTCATTTTCAAAGCAATTCCTAAACACGGTCAATTTCTTTTATAAGTCTCATAATCAAAAGAGATAGAAAGAAGGATAACTCTAGCCTGGAAGAAATATTGGGGACTAAGAGAAATAATGAAAAATAAGGACATCAATATAAATATAAAGAGAAAACTCTACGAAGTAGGGATATTGCCTTGCCTTACACATGGTTGCCAAACATGGTCACTGAGGAAAGAAGATGAAGAAAAAATTGCAATCTGCCAACGTAAAATGGAGAGAAGCATGCTTGGTCTCAAACTATAAGATAAAGTTAAAAACTCCAGCATCAGAAAGGAAACTAATAGATGCAAGGAAAAGAACACGATTACTCAAGTGGCATTGGGCAGGACACATATGTAGAATGAACAATGACAAATGGACAAAACGTTTAACGGAATGGATACCAAAAGACAGGAAAAGGGAAAAGGGGAGACCAAATAAAAGATGGAGAGACATCTTCAAAGAAAGATGTGGAACCTTATGGATGCGTAAGGCGCGGGAAAGACTTGTGTGGAAAGGCCTACGCTGCTGAGGCGACTGCTACTAATTAAAGTTAACTACATATATATAAGTAACCATAAAAACCGTTATAAACCTGATTTTTTTATGTTAAACTCGAATATTAGTAACAAAAAAAGGCTATTTTTATTTTATTTTATTTATAATTAAACTCTTTTGGAACTGAACTATCTGAAATAGCCCTGGCAAGGCCATGTACTTATGTGGAGTGCCAGATGATCGCTGAACTACAATATTAGTCAACAAAGTGGCAGCAGTGGCGAAGGTTCCATACAACTCGATTCCTACCGGCTTCCCTTTGAAAAATGGCACGGTCTGTATTCTATAGACAAAATAATATAATCATATTAAAGTTATCTACTCCGGCTTACCTCTTACAAAAATTGACCCTTCGCTACTGATTGGTAGTGTAGCTGGAATTGCTAGCACTGTCATTAATTCTTTCATGCAAACTATCCATCGATACAAAAGTGTCTCCGTCTGATTGTTATGTTTTCACGGCTAAACAGCTATGAAGATTTTAATGAAAATTGGTATAGAAATAGCTTGCACTTTGAGATACGTCATAAATGTCATAATAACGAGACATTGGTAGGTAGCTACGCTTCACAGCCTGGCTCATCGGCGGCGTAACGTTGCTTGCCTGCCAGTCTTCTACAGGTTGCACTTCCGAGAGTGTGCGCAGGAGCTCCACGACCTGATCCCGCCATTGGACAACCAGACGTACTGCAGCGTACCATCCACACTTGGTTCATCCAGTGCTTCTCCTCCACGTTTATTAAGCGCACAGCCAAAGTGTGGAATTATCTGCCAGCATCTGTGTTCCCTCCCACATTTAACCCGTCTGCTTTCAAATCAAGAGTGAACAGGCATCTTCTGGGCACGCTCGTTCCATCATAGACCTCATCCATCGCTTTCCATCAGGCGTGATCGAGGTCAAGAACCTCTCCCTACACGGGTTGTATGGTTGCGGTCGGTCGATAGGTGACGTAGGAGCGCAAGAGCGAGCGAAGGGCACCCCAAGGTTAGGTTTGGTTAGGTTATATCTAAAAACTCAACCTCAAAAAGATGGTGAAATGAGGTGTTGAAGTTTATTGTATAAGAAACACTATTATTACGCGAACAGGAAATAATATATTAAATGTCCTTAAAATAAATAAAATGATGGTCACTGTAGTTCAGTGGTAAATCACTGTTTTCACAACAATGATTTGCTACTGTATTTTGTTATTACATTAAGTATACATATTAATTAGTATTGACTGTTAATTAAAATACTGAAAAATGTTTTGTTTAATATTATGGTTAGTTTTTATTACAATGAAAGCTGAAGCAAATGTTCTGGAAACTGGTGAGACGTCTATTTTAATTTACTGATCTTATACTACAAGTGACTGTTATTAAATGATGAATTGATGTGCAACATCATATCTGCGAAACTTAAGTGGCAGTGGGCAGGGCACATTCCTCGCAGAACAGATGGCCGATGGGGCCGAAAGGTTCTGGAGTGGCGACCACGTACCGGAAGACGTAGCGTTGGAAGGCCTCCGACAAGGTGGACCGACGACCTTGTGAAGGCCGCAGGAACCCGTTGGATGCGAGAAGCACAGAACCGGTCGAAGTAGAAGTGCTTGGGGGAGGCCTATGTCCAGCAGTGGACGTCTTTTGGCTGAAATGATGATGATGATGATCATATCTGCGACGCCCTTTAGCAGTTTTCTTTGTGTGTATTGATTCTAAATTTATGCAGATCAGTGGTTATTTGGCTTAAGAGTCCCTATCAATTTCGCGGACTAAAAACAGAAAACTCGGTTTTTTTCAGCGCTTTCTCAATATCCTTAAGTTATCTATAGTTTTTTTTTAAATACACAAGTATTTATCACAGCTATCTATCTAGTAAGTCTACGAATTTAAGTTTTGATAACTACTTAATATATTTTCCAAAAAACAAAAACAAACACACGTTTTTACGTAATCATGAAACACCAAGTTTTTCGATTGGTTTCTTAGCTTAGGTACTGGTAGCAAGTAACGATCTGAGAAAAAAAAATTGTTGATTTGTTGATTTTTCTGTTTTTAGTCCGCGAAATTGATAGGGACTCTTAAGTCTGCCATATTTTTTTACGACGTCATTAACCTACGAACTAGTACAGTCAACAGCAAAAGTAGATGATCAAAATCAGAAATTCAATACTAATGAACGGAGTTCGCGTCATAACTGTGTGGCGTCGAAGTGATTCAAAAGTATTCTACGTAGTAAGTATTCTAAGTAGTAGTACTTCGACGCCACACAGTTCTGACGCGAACTCCGTTCATTAGAATTGAATTTCTGATTTTGATCATCTACTTTTGCTGTTGACTGTACGTACTAACTAAAGGAACACATTCACGATGGAGAAGGATGTGACGGAGGTGAAGGGCGGGCGTTTTGGGACTCTTCTAACATTGTAATAAAGTATAAATTAGATTGGTTGCCAAGAGTTTAAATAAATATCTTGGAATAGACTCACACTTAACAACATACACCAAAGTACAGGCGCCAGTACATCAAGCTACTACAATCTGTCAAATTTCTATAATAGATTTTCAACTTTATCGCTAAAGCATATGGTTCAAAGTTGATTGGGAAAATTTGACAGTTTTGGGTAGCTTGATGTGCTGGGGTCTGTACAATGAAGTGCCTGTTTTCGGAGCAATCGGATGAAGAATGCCAACCCGCACTGGGCCCGCGTGGTGGATTATAGCCAACTCCCTCTCACCGAGAGGAGGCCTGTGTCCCAGCAGTGGGAACATTATAGGCTGATTATGTGTGTGTGTGTGGATGAAGAATAACTGTATTTTTAATCCACTTCAAAAAGGAGGAGTTTTGATACGCGAGATCTCCGGCAATTGTGAATCGATTTCAAAAATTCTTCTACACTTCTCATGCTCTAAAAGTTCGTCTTTATGGTGTGCGTAGGCGACTCATAGTCGCTTTTTGTGCTCTAGTGCGTAAAGTATTTTTTTCTCTAAGACTAAGATAATCAGGCCCAACAGCCACACGCACAATAAAACGTCGTAGATTAAAATCGTAATTTTATTTCATTTGCTTTAATTTATCATCAACACGACTCTCTAAGACCAAGTAATGTCGTCATTTATTTTCGTTGCTTATATGTATAGGTATTTAGTATGTATTTATTTATGTATCTATTATACAGCATTATACATGTATATATCTATGTATCTATTATAGTATATTATTTTGCCACCACTGACAACCCCATTTTTTATATCCACGCAATCACTGTCCATTCCAAGGTTGCCTGGAAGATATCGCAGAAAGTGATAAGGCCGCCCATTGTATGTTTTGTATTAATCGTATTTTTTTTGTTATGTATTTTCTGGTGTACAATAAAGTATATATAAATAAATAAATAATGCCACTGAATTACTATTTCATGAAATCTTGACATTTTACAATTATACTAAAGGAGAATTCACCAACGATTTATTTAACTATTGATTGAAGTAACGGACGATTCACCTATTGTTGATTTATTGATTACTAGCTGTGCCTCGCGGTTTCACCCGCATAAGTTTCGATCCTGTGGGAATATCGGGATAAAAAGCCTATATGTTAATCCAGAGTGTCAGCTACCTCCATACCAAATTGTATCAGAATTGGTCCAGCCGTTTGAGCGTGAAGAAGTAACAAACATATAAACACACAAACACTCAAGCTTTCGCCTTTATAATATTCCACAACTTGTTTGGCCACCACTGGGTTACAGCAAAACAACTTTAATTAATGAACTATTATTACCTTTAAAAACAACAATTTTGTAATTTCAGAAAATCCTGAAATTCGTCTGTCTAACAGAAATAGTGGAAACGAGAATTATACAGTTTGGAAAGACAAACCACTGAAGATAATTCTAGAAAATATTTACCCACGATACGTATGGTGAGTTTGTTAAAAAAAGGCATCATTTTTTGTGCTAGCCTTATTTAGATAGACTTAAAAGGGGAAGATAAGTTACTTGATCACAGGGTCCTACTGAACCAAGTCGAATTGACTTAGTGACACTCAGTCCACCAACACGCGGACCATCGTCTATACAGCGCATGTCAAAACATCTCAATTGCTTCAGGTTCAGCATATTTTGAATTTTATGCAATGAAGTTAGGAAAAAGCACACGTTTTATAATACATACTTAACTCTTGTCACATCTGTGCGCTAGTCTCCTTTTTTCTACACTTTATTGCATAAAATTCAAAATATGCCAATTCGTGCGAGTCGCTTATAGAAAAAAAAAATTATATATAAGTGACGATTCGCAGTTCGACTAATAAGTCAATAATTTAATTGAATGAAGTGCACTAACGCTCTAACACGCAGTCAGCAAGCATGAGCAAGCCTTCTGCTTGATCTGTATGAAAAAGATGCATTGCATAAGTTACATGCCGAATTGCCGATACTATTTACTCTTTATAGCATTGTGACCTACAACGCTTTCTGTGACTTAAGTAGTACATTTTTTATACAAAAAAGCGTGACATAAGGTCACACGAGCTATAAAATAGTATACGATACGTGTGACTAGATGACCTAAAGAGTGCGCGATGACACAACGCTGGTAATTTATCACTATCATCTAACTAGCATAATATCCTGAAGAATATCATATATTTTTCTGATTTTATTTACTATAGTCGATCATATACTTTTATTGCTTCTAAAACTTGCGTTTTTTTGCGTTTAGGTCCTGTAATCCCCTAACCTATTGTTCAGCACCCTCTCTGCGCCCGGTAGTTTATTTCACGACGTGCATTAATAGTTAATTATCGTATTGTACTATTTCAGGTGTTCCAACACTTCCAACAAATGCGCATATAACTTACGAAGCACCTGCTTACAATTTGTGCCAGAAACCGAATTTTCAAACAATATTATTAATATTTTAAATGTGAGTATTTTGGTTCTGTCATTATCATCAGTATTCAGCCCTTAACCCAAATTAATTATGTTTGGCGCAGTGGCGTGCATTGCAATAAGGCATAAAAGCAGTGCCTACCTCGAAAAATCATACCTCTATACACACTGCGTCCTTTGACAAGGTACCAGTGGCGTAGGTCCATAAAACTCGATTCCTACCGGCTTCCCTTTGAAAAATGGCACAGTCAGTATTCTACAGACAAATAATATTTAATCATATTAAAGACTAGCTTCTGCCCGCGACTTCGTACGCGGATCCTGTTGCTTATGCCAGCGACAACGGGGTCGTCAAAATCGGAGATCTGAAACGTCTGATGTCGAATTCTAAGAGCCCAGGGACTGAAAAACAACGGGATGCGCGAGACGATTCGAGACGTCATTTTCAGGCAATAATGAACCAATAAGGTGGTAAACTTGGCCTTGCACTTTGAATGTTGGCATAAATGGGCCTTCTGAAATCTGTTCTGCACCAAAAGATGTCATTTGAAAGGCATTATTGTACGAACGTATGTTATCCAAGAAATGTTTTGACTGTGGATGGTCACCGATTAGCAGTGATCTTAATATTTCTGGAGGATTTTGTAATATTTTAATATGTACTTTCCCAACTGAGCAACACATACCGTTTGTTTCTTTTTGCCATTTAACAGCTTCACAAAAAGTACAATTTTGAACCATACCTCCGATGGCGGAATATGTGGCGTAGTCAATCATAGGAGTATACGTAAATGCACTCCGTTCCTTATCAACCCAAGGAAGGTCGCCATGCCCTACGGCTATATCTTGAGACACATCCGATTCTTCAGATGATATCGACATTCTGTTCAGAGAATGTCGAAGTCGATCAGAATTCAAACGTTCGTTGCGCTCTTCTTAATCTGTCTCTTCATGCCGTACTCCAGCAATTCTTTCTTTCTCACTTTCTAACTGATTATGAGTATTTTGTTGTGTGCGTGTTCGGGACAATGTATGATAATCTCAAGTTCATCACTTGTTTCAAAAGACCTATTAGTAGATGTGCGAATACGCTGAGAACTCAAGCGTGATTCTGTATCGGTAAACGTTTCCGATTCGCGAGACAATGCATGTCGCTCACGATCAGCGGACAGTCGCGCATCACGTTCCGCACTTGTCTCTAGAGACCTAGAAGCAGATGCGTAGATATGCTGAGAACTCAAGCGCAATTCTCTATCCGTGAACGTCTCCGACTCGCGAGACAATGCATGACGTTCACGATCAGCGGTCAGTCGCGCATCATATTCTTCACTGGTCTCTAGAGACCTGGATGTAGATGCGTAAATACGGGATCCCTTCTTTTCGCATAATGTTCTTTTTCCTAATATACTTTGGCATAACTCTTTTGGTATAATTTGTTTTGCCATAATAATACTTTGCCATATTTTTTTTTGGCATACAGCTTAGGTTGGCATAATTATCTATAAGGCTAATTTGTTTTGGCATAAATTTAATTCGCATAACGTTACTAGGCCTAATGACTATTAGCATAATCATATTTAGGCATACAATTAATAGAAAGTACGGAAACAAATTTGAGTTATTTTTACGTATTTATTTTTGATTTTCATGCAAATGATTTATTATACATAACATTAATTCCATTTTTAACCCTAAATTAAAATTAAAGTATTGTCTTAAAAAATCATTATGTTGTGCTACAAAAGTTAGTGACAGAACCGAATCGCTGCAAAACCGACTCCACGTAGTCTTGTCTGCCCTACCCCTAGAGTGTAATTTAAAATCGCGTAGGCGCGTAGGGGCGAGGCGGCCCGCGGGCTGAGGAGCAGGCGGCTGGGAGCGAGCCGCCGCGGCTGAGGCTGGCCGGCGGAGCCGGCCAGCAAGCCGAAGCTGCGGTGGTGAGCGAAAGCCGTCTGCGACGATTAGCACGCGTGGGGCCGCCGGAGGCCCGCAGCGCCGGAGCCGTGACAGAAACCATGCCTGCTGCATGTTGCATGCTTGCTTGCATTCTGCATGCTTGCTTGCATGCTGCATGCTTGCTTGCATGCTGAATGCTTGCTTGCATGCCTGCTGCATGCTTGCTTGCATGCTGAATGCTTGCTTGCATGCCTGCTGCATGCTTGCTTGCATGCTGAATGCTTGCTTGCATGCCTGATGTATGCTTGTTTACATGTTGCATGCTTGCTGCATGCATGGTATATGCTTGTTTGCATGTTTCTTACAACGAAAAAAACCTACAAAATTGTTCAAAACAAATATGTTATGTACCTACCTGCTTCAGGAGATATGGTTTTTTTCCAATCGTCGAAATAAATTGGTATATCCTCTTCGGGCAAAAAGGCTAAGGCGTATATACATTTTATTTCCATGGCAAATGATATATTATTTCAGGTGTATTCAGGTGTTTTCATTCATATTTTAGGCATATTTTACTTCATTGTTATGCCTATAAAATATGCTTTAATATCATTATGCGTAAATAAATTTATGCTTAAGAATGTTATGCTTAGTAAAGTTATGCTTCAGAATGTTATGCTTAATCATTATTATGATTATAGAAATTATGCGTAAAAAATTATGCGTAAGCTGTTATGCGTAAATACTATTATGCGAAAATATAATTAGGACAAACAAAAGTATGCCAAGTTATATTAGGTCTTAAAATTTTATGCAAATGGATAGGGAACCCGTAAATACGCTGAGAATGCAGGCGCGCTTCGCGATCCGAAGAGGTTTCCACGGAGCGAGTTGCAGCCTAATGTTCTCGAACAGCATCAAGTCTCTCCTGACGCTCTTCGGTAGATTCTTGGGATCTTATGATCCGCAATCTTTTAGCTCCTTTGGAACATTGGAAAAGATTTGACCTTTTTCTAGGCATGGTTATAGTTTTATTGTGAAGAAGATAAGTACCTGATCAATTAAAATCTAAGTGACTGCTCCCCTACCAAGGGTGCCCATACACGGGGTCGTCTGGCGCCCATGTGCTGGTTTGGTCCCTGGGGTCGTCACGGCGTGCTATGTGTTCTGGTGCGCCGGTGATGGGGAGTACTCCCCAGAGGAGGGTCCGGTGACGGACAGCCGCGGCGGGTTCATGGATGAGTGCTAACGCGTGCCCATATTCCCGCTGTAAGCGGCAGAGGAGGACACCGTGGAGTTTTAGTGGGTTAGAGTCCCACATAACTGTACTATCTCCCCGTGGTAGTGCAGAACGCATGAGCATTTATTCACGTTAAAAAAAAAGGGAGTTTTGGCCAGTAGAGTCAAATTTTCAATGATATACCATCGTCATCGAAAATCAGTCCTAAACTGTTACCGCCTTCACCGCGTGGAGGTGAAATTAGTGATAGTTTTGATTTCCACATCAGATGTTTCTGATCTTCGATTTTTAGGGTTCCGTACCCAAAGGGTAAAAACGGAACCCTATTACTAAGACTTCGCTGTCCGTCCGTCCGTCCGTCCGTCTGTCTGTCACCAGGCTGTATCTCAAGAACCGCGGTAGCTAGACAGTTGACATTTTCACAGATGGTGTATTTCTGTTGCCGCTATAACAACAATTACTAAAAACAAAATAAAATAAATATTTAAGGGGGGCTCCCGTACAAAAAACGTGTTTTTTTCGGCGTTTTTGCTCCCATACAAAAAAACGTGTTTTTTTCGGCGTTTTTGCCGTCTGTCTGTCGCCAGGCTATATCTCAAGAACCGCGGTAGCTAGACAGTTGAAATTTTCACAGACGGTGTATTTCTGTTGCCGCTATAACAACAAATACTAAAAACAAAATAAAATAAATATTTAAGGGGGCTCCCATACAAAAAAACGTGTTTATTTCGGCGTTTTTGCCGTCTGTCTGTCGCCAGGCTGTATCTCAAGAACCGCGGTAGCCAGACAGTTGAAATTTTCACAGATGGTGTATTTCTGTTGTCGCTATAACAACAATTACTAAAAACAAAATAAAATAAATATTTAAGGGGGGCTCCCGTACAAAAAAACGTGTTTTTTTCGGCGTTTTTGCCGTCTTTCTGTCGCCAGGCTGTATCTCAAGAACCGCGGTAGCTACACAGTTGAAATTTTCACAGGTGATGTATTTCTGTTACCGCTATAACAACAAATACTAAAAACAAAATAAAACAAATATTTAAGGGGGCTCCCATACAAAAAAACGTGTTTTTTTTCGGCGTTTTTGCCGTCTGTCTGTCGCCAGGCTGTATCTCAAGAACCGCGGTAGCTAGACAGTTGACATTTTCACAGATGGTGTATTTCTGTTGCCGCTATAACAACAATTACTAAAAACAAAATAAAATAAATATTTAAGGGGGGCTCCCGTACAAAAAACGTGTTTTTTTCGGCGTTTTTGCTCCCATACAAAAAAACGTGTTTTTTTCGGCGTTTTTGCCGTCTGTCTGTCGCCAGGCTGTATCTCAAGAACCGCGGTAGCTAGACAGTTGAAATTTTCACAGATGATGTATTTCTGTTGCCGCTATAACAACAAATACTAAAAACAAAATAAAATAAATATTTAAGGGGGGCTCCCATACAACAAACGTGTTTTTTTCGGCGTTTTTGCATTGTGGTACGGAACCCTTCGTGTTGGCCAGTTTTGAAATGCCCATCAGACCGAACAACTTTTGCTAAGACGTCATTCCTATATATGTTATGGTGTAGCTGGGCTCTTGGAGTTCCACATCAGGTGTTCCAGATCTTCAAATTTATTCTCTCGGCAGAAAATGCTCATCACGTGGAACAATTTTTGCTATGGTACCATTTTTGTATCTCTTATAGTTTAGCTGGTCTGTTGCGGTTCTGCATTAGGTGTTCAAGTTTCCAAGATAAATTATAGCCTATATGTTGCCCAGACATAATACCTATACAACAAAATAAAAATCATTCAAATCCTTCCAGTAGTTCCGAAGATTAGCGTGTACAAACAAACAGACAAACAGACAGAATTTTTTTTTCGGATTCGTACCCTATTACTGTTTCTAAACCACCCCCCATTTTTTTTTTTTTAATATTTTCAATGTACAGACACAGTTTTTCTACTGTTTTATTATATGTATAGATATCTACTCCGGGTTACCTCTTACAAAAATGGACCCTTCGCTACTGCAAGGTACAGTCAACAAAAGAGAAAGTATACAGGATCGCCGGATATAGTTGAAGTTTAGTAAGAAACCGATTGTACTCGAATAAAATTTAATTTTAATAATAGAAAACAAACAGCTCATTTATCAAATTAAATTTCAACCGACAACATCCATCGGTTTCTTACTAACTTCAACTATATCCGACGATCCTGCATACTTATCTCTTTTGTTGACTGTACCTATACAAAATTGGCGAAATGCGGAAATACCTAAATCTAATACACCAGTAAGTTGCTATTCAGGAGTGTTATTATGTAATTATATCTGGTTTCAGATCAAAAACGTTACCGCTAAAATGAGTACTAGGTGGATGTGCACAGCCTTACAAGCGTGCCCTGGTCTGGATATGCCATGCAAATATTATAAGAATCGTAGATATACTAAAAAATATTTACATTTTAATCTTCATGTCAAAGGAGCAAGTAAGTGCTTTTTACCTCATTAGAACTTTGCCAGCTAATTCATCCGCTCTATTCTTCGTTAAGTTAATAAGTATAAAGTCAACGAAGTTATGACGATAAGGGGCTACTAGCAAACTCAAGGGGTTTATAAGAAGCCCCTAAAGAGTGCCACTATCCACCTCCTGGGTCCATCATCAGACCCTTGACACCAAGTGGAAGAAAGAAAGAAAATACATTTATTTAGCACAGACTAAAAGACACACAATACACCAGATAGTCAGATTAGTCGTACATCAGATAAAAACAAAAATAATAAAAAGGATAAAAATAAAAAGTGCAAAGTCCGATGTGTAAAAAATTAGCAGGAATGTGTGCCTCACGGCTGCGCCAAAAAGGCCTAGTTCAGCAAAAATGCCAGACAACTAGTGCCTGACGCTGGTTTTCAACTGGACCTGATGTGTGAGGTGACGGATGTAAATCAGTGCAATATATTGGAATCATCAAAACGAATGACCCCTAATTCGAGGGGGAGCCTCTGAAGAGTTCCACTATCCACCTCCTGGGCTCATCATCAGATCAGTTCCAAGATACCAAATAATAGTTTTGTCTTCCGAAATACATGTACACACAAAGTTTCATTTCGATACGACAATTAGGAATAGGTTAAAATTAACTTCTTAGATTTTTTTTACATTGTCAGTTACAAGCGAAGCTAAGAAAAAAAAACGTATCAAAAATCTGGTGGCGTGACCACAATTTCATAGAAACGGCGACACTCTTCAGGATAATAGATTATACAAATGGTGTTGTTTTCCTGTATAGAACTTTTTGCTTCTGGACCTATGTTCAGCAGTAATCGACCGTTGTGACGCATTTAAAACTTCACTAGAAGTTTTCAAAACCGGCCGATTTTTCCAACGCCAGATAACTTTATCGGAAGAATAATTTTGAATGTTTGACAGTTCTTCCATACAAAAAGTGTCAGACGTCAATTTTATTCCACGAACAAAAATTAACGGTCGATTGAAAAATCAGCCCTTCGTTTCGGGTTTTTGATAAATGAGAGACATAATTATTATGAACGCAACAATTATGTTTTCACACAACAGATCGCTTTGGTTACGACGCGTTTTTGCCACAATCATTGCTGTGATTGACGGATAACCCATCGTCTAATTTCATACTAAAGTAACTATTAGTTATTCATAATTTATGAATATCGAATGAATAAACGTTTGCCTCCTTTTATTATATACCTTCAATCACCCCTTGTTTACACGATTGGTATTGGACCTTATTGAGAAAATAATTAAACTTTATAATTTAAAACCACGCTCACAATGGGCCTTATAAGAAGGATAAAAGTCACCCAAAGGGCAATAGAGAGGACTATGCTTGGAGTTTCCCTGCGTGATCGAATCAGGAATGAGGAGATCCGCAGGAGAACCAAGGTAGCCGACATAGCTCGAAGAATTGCCAAATTTAAGTGGCAGGGGGCAGGGCATATTGATGCAGAACAGATGGCCGATGGGGCCGAAATGTTCTGGAGTGGCGACCGCGTAACGGAAGACGTAGCGTTGGAAGGCCTCCCACAAGGTGGTCCGACGACCTTGTGAAGGCTGCAGGAACCCGTTGGATGCGAGAAGCGCAGAACCGGTCGAAGTGGAAGTGCTTGGGGGAGCCCTATGTCCAGCAGTGGACGTCTTTCGGCTGAAATGATGATGATTTAAAACCATGTTTAGCATATTATAAACAATATTTCTTTTTTTATCAGGAGCAGTAATTTTAAATGCAAACGATCAAAAGTTGACATATGTAACGACAAACATGTCAGTTAACTACGATGGAGAGGCCAACTACACTTATGAAGACGGCGAGGATTTTAGTTTTTCGTGCGAAAAAGCAAAACATGATCATAATGAGGACACTCTCCGTTTGGAATATTACAACGCAAAAGGTAGGTATTTCACATGTCATGAAGAATGATTATATTGAGCAACACCATCTAATAAATTAGACGTCATCAGGATTGGGATTTAGGAGGTGTTTCTACTTGTCATAATAAACCACTTTCCGTATAAAATCCATACCGACGCGGATTATTTGGTGCACTTTGAAAAATTCGTACCTTGCAACAGAAAAGACGTGCTATTACATGAAACCGATCTACTTGGAATGAAGTCGATCCGCCATCGACATGCTTGGTTTGTATAAGAAGTGTTGACAATACCGTCCCTAGCAGCGGCCGCCAAGGCATCTCCGCGCTCTGTGCTAAAGAAGCTTAATAATATAGCCTCTGACTTCACAAACGCAGTAGTTTTATTGTCGATATCGATCGCACTGACAAACTAATAAATACCTTTCAGGGATTCTTCTATTTCAAACTAAGCCTAGAAATCAGCAACAACAGCACATATTCCGTTCTGTCTTGAAATCGAACAATGATAAGTATTACTTGGACTGTATACGCGCTGCCGGACATCCCGAAAGAGAATATCGTTATAGAACCACGTTCTATAAAAGAGATTTCCTTGCTGGTAAGTAATGTGCTGTATACGTAATTTACTATACTTACAGATAGTGTGAAAACAATGAGGTGGTCATGGACACGGTCGTGTTGTACGTGAATACGTTTACGTAACGGGGTTGATCCGCTCGGCCGCATTCATTCTTTTACGTTCCCGGCACTGTTCGACTCGGCCATTATGGTGTTTTATTGATAACATTCGATTGGTTTTGAGAAGCTCTTTCCAACTGTATACGATCAGTCTCTGTATTTGGATTTGACTGTTTGACGCATAAAGGCCGACATTATATATTTTTGATACCTATTATTATTATTTTTATTTTAACACATTATATTCACTGTCACTATTTTACAATAATGTTTTGTATACAATCGATAGATTTTGACGAGAGCTGAAGATTTAAACTCGCAGCTTTTCCGAGTCAAAAGTTATACTAAGTGGGAATACGCAGCAAAATGACCTCAAAATGGCGGCGCTTCCCCCTCCACCGCGCGCGATGCGTCACAGTGCTCACTTGGCGTAATGAATTCTTTGATCCTTTTGCTATCCAATGGTGTAATTTAATTTAGGATGGAGATGATAGATATGGAGCTGCAACTCAAAACTGTATCCACCCGATTTTGTTATCATTGTTTTTTTTTTGACTTGCCTCCCACTATGGAAGCAATTTTAAAGATGTATTCACGTCAATATTGATACATAATGTCATTATAACACGCAGTACCCGAAAGGCAACGTGTGGTGCATGGCAGTGTGACGTGCAATTTGTGCATGCTGTGTTTATAAACGATATTCCTTGCATGGTGAATGGACGTTATTAAAATACACGTTTCTTTTACAGATACATCGCAACATGCAGTGGTATTGTCCGTCAACGACCAAAATTTGACAACATATAGAAACAACGACAAGTCATTTGACAATTATATATTCAGGTATATTGATGGAGAGGTATTAACGGTTACGTGTCAAAAAATGGACGTTAATATAAGAGGCCCGCTTTACTTCTATGGTGATAGAATGAGCCAGAGTAAGTAGATATCGATTTAAGCCTACTTCAACAAAGTTAAGAAAAAGCGAGGCAAAAGCAGATGATGATGAATTTGCCTTATCCGAGGTTTATTTCAGTTAGCTGTATTTTTATAAGAACCAGAACCCTCAAAAAATGCCCATTTAAACCGCTGTCAATAGAGTCCTAGTGTACAAATTCGACAACTATTAATGAAAAAAGAAAAAGATAGGGACACAGCATATATCCTTCTTATTCAGTTTATGAAATATCTTTTAAATTGGTCCAATATTGGAGGAGGAAATAGGCGAGAGCCAAACCTCGAATTATGACTTTTTACTTACTTAGGCTTTTTTACTTTTTACTAGGCGAGTGTGCGCTAACAGCTTAGCGCACACTCGCCTAGTAAAAAGTAACGAGCAATTAATCGTTGATATGCGTTTGTACCAATCGTTTGTCTCTTAGCGAGTATACTGCCCACCAAGTGAGCGTCGCTGAGCGAGTACCGACTCTTTTCGCTGCCACAAATTAACGAGGCAGTGCAGTGGTGCCGATTCCCATGTTCACAAACTAAATTTAAGTTCAGTGCATCTTTTTCTTTCTATTTCATTAAGAAAAGGACAGAAGATAAATGTAAGTTTAGTCCTGTTAAATTAATCAGCACCTGACACTACTCCATGGATACAAGTTTAGACGTGATTAAAAACTTGCCTACTAAAATTACGTTAATTTACGTCAGGCGCTGCTAACGTGCTTCGGAAAGCACGTTAAGCCGTTGCTTGGTCCGGATACTATACATAGTAATGAAGATAAAGTTAAAATTCATATGACACTGAAACTGCGCTCCGATTCGCTTCCATCTCGGTGTGATTTGAGCCTTATCATCCTAGGTCAGTTATGCAAAACTCTGACAAAACCTGGAATGAGTATGATTTTCCCTTCTATGTTGCTGAGGTTTGATGGCAATCGCACTGTGTAAAAGACAGGCCCATCGTCAAAATCTCCTGGTTTAGGTAGCCGACCCCAGAGAGATACGGGAAAGGACTAGGAAAACCATGATTTGATTTTGCCAAAATTTCACTACCCAAACAAATTTTGGCAACCTTTTTTTATACCAATGCAATCTTTGGAATGATTTTAGTGCGCACATTTTCATTTTCGACATTGGACGCAAGAGCTAGCGAATGAGAATACAAATACCTACCTTTTCCTCAAGGGCCAGTTGAAATCATAGGCAGACAGAAATAGGGGCCCCGACGGTACTAAATATTTGGGTTATTTTATTTTGCGTAAAATATGTTAAACCAAATTAAATATTTGACTAAATTAAAATTGGTAAAAGTACTAGTTGGTAAGCAAGTTATTGTTTAAACGTTCACTTGTCAAACCTTAGACTTGCGTTACAATTTTTTGTGAAAAGTTTATTTGTTATGGAATGATTTGGCAAATGAAATTTTGCGGTAAATTGTTTGGGATTGTGATAATTTGGCAATTACTTTTCGATGAAACAAAGGAGACCCGATTTTTATTTATCTACCGATTGTTATATATTCTTTCACGGTCGGGTGACACCCGAGGCGAGACGCCCCGCCACCCCTCCCTAGTTACGCCACTGTCAATAGGTTCATCAGAAGCCTATCGGAGTCATACATTTTGTTTATAGGCGTGCATTCAACAATAATATGGTATTTTCAGCACTCAGGAGTTACAATCCGTCGGAGGCAGTTATTTCATTAAATATATCTACATCAGACATTAAAAATAAATCTTTAAGTTGTGTTATCAAAAACACGAATTTAGACAAGCCCAACGCGAAGCTACTTTTCTTGTCTGATGTCCCTGACGAAGGTACGTAAATAACATTTGTTTTTTTTTTCTCATTCAATCACACTAGGTATTATTATAAAGGCGAAAGTTTGTGAGTGAGGGTGTGTGTCTGTTTATATGTTTGTTACTTCTTCACGCTCAAACGGCTGAACCAATTTTGATAAAATTTCGTATAGAGATAGCTAACACCCTGGATTAATATATAGGCTATTTTTTATTCCCACGGGATCGACATTTACGCGGGTGAAACCGCGGGGCGCAGCTAGTAATATTATAATTTACTTTATTTATTTTTACACATTTTGAATTTACCAAGACCATTTGTAATATTTTGAAGGGAGGGCTTGTGACTAAATGAGAGTAACGTTTTGTGGTTGGGTTGGGTATCCACATGGACGTAATAATGGGTATCCATTACATAGCGAGATCCAATACGCGCTTCGGAAAGAACGTCAAACCGTTGCTACTGGCTGTCATTCGTAGATCTTTGATAGTCGTTGCGGGTAATCAGAAGCCCAAAAGTCTGACAACCAGTTTTACGAAGGAGTATCGTGTTACCCAGTAACTGGGGAGTGGACGTCAGATGGAGTCGTTCCATGTACCTAAACTACTGGTATTCAGCTGCATCAGGGCAGACTAGAAGCCGACCCCAACATACTTAGTTAGTATAAGGCTAAGCAAAGATTGATCTATAAAAATAAAATAGAGTACCTACACATTTTCAAAATGTTTGGTTTCGCATTCACCCCACGAACGCCCCACACAAAAAAAAATCCTAGTTCATCCAACATTTTATTCCGTTTTCGTTTTTTTATTTCTATATTATAGGTTCGTTCCGCCCCACTTTTGAAATTTTTCGTTACTCGTTTTTTGAACACCACATGACATAGTGTGTTATAATTATGTTATGACTGACTATTAAAAAAACAATATTGTTTATAAATGTCGCAGCCGTTTAGTTAACCGCCTAGCTTTTTAACTTAAGCCGCAATTATATTTAGCTCGCGCCGCGTGTCGCCACGCGTGGGTAAGCTGTCGGTTACATACATTTAGTATAGGATTTATTACATTAGTCCCGTCCCGCCCCGCGTGTCGCCACGCCACGCACTAAATGTGGCTAAATATAATTGCGGCTTTAACGGCGGCCGTTCAACTAACGGCCTGAATTATATATAATATATAAAAAAACTGTTTAAGTATATAATAAACTATATATTCAATTACAGTTTATGTTGGAACTGTACCTAACCAATCCATCATCATCATCATTTCACCCGAAAGACGTCCACTGCTGGACATAGGCCTCCCCCAAGCATCTCCACTTCGACCGGTTCTGTGCTTCTCGCATCCAACGGCTTCCTGCCTGACGTAGCGTTGGAAGGCCTCCCGCAAGGTGGTCCGACGACCTTGTGAAGGCCGCAGGAACCCGTTGTAACTAAGCCAGGGCACCCCGACCAAATGGGTTAGGTTAGAACTGTGATCAACCGCGTGCGAGCCGAGCGAGCGAAGCGAGGCGAGCACTACTCCCAAAGGCCAGGCGGTTAACTAAACGACTAATTTAACCAGTTGGCTGCGACATAAACATGATAATTTTATGAATATATCAAATGTTTCAGATGTTCGTATAAGCGGCCTGCCTAGAAATGACATCCTGTACCAGTATACAAATAATAAAAACCAATGGACTATTGAATATCAATACTCTGTGAACGATAGCCTTAACCTAACTTGTGTATGGAATGGATTTAATGCTCCACTTTGGCTGAGTCCATCTCCACAACCGTTTCAATGGAAATTCGTAGGTATGCCTATCACATTACCGATGAAATACCTACCTGGGAATTTATTTTTGAAACTTAAACTTAGTTTGTAGCGAATGAAAGATTTCATGTTTCAAATCAGCAGCAGCAGCGTGCATATAGTATTATGCAACATCGTTTCAGTGGAAATGGAAGTTCGAGGGTATGCCTGTTATGTTACAAAACTTCTACATAATTTATACACTTGGTCCCTCCGTGCTGAGGATCGTGACCACTCTCTGGATATTGCAGATGTCTTATCTCGTTTTTTCACCAAATATTTCAGTCCAGAGCCACTCTTTAGGCTTCCTGAATAAAAGGTTGCAAGGAATGGAAGATCGGTTCGGTTCACCGTTTTGCTCGTAGACCTCATGGTCTTTCCCGGATGTGAACATTCTACTGAAATGAACCCAATGTCATTTCAGTAGAATCTTCACAGCTGGGGTGATTAACAAATGGTATTAACTAATTTTCTTTTGTTTCACTGTTTTTTTATAGCTAGTTAGGTTATATCAAAGGGGGTTTTAATAATCAAACACCGCGCACCGGTTTGATTTCCCGATGGAGTACATCGGGAAATCAATCCCGTGACAGTAATGAATCCGATGACACGAAACATAATTTCCAAACAAGCAACCACTTTCCATACACCATCGGTTTGCTGGACAAATATTAACTTAGAAATAAAGTTTTTGGCTTGTCTTTTCTGTTCCGCTTTTGGGCAAGGGTCTCAATCGAAAGAAAGAAAGGTCTCTTCTGAAACTCTTTTTTTTTTAGGTGACACGATTCATTCTGCAGCAATTCGGACGCCAAGATCGCGTATTAAGTTTTCTAAAACACCATTTACGATAACATTGGATGCAGCCCACAACGGAACTATAATACTATGTACTTATTTTTCAAACGGAATACACGACGTGGCTTTAAGTAAAACAGTTGAGATCATCCTCCGATTGAAACAGGAATTGGTTTCAGAAGCAAAGGGGGATGAAGTTACTCTAGATACTCCAGGTTAGTGATGGCCATTTATTTTAAGGGCATTACAGCCGGTCGATTCTGTAAAAATCTCACCGTGAAAACTTAGGTGAAGTGAGTTTGTTTTTGCTAAGAATTGACACTATTGACAGCTTACTCCACGCTCACTTCAACCTAAGTTTTCACGGCGAAATTTTTACAGAATAGCACCGAAGGACCTAAACGCAAAAAACGCAAGTTTTAGAAGCAATAAAAGTATATGATCGACTACAGCAAAAAAAATCAGAAGATTATAAATGATATTCTTCAGGATATATGCTAGGTAGATAGTGTGTTGAAAACATAACACTACTAATTTGATAATAAAGCACTAGTGTTTTATTTTTTTAGTCTAAACAATAGTTTTTTGTAAAAAATAGACAATTGCTTCATATTTTGCAATAAATTACCAGGGTTGTGTCATCGCGCTTCTGTTTCTGTTGCCCGTTCCGACCGTGTCATATCGTTTAGAATCTAAGCACTACCTATTACTGAGCATCAAACAGTGGTAGACTAAAAAAAATCGAAAAGAAAAATATTTTATGTCTCAAATAAAATAATTTTCTTTCTTTCTGTAATATATTAGTTTAAATTGTTGTTTTTGCTCTTCCTCTGTTTGGTGTAAGTAACGTTGTCTGCTTTTATGTATGAGGTAATCTCTCCGATTACAAACATTCTTTCACTGAGAGTAATCGACACTATGTCTAAGTATGTCGCAGCCAACTGGTTAAATTAGCCGTTTAGTTAACCGCCTGGCTTTTGGTAGTAGTGCTCGCCTTGCTCTCTCGGCTTGCACGCGGTTGATCACAGTTCTAACCTAACCCATTTGGTCGGGGTGCCCTGGCTTAGTTACTGCGACCAATTCGACTCGCGCGTGATTGATTACAAGTACAACCTAAACTGTTACAATGATTTAGTTTAAATCCAAATTGAGTTCGCTTTCGGACTGTGTGCAGTGTGAGCCGTGTGAGTGATGTTACAAGTGAAATTTATAAAATATAATTAAGTTATATTAAACCTGATGTTCATTCCAGATGACAAATCGATGATTATGATAGTTCCTGTAGCTGTTGGTGTTGGAGTCGCTATTGCCGTCATGACGATGGTTTGCCTAGGTTCCTGGCGCAGAAGAATGAAACGGGGCAATCTTATTGAAGTACTTACAGTTATTATAACTTTTGTTTTTAGAGGATGTACTTATACCTACTTATTTTTTACCAGTTATTTCAAGTTCCGTTGTATCAGAAGCCTATTTCCACAGGCATAAATTTAGATTCCGATTTGATACAGAAAGTTTTCAATTCGAAAAACTTCGGATTTAAATTGACCACCAACCACTACACCAACGGGCAAGTCCAAAGTAACGAATACATAATGAACCTAGCTATAATGTTCCCACTGCTGGGACACGGGCCTCCTCTCTGTGAGAGGGGAGTTGGCCGTAATCCACCACGCGGGCCCAGTGCGGGTTGGTAGATGTCACGTCGTCTTCAAATTTTTGTTCTAGGACATGCCGGTTTCCTCACGATGTTTTCCTTCACCGTTTTAAGAGCAGTGGTGATGATATAATTTACACAAAGTAAAGCGCCTCTCTGGGTTCGAACCTACAACCTACAAATCGTAAGTCGCTGCCGTCACCACTTGGCCACCACTGCTCATGAGTAACGAATGTTTATTTTTATTCCAGAACGCAAATGATAATCTCCCAAATCAAAATGATAGTCCAATACCACCGTTCCCAAGCCAATGGGAAGATAATTACGACGATCCAAATTACGCTAAAATTCATGAGGAAGTTATGCAAGAGAACTACAACTATTCAACAGACAACGACAAATTATGCAGAATGTCGGATAAAAGACAGAGTAACACTAGTGAGAATCATTATACTGAAATAGACGATTATGTCAAGCCTAAACCTGATGGACTAGCAGCCAATTGGAATACTGCTCGACCCTCCAATTACAACAAACACACACATACACTTATAAAAACAGCACTCCCCAATGCAAGTTATAACAATTTACCTAGCAATGTACCAAAACCGAGTAAAAGTGTCACTTTTAGACAAATGAGTAATGACTTAAGACCGGGACGTAATTACAGTGAAGGAAACTCCAGACAAGATGGTAGGAATAACGAATGTAAAGTAGAACCAAACAATGATGGTCATTACGCTAATACGGGTCAAGATAATATCTACATGAAACCTGTGGATATGCATAAAAAACCTGATTTTGACAATCATTTTCTTAAAAATGAGAAAACTGATAATCCATTAGATTCAGACTATGCTGAACCATATGAAATACCTAACATACCGAAAGGTTCTGGAGTGGCGACCGCGTACCAGAAGACGTAGCGTTGGAAGCCCTCCACAAGGTGGTCCGACGACCTTCTGAAGGCCGCAGGAACCCGTTGGATGCGAGAAGCGTAGAACCGGTCGAAGTGGAGATGTCCAGCAGTGGACGTCTTTCGGCTGAAATGATGATGATGAACCATATGATGACCTTGAAATAACTTGCAAAAACAACTTTTACGGATAAACTAGAGCTGATCAAAAAATTACAGTGAAAATAAAACACAAAAGCCTGTTTGCTTAATCTAAGTAAAGTAAATGTGAGGAATATGATGCTGGTGTGTCGTGCTGCTGGGGAGTTTGTTGCGCCACTTCTTCTCCCCAGCGAAAGCACTAGGAAGTGGTGAAGGGCGGGCGTTTTGGGGGACTGTTTTTTGTAATTTTGACGTTCGACAAGTGCGGAATCTCAGCCTAGTTTGAATAAATGATTTTTTTATTTTGAGTAATATCTAAGTGTTTGTTTGATAAGCAACTGTTCTTACAAAAATAAACAAAAAAGGAAATATTTTGATGTTTTTTTTTCTTATCTACAGACTGCATTAAATAATTTTTTGAAAAGTACAGAATTAATTTCCCGACCCACCTCATCCCCTGCCCTGCTAGCCTTGCTCAAGACGGCTGTAAAAAGCAAAAATAACTTTTAAAATCCGACAGGCATTTACAGAGATTAGCGTGTTCAAATAAAAAAAGAACAAAAACAAACATACTATTCAGCTCTATTATTAGAAGGTATTGATTAGTACGATCCCGCGTAGTGAAGTTGTTGCCACGTCGACCGGGTCGCGATCAAGCCGTGTTACCTATACAGGGTCAAATCCCAGATGACATAATTATTTATTCACAAAGGCAACCATTACAATTTACAAGCTAACACTAAAATATATATAATTATTATATACAAGTACCTATACTTATATAATAATAAAAAGAAAAAGGCTCCTGCCTTTTCTTAAATTTTTCGAATTTTTGATGCCCAATGAGCTCCTGCTCAGTGGGCGTCAAAAAATTCGTCCGCATCGCTGTCAATGGGATAATAAGTGCCCAAAAAGCTAGCAGCATTACCACGTTGGATGGAAATGTTGATTCTTTGGGCTAAAAAAAGGCCAGCCCTCTGGTCACGTGAACAGTCAACCAACCGCTTGGCGATGTCCCGAAATATGCGAAGAGCGCTCGGACCCCAAGGTCCTAGTGTTTCAACCCCAAACGGCTCAAATATATAGCTCCTTATAAGGTTGTTATATTTGCGCCGCTTGAGGTTTTCTGCTTCTGCAGCAGCCGCCCCAGCACGGCCCACCGTGCTAGTTGATGTGACGAAAAAAACGCTAGCCAAGCTTTCGCGGGGCTACCTCGAAAATCTAAAATCTTCGAAAACCTATTAAGCGAGCTAAAGTGATGCGATTACTTTTGAAACGCAAAAGAAGAGTGATGGCTATAATGTGCGTGCGCTCGGAATAAAACGACGTATGTGCCAAAACGACTTTACTCCTAAACTTTTAACAAAATAAACGAATTAAAACTACTTATTTAGAGTAAACTTTGATATCATAATTTTCTGTTTTAAAGTAAATTCCATTGAATAACTTAAGCGTTACGCCGCGCCGTGATGTCGAAAAAAATTAAGTAAAAAATAAACATTGCAAAAGTAAAAAAACATATACCAAAATGTTAGATCCCTATTCCACACACTTCTTAGAAAAGCCACATATTTTCAACATGACATCTCAATTGACGTATAAAATATTGGCTACATCAACGTTGTCTTATCTCAGCTGTGGTGGCTGACGAATTACAGCTAAGAGCTGAAACGTTACCAAGGGCATGACAACAAGATTTTGGGCTCATTTCAATCTGGAACTATTTCGGTTACGTAACCCTTTAGGTATTTTATAGCATTTGGGTATCAAAATATAGTACAGACGTCAGCACATCAAGGTACCCGAAACTGTCAAATTTTCCTCATCAACTTTGAGCCTTATAAATAAAATAAATAATAATTAAAATATCTTTATTTCAGACCTGAAAGTCCATAAGTTATTAGTTTAGTATAGCATAAGCTGTTAGTTGTAACATATTGTGCTTATATGCCATGTTAGTAAGTACTTCATTACAAACCTATTGCTATTTCCACCCAGTGCCTCTGGATGTCAGTCTGGTCTGCCAGCAATCATTTTCAGGATACTGTTACGAGTGTTACGCAAGCGTTGCAGTAAGGAAGCCACTTTCTTACGCATGATGGCGTGAAAGCCATCCGTGTGAACTGCAGCAAACATTCCAGATGCACTGCAACGCCGCGGCAACTGCAACAGCATCCTGAAAGCGTTGTTGTATAGTACGCGCAGGACGTTGTAGGCTCGGCTCGTATATGACACCCACAGGCCGCTCGAGTAGAAGGACTGACAGAACGCCATAAATAAACTGACTTTGACGTCTGCCGTGCAGCGAGCGAACCTTCGGGTATTATATTGCTCCTTACCGCCAACGCCCTGCGCTCGCGCTCTATGTCGCCATCATCCCGTAGGTCACTAGTGACAACATGACCTAGGTACTTAAAACTATTCACTACATTAAGTACTACGCCGTTGAGATATACCGGAGGTACACGACGGGGCTGTTGTTTAGGTACCGTAAACACTAACACTCACTCTTTTTTGAGTTGTATTTAAGGCCGTGCGCCTCCGCATACATCTCGCAGATCGTGAGTAGCTTCCTCAGTCCGCTCATCGATGGACTGAGCAACACCATGTCGTCCGCGTAACTTATGTAATTGACTCATGTACTGTCTATATGACAGCCGACATGTGTGCTGCTCAGTCGCTCGATGAGCTGATTCACGTACAAATTAAATAACAGGGGCGGGCTTAACCCCCCCTGCCTTACACCACATTCCATTTGATATTCATCCGACAGAGTACCAACCCACCTCACCCGATTTGTCTGGTGAGCATACCAGTATCTGAGGAGGGCTGTGTACTCCGCCGGCACACCCGTGCCCCTCAACTTGTCCCATAGCACATCATAGGAGACAAGATCGAAAGCTTTCGACAAATCCTCCTCCTCTTTTTTCTTTCTCCTCGCGGTGTAGTACTTGACGGTGTGTTTCAGGCTGAGGATGGCACTCTCTGTGGACACTCCCGCCTTGAACCCGAACTGGGCGTCATGCACTTTAACAAATTCTGAGAGGCAGCCTTTCATCACACCGTCAAGCACCTTGGCCATGGTGGTGGCTTATGCTTCAGCGATAAAGTTGAAAATCTATCAAAGAAATTTGACAGATTGTGGTAGCTTGATGTGCTGGCGTCTGTACAAAAATAAATTGCGCAAGGCCAAGGCCGGATACCGGAATATTAACTTAATGCAAATTGCACAGATCATTAACACTTCATCTATATTATAAGCAAACATACTACTGGCTCAGTTCGAACGTTAGTAATATGCCACTGATAAAAATACGTTATATTTATGTGCAGTCTGTAGAGGCCAGTTGCACAGACATGAGACAGAGCAATATGCCAGTTTGGTCACTGCGCGCGGTTGAATGCGTACGTCCTTTGCGCGATAAAAAAAATAATCCCTACCATAGTGAATTCCCGCCAGTTTCGTAGTGAACACTAAATTTTTTTTTTAATCTTTCTTTTACAAAAGGATTTTGGTGTTTTGTGTGTTGCCGTTTGGGAGTTTGCCAATTTTCGCTTGGCATTTATAAGTTTGTATACTTTTTTTTTTCGTTAGATATTCCTAGTAGCCGTAGTCTTTGTTCTAAACGAAGCGAAACGAAGATAAACAATTATTTTGCTACAATCGAGTTGTTTTGTGAACAGTTAAATGCAATTCTTCTATCATTTCATTGAGACTTAAGCCTCCGTATTCATTGTACCTAAACTTTTGTTTATAAACATGGTTGCCTAAACATGTTGCTGCAGGGCCGTCTTTACCTATTGTGCAGGGTGTGCGTTGCACACGGGCGCAGCGGTCCTAGGGGGCGCCGAGCGCCGCCGCTCGCTTGGAGCCCCACTCGGCGCGCGCGATGACCGGCCGCGGCACTTTCATGACCAACGTAAAAGGAGCTCCGCTTTCCATACATTTTGTATAGCATCTGGAGCTCTTCTTATATTTGTCTAATTACACCAAAGCAAGCCGCGCCACGAGCGCGCGAGCGGCGTTTACAATATTAACTTTTTTTTCAACATGAAATAAACCTTATTACACATAATTAAAGATTATATTTTGAGTGTAGTAGTGAGTGTCGCATCGCTCGGCGGCACCTGTTTCAATGATTCGTTTGAAAACACGCCGACAATCATATTGCTAATAATGCGAATTCAACTGTTTGGGATAGACAATAAAGTTCAAATTGCCATGCCATGGACGAACGTCAAGCGCGCGGCATTTCTGAAAAGCGTGAGTACGCGTGGCGCGTGCCGCACTGTTCTACCGCTCGTTACACGTAATTTTGCGAAATAAGCCTTGGCGCCATGGATTAAGTTTTATATTTGAGTAAACATGTAAATATGAAATTTACTTCATATTTGCGGCTTTTCTTTTGATTGAAATTTACCTAATAAGTAAGATTTAATTTTGATATTAGCTGAATTAGTCTGCCACAAGCACAACTGTTGCGAATTTCGACGGGGTCGGAGCACTCGTCAAAAATTATTTAGTACGCTACCAAATTTCAGTCTGAAAACTGAAAAAACAAAACATTTTTTGAAAAAAAAACCATAACCTTGTGCTTTGTTTTTTCTTGTCACTCTTTCCTTCCTAAAAATACTTTTTACCCGTGTGTACAGTGGCCCTCGCTCGCAGTGAGCTTCCCAAAGTCAAATGTTCCCAATTGATATTGAACTTTTTTTGATATGAGGTCGTAATTAGAATGAAGAAATTTCAAAATTTGGACATTGATATGATGTAACATAACATCTATATAGATATGTTAACATGGGTACGTTTTGGCTTGTTAGGGTAAACACCAGAACACCCTGTATAATTCTAAATATACAGTCAACAGCACACCATGGTATCCAAAACCGACGAATTTTTTCTTCATCTCCAAACAATAGTTTATTATCCATTGGGGAAATTTGACAATTTGTGGTAACTTGATGTGCTGTTTTGAACTTGAACTTTGTACCCATTCCATTTTGACCGCGCGCTTACTAGGGGACGTTTTTTTTTTACTAGGGGGCGCTTGGGTAATGTTTGCACACGGGCGCTACATGGGCTAGAGACGCCTCTGTGTTGCTGAGTTGCAGTCAACATGTTGCGGTCAACATTTGTGTTGCGTAGTTGATCACGCCATCGCCATGTTGAAGAGTTGCCGCTCGTCGAGTCGAGACTCGAGCGAAAACATTAGTTTAGCTATGCTCTGTGAGTTTCCAACAACAAGGTTTGTAAACCGTTTTAAATATGGCAGTTGTGGAGCAATGATAAATTAATGAAGTTGATAGAATTATTTCAATTCTATCTACTTAAATAATATAAATAAAAGGAAAAGTCGGTCTTAGGGGCGGATTTGTTAAAGTTGGAGTATTCGCTTAGGGGCGCTTAGGGGTCCTGACTGACTGACTGATTGACTGACTCATGAACACCCAGCCCAAACCCTTGGACCTAGGAAGCTGAAATTTTGCACAGAGGTTCCCTTTATAATGTAGACAAGGAATAAGGAAGGATTTTTCGAAATTCAACCCTTAAGGGAGTTAAATAGGGGATGAAAGTTTGTATGAACAATCTTATTCCTTGAGTTAATAAACTTGAAACTTGGCACAAATACTTATGCGGGCCACTCACGATCAAGTTCACTGTCAAGTTTGCAACGGACTTGAAGGCCCGTCTAGTAAACTTGACCGTGTATGGGTATGGGTAGGTAGGTATGCATGATATGTCGACTTATGAAGTTTGGCATTTTTTTTTCTAAACTGCCTCCTACAGGGGGACTGGGGGGTGTCAAAATTTATATGTAAGAATTTTATACTTAAGACCAAAAATAAAGAATAACGTGTGTCAGGGTTTTTCGAAAATCTACCCCTAACGGGGTGAAAGGGGGTAGTGAATTATACAGGGGAGGATTTTACTGCGTGGCTGGATCAAATCAAAAATTCGTATAAAAAATATTTAAGTCAAGTAATGAACATATTCCAAACAATTCGAAATCCCACCCCTGTGGGGGTGAAAAGCGGGAATACAGTTAATATGAAAAATCTTATTCATTTGGTTAATAAACTTGAAACTTGCCACGAATACTGATCTAAGTAATTTATGAAGGTTGACATTTTTTGTTTTTCTAAACTAGCCCCTACATAGGGATTGGGGGGTGTTAGAATTTTAACGCGCGGTCCGATTACCTCGAAACTCGGTATTTATATTTAAGGCCAAAAATAAAGAATAACCAGTATCAGGGTTTTTCTAAAATCTACCCCTAACGGGGTGAAAGGGGGTAGTTAAGTATACAGAGGAGGATTTTACTGCGTGGCTTGATTAACTCGAAAATTCGTATAAAATCAAAGGAACTGTCAAAATTTTAGCACATTCCCCCTTATGGCAGTAGGTAATTCATTTGTCATTCATTCATTATGTATGAGATTACCATTCTATGCCATTTCTTTCAATGGAGTGTCAGTGGTTGACCATTGGAAAGTCATAATGACGCCATTATATTAGTAGATTACCAAACTTGTCAAAATCAACGATTATGAAATCAATGATGGACCATTCTGACACTATTGTAATAGCAGACTTGAGGTGACAGGGGAGCAAAAATGTGATAAATTTAACCCCCATAAAAAAAATATGCAGACTCGTACAAATAATTACAAAAAGTTCTTGAAATTATTTGATATTTTTAGACATTTTACTGCTACCCCGCCAACTGCGCCCCTAAGACGACCCACTGACCCGGAGTTTTGGGAGTTGGAGTATACGCTTCGGGGCACTATGAGCAGCAAAGCAAACCAATTTTTTTTTTATTTTTTTTCTTAGTCAATTTTCTTGAAAAAATTTTTTTTTTCTAAAGCTCATAATCAACCTCTATTGTTCCCACTGCTGGGACACAGTCCTCTCGGTGGAGGGAGTGGGCCGTAATCCACCACGCGGGAGTGTGGGGGGTGTGGGGGTGTGTTTATATGTTTGTTACTTCTTCACGCTCAAATGGAATTTTGTATGGAGGTAGCTGACACCCTGGATTAACATATAGGCTAATTTTTATCCCGATATTCCCACGAGATCGACATGTACGCGGGTGAAACCGCGTGGCGCAGCTAGTTGCTTCATCCATAATCCATAATCAGCCTATAATGTTCCCACTGCTGGGACACAGGCCTCCTCTCGGTGAGAGGGAGTGGGCCGTAATCCACCACGCGGGCCCAGTGCGGATTGGCAGATGTCATATGTCTTCATATTTGTTTGTTTTTATTTGCATGTTGCTTCATATTTTGCAATAAATTACCAGGCGTTGTGTCATCGCGCGTCTTTTTCTTTTCTATGCAGTCTGACAGTGACCGCGGTTTAGGTCATGTAAGCTTTTAAATACAACAATAAATACAACGATGCGACCACACTACAGGAAAAAGAAGAGATAAAAAAATAAAAACAATTAGTGATGTCATCGACCCCATATTTAGATAGGTATATGTATAGTACTTACATACTTAGGTACTCAAGTAAGTGCATAAGTTATCAGTTGTTGCAAAATGTGTAAATGGAAACATTACTGCAACATATTTGTAATAAGTTAATAACATTACTTACGATTGATAAACTATACATTTAAAAAGTAACGATCACACTCAGTGACTCGTTACTTTTTAAATGTAGAGGTAACCCTTTCACAGTGCAAGGGGTAAAATAAACCCTTCGCTATGTTACCCAGAATACCCAGAATATTATAAAAAATTGTAAATCGTGCTTCAAAATGTCGGGTTTGACTTATCAAGAAGTGTAAGTAGGTATGTGGGTACGACGTAAGTTTGTTAACCCTTTGAACGCCATTGTCACATATACGTGACAAGCAAGCGCGTGCCCTGTACGCCAGTCGTGTGTCGCCTATCCTATTACGAGCGACACAAATATGTGACAAAAAATGCGGTGCACTTTATCACGAAATAAACAATTAAATCATTACTTTTGTGTGTTTTTATTATTTAAAATTGTGGCTTGGCGTGTCTATGCTCTGGCGTTCAAAAGGTTAAGGAAAATGAATAGACTTTATTGGTTTCTCGAAACATAATATAAACAAGAGCTAGTCGGACACCTAGGGTTCACTGTAGGTACCATTATAATAATATGTTTTTAAAGTTTTCATCAGCGAGGCCTATATTCGTCACAGAATTTTAACACTGCGCACTGCGGTGTAGAATATTGCAGTTTTAGGTCAGCGCCAGCTCTTGACCGTTATTGGAACTAATGTAACTTTGGTTGATGATTTCTGAAAAGTGTGCTATTTAGAGACATCGTTTTTTACATAAACTTCTATCACATAGAATTATTACAGATTTTTCTCCTTGCAAACTTCGGAGATAAGGGGGGGGAACAGTTCTTTTTTTTACATTTTTCATCAAAAGTCGAAAACTGCGCTCTTGCATATGATACCCCACATGCCCTAGTAGCTCCACTTCGATTTTTTCAGCAAAAATATATTTCTTTTTTTTTGCAACAGGGACTCCTGTTGCAAAAAAAAAGAAATATATTTTTATTTCTTTCCTATTTGCAAAATAGTTGGGCAAACGTCATCTAAAACTAAAATTACTATGAGTCCCACCCAGGGTTGGATTTTGTACTATAATTATAGTATTTATACTATAATTTCGCCCTTTGTACTTTATACTATCCACATCTAAGGATAGTACGTTAAAATACTATAATTTCAAGTATGCTCCCGAATGCTTAGTTTTACGTCATATCAATATTTTAACCGTGCTTGTGTGTACCTATCTGACCGAATTCTGATCTTGCGATGTTTTCTGTCGATGGCCAGAGATTCCCCGACTATCCTCCGCAGTATTGTACACTTCTCTCTTTCCACTAATCTCGTTCATTCCATTCCATTCGAAATGCAATCAAAGTGACAACAATAGCTTGTGAATTTTTGTATAAAATAATACGTTTTTAGTGTTTTAATTAGGAAAAGTGGCAGTGATGGTCATGAAAATGACGATAGACCGGAAGTATTTACCCCAAAAAAAAACTTCTTGAGTACTGGTATTGATTTTAATGACTATTAAGTTAAATTAAAAAAAAAAATGAAAGTGTACTATAATTTTTTTATAAATACTATCCTTTTCATTTTTATGTGCTATCGTTTTCAACGTACCTAAATCCAACCCTGGTCCCACCCAAGTGTGTGTGAAAAATACAGTAAAATACTTTTACTTACATATGGTAAGTGATTCCATGAGATACGAAGTATTCATTTGGACTTCGGTTTTTACAGAAAACCACAGAACAACTCGGCATTTTTATATATTATCACGATCGAAAGCGCACTAGTTCGCGGAAACGGCCATTCGCCTAGTACAGGCCCATGTTGCGTGGACACAGACACGCACCCTTGCCACTTCTCCTGTTTTTTTTACATTTCTATGCTGCTGACCATGACTTGCAGAGACCATGCAGAGCAGTGGTGGCCAAGTGGTAACGGCCGCGACTTACGAGTTGTAGGTCGTAGGTTCGAACCCAGACAGGCGCTTTACTTTGTGTAAATTATCATCACCACTGCTCTCAAAACGGTGAAGGAAAACATCGTGAGGAAACCGGCAAGTCCTAGAACCAAAAATTCGAAGACATATGACCATGTGTGGGCCCGCGTGGTGGATTACGGCCCACTCCCTCTCACCGAGAGGAGGCCTGTGTCCCAGCAGTGGGAACATTATAGGCTGATTATGATGACCATGACTTTGCATGAGTTGCGTTCTCATACATCCCAGTTCCCCATACAATAACGCCTGTATTTATTTAAATAGAGCAGCCACGCAGACTGATAACGATTATAGGTAGCTAATTATAGTTATTTTATGCTTCAGTTAACTTATGACCTATTATTAATGTATTATGTTACAAGTACTTAGGTGTGGCCTTTGATCCTAAAACGTTGAGTAATAGTGATGGCATAATTAGGTATATGCTATCTACTGTAGTTGTAATACTCCGAAGAACCCTTTTCACACGTAACTAACTAATTATCAAAGTAACATTTCCAGTTTAGGCTGACTTCTCACTGTACAAAAAGCCTAATACAATGCGACAACATACCACCCCTCCACATGGACATGTTGTCGTGTGTACGTGTGAAAACTTGTGCTAGTTAATGGACATACCTACTTGATTATTATGAGTTACTAATACTATAAAGGAACCTAATTGCAAATGAACCCGGCACAGAACATAAACGATGCTCGTAACGAATTAAAAGCAATGACTGCATAATAAAGTTCTAATGGTAGGTCACTGATCAAAGGAACTGTCAAAATTTTAGCAGATTACCGCCTAAGTCAGTCATTCATTTGTCGTTATGTACGAGATTACCATTCTATGCCATTTCTTTCAATGGAGTGTCAGTGGTTGACCATTGGAAAGTCATAATGACGCCATTATAGATATTAGTAGATTACCAAACTTGTCAAAATCAACAATTATGAAATCAATGATAGACCATTCTGACACTATTGTAATAGCAGACTTGAGGCCCAGGTGACAGTGCATGCGGCGCAGGGTCATCAAGATCACACCCTAAAGGTTAAACTTATTACTAACCCAAAATCTCTCCCCACAGAACCGTTAACTCTTCAACCGCTTCGTCATGATCAACTAAGCCATGGAGAAGCTAATAAAGACGTTCAAGCGGTCTCCACCAAATGAGGATCTGTCGCGGAGCGAGTACTCGCTTGTCTCCACCGATCTGACTGAGGATGCTGTTCAACTATGGATGGGCTTACCTGATGAAGTCAAGTACGATGCCGCTTGGGAGAAGTTCAGACAGCATTACGAGAAGGAACATGGTAAGGATATATGGGTGAATATCCCCACAGCAAATTTTACGCGTCCACGTTGAGAATCGAGGTGTTAAATGATAGGATGTTTCTTATTTTTTTTTATAGTGAACTACGTAACTTGGTTCAATTAGGGCCACATTTTTTTTTTATAATTGTTTATTTAAATAATCAGGAAAAAAAAAATCGCCTTGTAATTCAAGTTAGGTGGCTTGTCCCAGTTCCATTTTTTGATATAATTGCATTCACCAAAGTAACAATTTGCTATACAATAAAAAATAAACAAGTTCGTTAGTGTATGCTTATGACACATTATCTAAAAACAATTAACTGTATTAGAAAATCTAATTTAAAAGCACAGGATACTCGATCAAAGTTTGTCCAAGCAAAAATCAAAATTTTGGTGGCACATATTCAACATACTATAAAATGAAGTTTCGTGCGTGTGCGATCAATCGCGTTTTATTATTTCACATCTCTCAGTCATGCACCGGCAATTGCGTGTAACAGGTGTGTGATTAGTGCTCTGATTTTCCGCCAAAAACGAATTTATCATCTTGGGTGGCACGGGGGACAAGAATTGTTCAATTTTTGGTGGATCGATTTGCTGTTAATTTTAAAGTGTTTTAATAGTAAGGTACACATTATAGGTAGTGATTTGGGTTACGCATAAATCAGTGATATTAAATAAATTGTAACTTAAAACCCCTATTTTTAAAGATTTTTTTTATATCTGGTTTCAATGTTGGTGGCTCAATTTTGGTGGTTTTGGTGGCGTTTTCACGACACCAAAATTGAAAACTAGCCACCAAGTTTTAACTATATACTGTAAGTATTGTTTGTACCTATAAAGCCAGTTTTTAAGTTGCAAGTCAGTTTGATTAGCAAATAAATAAATATTATGTACCTACTTGGCAGTACCTAAGTGGTCTATTATTATAAGGACCTAGCTTCATATTTTTAGAATGCCAAAACAGACCACCGAAGAGAGGCTGCTTAAAAAGAGAATGGCAGAAAGAAGAATAATAGTAAATAATAACAATAATAATAATGCAGTCATGCATGTAAAGCGAGGGGAGATTATGGAATCCGAGGGAATTCAACTCTCCGATTCCATAAGCCTCAGATCCCTCTCCTCATCCGAAAGCTATACTGCTGTACTCTTTCGGCATACTCAAATGGACTCAGACCAAACTCGACGCCCTGGATAGAAGAGTCCGTACACTACTGACCGCAAACCGGATGCATCACCCACGATCATCGGTGATGAGACTGTATATCCCGCGGAAGTGTGGGGGTCGAGGCTTTTTAAATGCGAAGACCCTCCACAACCGCGAGGTGTGCAGTCTCAGGGAATATTTTTTAAAAGCCGAAGTGGGTATGCACCGTGATGTGGTTGCAGTGGACAAGGGACAATCACCCCGCTCTCCATGGCTAAAGAGAACTGGCGCAAGCCTGTAGTACTTTCTACTGATGACCGCAAGAAGGTATGGCAAAGCAAGGAGCTTCACGGGCGCTTCTATCGGGCTCTTCATGAGCCCGGTGTAGACTTCTTAGCGTCCGTATCCTGGCTACGTTTTGGTGACCTTTTCGGGGAAACTGAAGGTTTTGTCTGTGCAATTATGGACGAAGTTATCTTAACGAATAACTACCGGAGACATATTATGAAGGACGGGACGGTTGACGTGTGTCGGGCATGCCATTGTCTGGGTGAGTTTATCAGACATATTATATCTGGTTGTTCTTGTCTGGCTAACGGCGAGTACTTGCACAGACATAACCAAGTAGCTAGGATTATTCACCAGCAACTTGCTTTGAAATATAAACTTGTGGATTCTGAGATACCGTACTACAAGTATGTGCCCGATCCAGTTCTTGAAAATGTACTGGGATCGGTCTATCATTACTGACAGGACTATTGTTGCCAATAAACCTGATATAGTAGTGATAGACGAGATAATGATTGTCGATGTTACCATTCCATGTGACGGGAACCTCGTGTAAGCTGAGAAAGAGAAGCAAATTAAATATCTCGACTTAGCACACGAGGTTGTTGACATATGGAATGTGAGCTCGGCTATCATTGTGCCGATTGTCGTATCGGCCAATGGACTGATGGCCGAAAGCCTCGATTAACATCTATCGAGGCTCTCGTTAGGCGGTTGGGTCAAGGGCCTGATTCAGAAGGCAGTACTCCTCGATACGGCTCGCATTGTGAGGAGGTTCCTGTCTCTGGAGCCCTAACCACCGGTAGCTTGGACCCTGCTCCCGACACCGGCAGATCGCTATTTTTTTATATTTTTAAATGTTTTTTATACTTATTTTATATTTTAGAAATATTTAAAAATACAATAAAATAAGATTATGTAAATGAATAAAGGAAATAATACATTTTATTTGACATAAAAAGGTAAGTACACAAATACAGAGTGACAATTTAAGTATGCGAATATCCTGGTCCAAAATAAATGACCAATGACCCCCGTGCTAGGCAAAACCTGTGTTACAGGGGTCAAGAAGAAAAGCAAGAATAAAGAGCAATCCCGAACAGGCTGAAATAATATTTCCCGAGATATCCACCTTACACATTGTTTCAGATTCACCTTCTAATCCAATTTTGGTGCCACTGATTTTCAATTTTGGTGGGCACTTTCGATTTTGGTGGGCGATTTTCAATTTTGGTGGCCACATTAGACTTTGAACTAAAATATCTCAAAAAGTTATTGAGATATTCTCAGACCTCTTGAAGATCCTTCCAGCTTGGACTTTCTATTATTATACCAGGTCATTATTTTTCACGAAAACTGAAGAAAAAAATTCGCCACCAAAATTGAACAAAAAATCACTTTGTTGATATTGACCCATATCTGTCTCTCTAGACCAAAGACTTATAGGTAGCGGTATATACAACGTCACATGAGAACAACACGTCATACTGACGTCACGCAAAATCCTGCATCTCGCAAACAGAGTTTACCGCGCAACCGCAACTAGCATAGATACAACACCCGTCTGGTCGGAGGATCCTCTCTTTTCCATAGAGTATGAGTGAACTTTACACCCTGTTCCTCATACCTCTATATACCTATATTCTCTTTGATCTAGACACTTTATCTCTCAGACGTGTGGAGGTATCAAGTTTGAAATGGTATCAAATAGTTTAATGGGGATGTAATCCTTGGAGATGTGAAAAAATCAAGCGTCTAAGACAACGCAATGATTTTAATATACGAACAATTTAATTAGGTAGCCAAATTTTATTTCCTTGACTGTACCTAAGTATCAATGTACACATTCTTAAAACCGGACCTTTGACGTAAGATCTTTTAGCACAATTGTTTTAGTTTGTCGAAACCGAAATGATTTTTGCCACACCATTTACGTCAACTTCATTTTGACGAGTAAACGTTAAAATGTATGTAAATAAAACATAAGTCTACGTCATTTATGTGACATTGAGATTTTAAGTACATAAGTACCATATCTAGTACAATTAGATATTATAAACGAGATAAAAAGTAATTTAAAAAATTAAACCGTCTTCAAAAAGAAATGAACTCAAAATTATGAAATACTTAACTTTAATTTCGGAAGTCGGTGTCTTGGGATCTGTATATTTTAGTTTTTTGCCACCGACTTCCGAAATTAAAGTTATTTCATAATTTTGAGTTCATTTCTTTTTTGAAGTCGGTTTAATTTTTTTAAATTACTTTTTATCTCGTTTATAATATCTAATTGTTGCATATCGGGGAACGACATAGGATAGTTTTTATCCCGATATTCCCACGGGATCGACACTTATGCGGGTGAACCCACCGGCGTTGCTAGTACGATATATTTCGTTCTTCCAAAATGTTTTATGAGATCTTTAAATTGACAGGACGAATAGAAAGCACACACCTGCTGTCAAAGAACGGGCCAACCAAACGACTGCCGTCAGTCAGTTCAGCCCCTCATCTGTATGACAGCGGTAAACGTCACGACGTCAGCTTCCTCAATGGAGCTGAGAGGAGTCCTGTCAGTGAGGGGAAACAGGATAAAGAGTAAGTACTCGTATTATAAAACCTTTTAGTGGACTGTTAATAATGTTGAGTCATCATCTGCCCGGTCTGTTCCTAACTATGTTGGGGTCGGCTTCCAGTCTAACCGGATGCAGCTGAATACCAGTAGTTTACATGGAGCGACTCCCTAGCTGACCTCCACAACCCAGTTACTGGGTAATACGATACCACTTGGTAAGACTGGTCTTCTGGGCTTCTGACTACCCGTAATGACTGTCAAAGATCCACAAATGACAGCCGGGACCAAAAACTTGACGTGCTTTCCGAGGCACAGAGGGGTCTCGGTATGTAAAGATGGTCACCCATTTACAGACCAACCGCGGCAAGCGTAGCTTAACCTGATCGTTCGACCTGTGCGGGTGTTATTATTTAGCCACGGACCCCTTATTTTACACGAAGATATAATTGGGAATAATTAGTTTAATTATTTTATTTGCAGACCTGATGCAATAACAGTATCTAAGAAAAACTCGAAGGTAAGAATACGATTCTAGCTGGTCGTGCAACTCAAATATCTTAGATCTATAACCGTTACGTAGTACGTACTTTGACTAAGGGTGTCCTCGTAGAGGCGATCGGCAGCAGCAGCGACCTCTCGCGTGGTGCAAGCCATGGTCCGGGGCGAGAGGGAGTGGGAGACAATCACCTCCTTCTGCGAAGCAGTCATGCTAGCGAAGGAGGTGGCGGGACGGCTCAGGGAGAGAGCCTCCCGTCCCAGCCTCCGCGGGAGACGCTCCGGGCGTCGGGAGCCGCGCGACGACTCCCGGCCACCGTAGGCGCGGGCCTGCGGGCGGAGAGTAATGGGTAGCTCACCGTCCGATCAGGACCAGGCCCGTGCCGGACGGCGCGTACGTGTTCCACGCGCGCCTCAAAGAGATGTCAGCATCTAGGAGGGGCCCCATAGGACCGAAGCCTGCCGGGTCAGCGGGATTGTCCGAAAGGGTTACCGCTGGCCCGGGACATAAAGGGCTAAAGAAGGAACACGGGTGGGTTATAGTCAGTAAGAGTCTGACACTCCCTTCCGCTCCACCCAGAGCGGGAGGGGTCATTTGACGATTTCCCATCCGGAAAAAAAAGGGCGCTTTCCACCAAACTTTTATACATAGATTAAGTGTTATACTGAGAATAAATTTTGAATTTTTGACAGTATTCCAATACTCAATATCTTTATTTATTTATTTATAGGAGAACCAACAGCTATAACAGAAGCATAACAATAGTTTATGAGACATAAAGCCAATTACAGGTTCTCACGGGTAAAAACAGAAAATGTAGTAGAAATCTTATCACTATAAAAGGGAATACAAATATAAGGTATTTAAGCACTATGCATTTTTTTTTTCAAAGTCAGCGTTCAGCCGAGTGCGTGCAGAATAGGTCTTGATGGTAAATGGGTCAAATGAGAACTCTGCAAAGAATATTAAAGTATTTACTCGCTCGCACCACGTATGAGTTTTGCCTGTAGATAAAAGAGGAAAAAGGAATGGAAATCGGCGGATTTGGCTAACTGATCTCTGGGGGACATTGAACCGCAGTCTATGCAGGAGATCAGGACAGTCAGTTGCTATACCATAGTATGTACTTACTTATGTGGTAACTATATAATTTAGATCATTATGGACCCTGTAGGGCACAGCAAAAGGGTAGGAGAGAAGAAGCCCTGTTTTAGGAGATATTTAAAACAAAAGCCATACTAAAACTGTCAGACATCAATTTTATTCCACATAAAAAATATATCTGACTTTGGTAAAATCAGCCCTAAGAGATCTTACAGTCACTGTCGTACAACTGTCAAACTGCAAGTGAAAAACAGAGACGGGATGTCTAAGTCTAAGCACGAGCTATGTAACGATTTTAGATCTCGGCCTGGGGTCATTTGATGATTTCCCATCCACAAAAAAAAAAAAATACTTATGTCATTGTATAATTATTAAGTATATAAAATTTTAAATGACCATTACCACCAATAGATGGCGCAAGCTCGGCAAACATTCAAAATAAGTCTCCTAGTAGGAGTGTGGGTATTCTTCACAATAACCTTTTTAATGCACAATGAGAAGGAAGAAGTAACCAGGCATTCTTCAGTAGCCCCCGGACAAATCAAGGGTAAGTGACTCACCATTTACTCCAAATTTTGAGAGAATGATCAAGACGGAAAAGACGGAGAATGATCAAGACTACCAACTGTCCCTAACCGCTCCTCCCATCCTCCCTCCTTCCCCCCTCCCTCCTCCCCCTCCTCCTCGTGTCCTCTGTGACTGTCTGTCTGTGTGTATGTGTGTGTGTTAACTGTCCAATATTTCAACGCCCCCAGCGTTGGGGTTCAGAATCATGTAAAGTAAAAGTACGCACACCCCTATCCTATTTCAAGTTAAACAAATATCAACTTTATTTCAATGGCAATTAAGGTGATTTCAGAGTAACTATAGTCTGTTTTTTTTTTTTATAGAGCGGTTTCGCTCTACATCGGATCCGAATCCGAGAAATCCGATCCGAGAGAGAGAGATCCGGTCCGAAGTGACCATAGTCCTATTTGTATGAGGGGTGCGCACTAGATCCAAAGTATCCGTCCGAATTTAGAACATTCCCAATTCGGATTGAAGTCGGATCTTTCATTCGGATTCGGATCGGATGTAGTGCGAAACCGCTCTTGAGTGTGTTATAAACGTATTATATCAGATGAATAGTTACACACCGATTTCTCCCTTTCAGTCGTCAGTAATTTGACTTTCGAAAGAAGAAGACAACGCATTGTGTAACTATACAGACGCTATACAACGTTTATTAGTAAGGGGGTAACGCAATTATTATTTATTGTATTGTTATTTAATTTAACAGAACACATTCACATGAAGTTGGCAGATTCGTCTCAAAATTAAATTGTTGCAGGTTTTCTTGTTTATCTCTCATAACTTTTTTTATTTTTCGTTTTATATTTTGTTGTATTATGTAGGTATCTAAGTATTTATTTTTATATTCTAGTTATTTTCTAAGTGGTTTTCTGGTATTGCACCTACTGTGTATTGTCTCTGCATCGCCCTAAGGTAGACTGGTAGAAAATGCCCAAGGCATTAATTCCGCCTTTGTACAGTTTTTACTTGTGCATAAAGTTTTAATAAATAAATAAATTACCTGGCAGGTCATGTGGACTACTAACCTACCTGCAGTCTTTAGATAATACACTTCAGATCATGTTAAAAACGATACCTCTTAAATTCGTGAACAGTTCTAGCTTTACAAATCGATTCCTCTTTTCAAGATTACTTAATCCGGAATGACGACAATAAGCTGTCCGTACTATTGAAGCTGACTGGACCATTCTTATCAGAACAATACGAGAAGAAGTTGAATTCGAGTGAAAAGATGAACATGACCAAAATGGAGATCTGGTTAGAGAAGTGGGTTGTCAAGGAAGATGTCAAGGATATTGATGGG
This sequence comes from Oligia strigilis, assembly GCA_951800025.1. NCBI lineage: Eukaryota > Metazoa > Arthropoda > Insecta > Lepidoptera > Noctuidae > Oligia > Oligia strigilis. Next base: position 6,574,171 of record OX637568.1, on the reverse strand, counting down.
ATACCAGATTATGATGCTGTTCAGGTAAGTTATACATGTGTGGAGACTACTGCCCAATGGTCACTGTGCTTATGATTGACGTAACCCACCCAATCCCTATTGCAAAAGGGCTAAGGGCTGCTCCTGCAAATCACACTAATATTATAAAGGCGAAAGTTTGTGAGTGTGTGTGTGTTTATATGTTTGTTACTTCTACAAGCTCAAACGGCTTCACCAATTTTGATAAAATTTATATGGAGGTAGCTGACACCCTGGATTAACATATATGCTACTTTTTATCCCGATATTCCCACGGGATCGACACTTACGCGGGTGAAACCGCACGGCGCAGCTAGTAACTTCATAAAAATATCTGAATCACTTTACCCCTAGACCCCCTTTGACTCTAGGGTCGATACAAGAACCCCTGTTCTGTTTTCTTCATATGTTTGTGTTCTTATAACTGTTTTTGGTTTTTTTTTTCAAGCTGAACGACCAATTGTCCAACGGAAAAGCAAACATTGTATACGTCTATTTTTCCACAGACCTCAGATCATTGGACAATAATCTTGGAAAATCAAGCCGAAGATTTTCACGAAAGCGAGACCCGTGCTTCAGTGCTCGAACTACCACCAGCTATGACCACCAACCACAGCATGATATCTGTTCGGATGACCACCACGTCTGGTATGACTACTCCTTTCACCTTCAGTTATACCCTGGACCCTTTGGATGGTACTACAGGGATCATTTATGCCTGTATACTGCTTTGCGCATTGTATGCCTTGATTGTTTTTGAGGTAAGATATCCAAAATATAACTCTTATACATTAGGCCGAAACTCGAAATCCCGAATCACTTTATACCGAACGAACGCTATCCCGAATCACTATATCCCGAATGAACGCTATCCTGTTATTATTAGTTGTTGGTTTTTACTAAGACATATTTTCCAAGTACAATTACTTACTAGAAAGTGGTGGCCTGGTTGTCGCTTATAAACCAAAATGATCAGATTTTTCAATCTACTTTTTTTAATTTTGGATTTCATTTTTGAGTCTTGAAAATATTATAATATACCTTTTTCGCACCGTATGATTCCTGGCACAAGTCTAAACTCCGGGCTGACTACCGAGAAATTCCTAAATGAAAAACCCTAAAAACACTTTAGTAGCCCTGGGGATCGAACTCGGGACCTCATGCTAAGCGGTCTTGCGACCACTTGACCAACGAGGCATTCTGAAGCAAATGAAAACCGATATCAGACGCTTCACTCGAGTGAAGGTTCATTTCTGTTTCATTTCACTTTTACACGACAAATTGTGTGAGAATGAACGTTCATCTGGTCCTTTCATTTCATTTATCGATCATTCGGTAGGCGAGTGAATGATACCGGGTGCCAAAATCCAACATTGTTGGATCCTTTCACTTTCACGTATGGATTTATTTTACCTTTTTGATTCATTTTATCTTCATAGGACACTTTGAGTGAAAGATGCCGAAGGCAAAAATTAACGAAAATTGAAGCATCTCAGGGGCAATTCTCGTAATTTTAAAAACGTTCAGATCTCAGTCTCAATCTGTCAAAAATACCTCTAATTTTCCTACATTTTTGGAAATTTTTTGACATTCATTGTCGCTGAGATGACATTGCGACTACTTATCGATTTATTATTCATTTTGTTTCATTTTTGTTTCGAAACAATTTAATTCTTTCTTTCACTACCTTCTTCAGGTAATAAACAGAACAATGGCAGCAGTTCTCCTGTCCACCACATCTTTGGCAGCATTAGCTATTGCAGGCGAGAGGCCCTCACTCCCGGAGCTGATCTCCTGGCTGGATGTGGAGACTCTGCTGCTGCTGTTCAGCATGATGCTGCTTGTTGCTATTCTGGCGGAGACTGGCGTCTTCGATTACTTCGCTGTGTTGACTTTCCAGGTGAGTTATCATCGTCGGAAAGCAGTGGTGGCACAGTGGTAACTACCGCGACTTACGAGTCGTAGGTCGTAGGTTCGAACCCAGACAGGCGGTTTACTTTGTGTAAAATGTTGCTTCACCACTGCTCTCAAAAACGGTGAAGGAAAACATGGTGAGAAAACCGGCATGTCCTAGAACCAAAAATTCGAAGACATGTGACATCTACCGACCCACACTGGGCCCGCGTGGTGGATTACGGCCCACTCCCTCCCACAGAGGCCTATGTCCCAGCAGTGGGAACATTATAGGCTGACTATAATGTCGGACTTACAGGTACGCTCGTGCATGCCTTTGCTCGTTATAATGTTACACCAATATGCTCATTGGTTTTTAAAATGAGGTTGCAACAAAACATCGAGTGTCGATTAAAAAACGGCGAATGATCTGCCTGTCTGTGTGGTGTGTGTTCTGTTACTTTATGCTCTAGTCACCTAGTTTATAGGTACTCACTTTAAGGCAGTCTCATTTAAACGTGCCATCACTTGTTTTCCAGCTGGCAAAAGGAAAGATATGGCCGTTGATAACATTGCTATGCGTGATCACCGCTGTAGTGTCGTTACTGCTCGATAACGTCACCACAGTACTGCTGATGACTCCAGTTACCATACGGTAAGTCGACTGTAATTATAAGGTGTATCTGTCGCAGGTCGACTGTAGAATCCACTGTTTTACAAAACCGCTAGTGGTTTTACAAACCAACGTTTTTTTTTTTTTTAAACTTGCCCCACAAGGTATTTCTCGTGTATTTTGGGTGCGTTTACAAACATTTAAACTCACATACACAAACAGCCAGACCCGGAACAACTACTTGTAGGTCATACAAATATTTGTTCCGTGCGGGAATCGAACCCGCGACACGCAGCGCAGCAGTCAATCGCTTAACCAACCGTGTCGCGCCAAGCGTGCCGTCTAAGCTCCGTTAAGTAAAACAACTGAACGACGTTCAGCGGTTTTCTATAATTACTGAAGTTGAACACGCAGAATTACATAAACGTTTTGTATTTATCAATGCAGCGGGTCAACGATTAGCGGTTTTGTAAAACAGCGTGAAATGAAACGTCAGATTGTAGATTTTAGTTCTTAATTTTGTCGCTTCGTGGCTCTGTGTGTCGTAACAACAATAATGGCGTCCAAAACAGAAATAAATGAGTCTTTTACTCGTATTCATCGTTTTTTAAGTTATAAAAAAAAGCTGTTTTTTTTTGTTAACCGAAATGAGCCTCTTTTATAATTTCTGACCTCTCTCAGATTTGGCCTCAGTAACTAAGCTAGGGAACCCCGACTAAATAGGTTAGGTTAAGTATGTCCGAACTGAGACATACCGCGCGCTAGCCGAGCGAGCGAAGCGAGCGGAGCCACGCGTTGCAGTAAATTGACTTTTTATAAGGTATTTTCAGGACCCCAATATAGAAATTATTAGAGGTTGATTCGTTTGAGCACTTGGCGGATAGTATGCTTACGGCGGGATCAGAAAACACTTACGTTACCACTTGTGTTACCGTACTTTTGGGTGTCAGATCTCGGCGGTAAGCGTAAGTCCAGGGAAGTGGCCGGCTTTAGGATTTATCTCGATGGGTCTCTTGGACGCAAAGAATGTCGCGGTCGCTAAACACGTAGCCGAATTCTGGACCGAGTTCATTTATATTGGCCTCGACACGCTAAGAAGAAGAGGTTGACAAAAAGAAGCACAGTCATCCAGTGGCTAACTATAGGGTGGCATTGGGGCAAAATGCCACGGGCCCCCGGCCCGAGGGGGCCCCCGGCCCGAGAGGGCTATGAGCACCGGAGGATCATAAGCATAAGTTTATAAAAGCATTTTTTTTTTAAATGTGCAACAAAGGACATCATTCAGGTTTCGAACATTTTGTACATTTTTACCATTGTTTTCTCTAATTTTTGGACCCTCATGCATGCTCAGTGTCGTTTGCGACCACTAGACCAACGAAGCAGTCAGGTGTTAAATGTTGTAGGGGAAAATAGGAAATCTTCGCAAAAGAAGAAGCGGAAAAGTAATAGAAAAAAAAAACTATATAGGCATATAACGTTGGTTGAGCTTCTTTACATTGGGTCCCCAAACGGTATAGTTACGCCACTGCAGTCATCGTATTAAAGTGTTCAATAATATTTTTAGTAAAGCAAAATATTAATTAGTTGAGGTTCAATTAAATACAAGTCCTTTATTTTATTCGCAGGCTGTGTGAGGTTATGGAACTGGATCCTGTACCTGTTCTGCTGTCGATGGTATTGTTCTGCAACCTCGGAGGTACTTCGACCCCAGTTGGTGACCCCCCGAATGTCATCATAGCTTCAAACAAGCAAGTCGTGCAAGCTGTAAGTGATTAAGAATTCAAGACCGAAATAATTACCCCATTTTTTATATCCACGCAATCACTGTCCATTCCAAGGTTGCCTGGAAGAGATCGTAGAAAGTGATAAGGCCTGGGCGGCCTTATCACTTTCTACGATCTCTTGTATGTTTTGTATTAATAATCGTATTTCTTTTTGTTATGTATTTTCTGGTGTACAATAAAGTATATAAATAAATGAATAAATACTAATTCTGAAAGGTAGCATCGTCGCAAGTAGTTGTCAATAATTTTGATTTTTTTATTGCTTAATTAATATTACTTTTAATTTAAAATGTAGAGCAGTGGTGGGCCAGTGGTAAAGGCCCCGAATTACGAGTCATAGGTCGTGGGTTCGAACCCAGGCAGGCACTTTATTTTGTGTAAATAATTTCATCTCCACTGCTCTCAAAACGGTGAAGGAAAACATCGACAGGAAACCGGCATGTTCTAGCACCAAAAATTTGAAGACGTGGTTTGTAGATTACACTCCGCTCCCTCTCGAAGAGAGGAGGCCTGTGTGTTTGAGATAGGCTGCTGAAAAAATGAAATGCAATGCAACGGAAATTGTGGAAAATCGCCCTAAAATAATGATTACTAGCTGTTGCCTCCGACTTTGTTTGCAATCCAGGATAAAAAAAATAGCCTATGTCCGTACCCAGATCATGATCTATCTGTGTGCCAAATTTTATCAAAATCCATCCAGTCGGTTTTGCGTGATTGAGTTACAAACAAACAAACTCACTTTCACATTTATAATATACCCGGCAAACGTTGTTTTGCCATATAAATTATTTCTAGCTGCCCGGCGCTACGCGTCGTTCGCGTGGTGCCCCTACGCAGTCCCCCTTACTCTACCCTACCCGTACCCTACTCCTACACTACTCCTACCCTTCTCCTACACTACTCCTACCCTACTCCTACCCTACTACTACCCTACTCCTACTCTACTCCTACACTACTCCTACCCTACTACTACCCTACTCCTACCCTACTACTACCCTACTCCTACTCTTCTCCTACAGTACTCCTACCCTACTCCTACCCTACTACTACCCTACTCCTACTCTACTCCTACACTACTCCTACCCTAATCTTATAAGGTAAAAAAAAAGTATCCTTTGTCCGTCTCCTGGTTCTAAACTACCTCCCCACCAATTTTCAGCCAATTCGGTTCAGCTGTTCTTGAGTTATAAATAGTGTACCTAACACGACTTTCTTTTATCTAGACAGATGTGTACTACTTTACCTAAAGCGACTACCACAAGTCCTCCACAGCCCATACACTAGGGAACACAATAGTCTTTGGCAAGACTGGTTGCAGTCAGAAAAATCATCATCTGCCTAGCCTTTTCCCAACTGGTTGGGGGAAAAATACAATCATTTTGCTATTATTAGGTACCTCGGGGCATTTCAGCTTTGCTTCATGTAACGTTCCTCCGATGCTACTGGTCTTGCAGGAGTCCTTAGGTTGAGGTGACCACTTTTTTTTTTTTTTTTTTTTTTGGGTGGGAAATCATCAAATGACCCCTCCCGCTCTGGGCGGAGCGGAAGGGAGTGTCAGACTCTTACTGACTAAAACCCACCCGTGTTCCTTCACTTGCCTGTGCCAGGGGCCACGGTATCTCTTTCGAACAACCCGCGACCCCGGCGGGCATCGGCCCTAGCGGACCCCGTCAGTTGGTGCTGACATCTCTTTGAGGCGCGCGTGGAACACAACGCGCCGTCGACCCGGGCCTGGTCCTTACCGGACGGCGAGCTGCCCATTGCTCGCCGCCCGCAAGCCCGCGCCTACGGTGGCCGGGAATCGGCTATCGACTCCCGACGCCCGGGGCGTCTCCTGCGGCGGCTGGGGGCGTAAGGGCGCAAGGATTGCCGCTCCCTCACGCGCTCCGCCTCCTCCTTCGCGAGCATCACTGCTTCGCAGAAGGAGGCGATAGCCTCCCATGCACTCTCGCTCCGTACCATGGCCCGGACTAGGGCCGGACGCGAGAGATCGCCGCCGCCGATCGCCGCCGTGAGGACACGGCGGTGCTCTGCCCAAGCTGGGCAGATCTCCACCGTATGCTCCACCGTGTCCTCCGGGCGATCCACACAATGGTGACACCCGGGCGTTTCCTCCCGCCTTATTCGGAACAGGAACCTCCCGAAGCAGCCGTGTCCGGTGAGGACCTGCGTTAGGCGGAAGGTGAGGACGCCGTGGCGTCTCTCTAGCCACTCCTCAAAGAGGGGACTTATCGCCGCAATTGTGGCGTGCCCAGCACTGGGTTGCGACAGTCGCACTCTCCATGTCGCCATGAGATCCCGCCGGAGGTCTGTCCGCTGCACCGCGATTTCTCGCGGCAGCGGAGTTACGCCCCGGCGTTTCACCTCCTCTCGCCACTCCCATATGTGGGCGAGGACTTTGGCCTCCAGATCCCATGGCGGCAATCCGGCAAGGAGGCTCGCTGCCTCCCCGGAGACCGTGCGGTATCCCCGGACTAACCGGTTGGCCATGACCCTCTGGGACGCGTTCAACCGCCTGGCTGGTCGCCGCCTCAGTGAACGCGCCCACACCGGTGCCCCGTAAAGGGCCATGGACCGCACGACCCCCGCGTAGAGCCTCCGGCAGGAGGCGTTTGGACCCCCTAGATTGGGCAGGAGCCGCTTCAACGCAGCCCCGGCCCGCTCCAGTCTGGGAGCCAAACGTCGGAAGTGTTCCACGAAATTCCACCGGCGTTGAGGTGACCACTTACCATCACATGATTGATACCACCTTATAACACTCAAAATCTCTTCATCAGGGTATCAACTTCCCGAACTTCACAGTCCACATGACTTTCGGTATCCTACTGGTGGCTGTCCAGACTTACTTCCAGCTGAGGTTCATTTTCAGAGATATTAACAAGCTCAAGTTACACGAGTCCAAGGATGTTCAAGGTAAGATTTCTAAAACCCATTTTTGGAGAAATAAGTCAAATTCATAGAAGAGTCATAGAAGAGCAGTGGTGGCCAAGTGGTAACGGCCGCGACTTACGAGTTGTAAGTCGTAGGTTCGAAACCAAGACAGGCGCTTTACTTTGTGTAAATTATTTCATCACCACTGCTCTCAAAACGGTGAAGGAAAACATCGTGAGGAAACCGGCATGTCCTAGAACCAAAAATTCGAAGACATGTGACATCTGCCAACCCGCACTGGGCCCGCGTGGTGGATTACGGCCCACTCCCTCTCACCGAGAGGAGGCCTGTGTCCCAGCAGTGGGAACGTTATAGGCTGATTATGTAGATGTAGGTATGTATGTAGTCAAACTAAGTCATCATCATCATCTGCCTAACCTTTTTCTATTATGTATCAGTTTCTTATTAAACCCCAACTTTATCCGACGCTCCTGCATACATATCTCTTTTGTTGACTGTACATATAAATGACTTTCACAACTTTTGAATACAGCTAATTTCAGAAATATTAAATACAATATTCATTTTTATTAAACCATTTCTTATTTTAGGCGCGTTAAAAGCGCCCTGTTTACATAAATGAAACCCGATCCAATTGTACTCAACACATGTGTATTTGCATCACATTCACAGGTCACAGCGCGGTATACACGCGACAGCAGAGGAATACCGTATAATCGAACAAGATAATAACAATCGTGATAATAATTATTTACATGGAGCGGATTAGAAAGGTTTCTTACATTCCGATTCAAAATCAGACTTACTTGCTAACTACCTCTTTACCATAGACCCATGTTCTAGCTAGGTAGTGTTGTCCTTTGAATTGCTAGTAGTGGGAACCATAGACAATTAGTTTGGTTCGCCACACCACCCCCCCACGGAGAAATACAAGGTATACACACAGAAAATACAAAACAATATAAGATAAAAACTATAAATCTAGAATGTCCCTAAATTTAACCCGTCTGCCAGCTCTGGTGGTGACAGTGTCTGAGGGGAATGGAGTAGTTGGCGTGAAGGGAGTTGGGTGTGTGGAAGGAGAATCTGGAACGGGAACTGGAGCAGGTGGTGAGGAAATTAGTTCAGAGTCCAGGTATGCTGGCTTAACACGGTCTATGCTGACCGTAGCCTCTCTTCCGTTCATCTCCAAGGTAAGGGTTTTGTCCCTTCTCCTTAGGATACGGTATGGGCCAGTGTATGGAGGTTGCAGAGGCCGTCGAACAGTGTCGTCGCGGAGTAAGACATGGGTCGACGTCGCCAAATCTTTGAATACGAAGGTTGACGGTCGAGCGTGTCGTGAGGCTGGTATTGGACGTAAAATTTCCATCCGGCTCCTCAACTCCGTGACGAAATCAGTGATATCGTTTGGGCTCCTGGGTTCTTCCGCTGGCATGATAAGTTCTCCAGGAAGTCGAAGAGGTTCTCCATAGACTAACTCAGCGGACGAGGTGTTCAGGTCCTCTTTGAGGGCAGTCCTCATGCCAAGGAGTACCAGTGGAAGTGCCTTGCTCCACGTCTGGGGATGGCACATTAAAGAAGCTTTTAGTTGGCGGTGCATGCGTTCTACCATGCCATTTGCGCACGGGTGGTAACTGGTTGTGCGAATCCGCTTTGTTGCGCATACATTCATGAGGCGCCGAAACAAGGCAGATTCAAACTGACGACCCTGGTCGGTCGTCACGGTACTTGGCACCCCGAAACGGGATATCCAACCAGTCACCAGCGTGTCTGCCACTTCTTCCGCCGTGATAGATGTCATAGGCCACGCTTCGGGCCATCGCGTAAATCTGTCAACCGCGGTAAGACAATATGTGAAATTGTCTGAAGGCGGTAGTGGTCCTATGATATCAATGTGGACATGACAGAATCTTTTTGTTGCGATCGGAAAAGACATCAACGGTGCAGATGTGTGCCTGGTCACCTTACTGCGTTGACATTGTAAGCATGACTTCGCCCATTGTCGGCAGTCGGTGTTAATATGCGGCCATACGTATCGCTCAGCCACCAATCGTAAGGTTGCTCTCACGCCAGGGTGACTAAGACCATGCAGTCGATCGAATGCTGCTCGACGGAAAGGTAAGGTGAGGTATGGGCGAGGTCTACCTGTCGACGTGTCGCAGATTATGGAAGTATCAGTTCCTGGAACAACGATTTTTCTCAATTTTAGAGAAGTAAACGAGCCCGCCTCTTTGAGTTCCTCGTCTCTCTCTTGCGACTCTGCAAGGGCTTGGTAGTCCTCCTCTAATGAAATAGATTCAACCCGCGACATAGCATCGGCGACTACGTTATCGGTACCCTTGATATATCTTATGTCGGTGGTAAATTGACTGATGAAAGTTAATTGGTTGAGTTGTGTTGGTGGAAGCTTGTCGCGACGCTGCGTGAAGGCATACACGAGGGGCTTATGGTCAGTAAAAACTGTAGCATTCTGCACTTCTAGTATGTGCCGAAAGTGTTGAACGCTCTCGTACACAGCTAGAAGTTCCCTATAATAAGCGGGCCACTGAGATTGTTTCTCGGTGAGCTTTTTGCTGAAATATGCTAGGGGTTGCCAGTTATCATCGACCTTCTGCTGTAAACATGCGCCTACGTGCATGCTCGACGCATCGGTAAAAAGACCTAAAGGGGCCTCACAATTTGGGTGCGATAGAGTAGTAACGTTAGCTAGGCTCTTCTTGCAGTTATCAAAACATTGTTCGAGCTCGGGCGTCCATGGAAATGGCTTTGCGCCTTTGCTGTTAGTTGCAGCGACTGCGTCGATTAAAGGAGCCTGATACTTAGCGGCGTCGGGCAAAAATCTGCGGTAATAGTTTACCATGCCCAAGAACCTACGTACGCCTTGTACGGTCTTAGGGGGAGCGAAATCCACTAAAGCACGGATACGGTCTTCGGGAGGAAAGGTGCCTGCAGCATTAATACGGTAACCCAAAAACGTTACCTCGGCTGCTCCAAGTACGCACTTCGCCGGATTGATGACCACTCCATACTGGTGCAGTCGGTGAAACAAGAGTCTGAGGTGTTCAGCATGTTGTTGGGGGTCTCTCGAGTACACGAGGATATCGTCGACATAGGCGAAACAGAAATTAAATCCTCGCACAACTTCGTCTATGAACCTTTGAAACGTCTGTCCGGCATTTCTAAGACCAAAGGTCATATAGGGAAATTCATAGAGTCCAAAAGGTGTGATTATGGCTGTTTTACAAATATCATCAGAATTTACGGGAATTTGTTGGTATGCTTTAACTAAATCAAGGGTGCTGAAAACTGAGCATCCGGACAAGTTGTGGCCGAAATCCCCTATATGGCGGACAGGGTAGCAGTCCGGAATTGTGCGGGCGTTTAAAGCGCGGTAGTCGCCGCACGGACGATAAGTCTCGTCTTTTTTAAGCGCGAGGTGTAACGGGGAGGACCATGAGCTGCTAGAAGGTCGAGCGGTGCCTACGCGAATCATCTCCTCGAATTCTGTCTGAGCAGCTCGAAGCTTTAGTGGGGCAAGACGACGTGGTCGGGCTGTCACAGGTGGGCCATCGGTGGTTTTGATAAAGTGCACCGTAGTGTGTTTCACCTCTTTAGGCGCGCCAGGAGGACGTGATATGCTCGGGAACTCGGTCAAAATGTGCGAGTATGGTGAGTCAGGTGCTTGAATAAGTTTAACACTGGGTTGGTCAATTGAGGAGAATTCGGTTTCCGCTGACAACCCTGTTTTATCGTCTCGCAACCTTCCATGAGCACAGTCTGGTAAAAGGTGGTAATGAGCCAGGAAATCTGAACCGATTATTGGAGTTCCTACTTCTGCGACTATGAACTTCCATGCAAAGTCACGTCTTAAACCTAAGTTCAATTTCAGTTCGACTAGACCAAAAGTATTTATTTTAGTGCCGTTGGCTGCTAAAAGTTCGTACGGGAGTGGCTGCTTTTTTCCCTGGGAGTAACGTCTAGGTAGGCACGAAAGATCGGAACCGGTGTCAATTAAAAATCGTCGGCCCGAATACCGATCGGTGACAAATAGACGGCGACTTGCTAGGGAGCAGTCAGTGGTCGCCGCTACTGACTGCTGCTGGAGTTTCCCTGTGGTACGGGACCAGACCAAGTGCACGGTTGTAAACACCTGGAAGCTTTCGCCGCGAAACGCCTGTGATACCAGCATTGGCCGTTAGGAGTGCGTGAGCGTGAGCTTGAGCGACTGCGGTTATTTCTGTCATTACTTGTGGTGAGGCCGGTCACAAGCCGTGTCAGATCCGCCACTTGTTGTTGGAGCATCTTAATTTGTTCCTTGGTGTCATCACAGGATGATGATGATGATGCCCTACCTGCTGCATGGACATTCATTGGTGGACTGATTTCTTGCAGCTTATCAGCCAGCTCACCCAAGTCCTCAAGGGATGAATGTTTTTGGGCGACTAAAATACCTTGCATGTAATGAGGTAACCTATTTGTCCAAATATTTTGAAGGAGCTGCTCCGGGAAAGATGGACCAGCAAGAGTCCTGAGGTGGCGGAAGAATGATGATGGCTTCCTATCCCCGATCTCCTCTTTCTCAAGGAGCCTTCTAATTTTCTCTTCATAAGATTCAGAGAAACGGGAGATAAGGGCCTTTTTAAGGCAACTGTACGGTTGACTCTTAGGTGGCTCAATAATTATGTCTTCGACTTCAGTCGCGGATTTGGTGTCCAGCTGACTTACAGCATAGTAATATTTAGTCAACTCTTGTGTAATGCTATTAATATGAAATTGTGCTTCCAAACTTGCAAACCAGAGAGCTGGTCGGTCTGGCCAGAAAGGAGGAACGCGGATGGAAACTCGATTGACTAATATCGGTTGAGATCTAGGTGGGGATGGGTCAGCGGACTGTTCACCACCAGTTCCAGGTTCAGGATCCAGGAAAACTTCCTTTCCTTCGGTAGTCATTGCGTTACTATACAAATTATATTTATCTTACAAACAAAAACACACAATCCTAAGAGAAACACAGTATAACTTATACAATAGTAGCGCGGAGGTGGAATCAAAGAGTTGGATAGTCACCATGAGAAAGCAGATTCATAACAAATAGGACACACAAAACTAAATAAAAATGAATATACATGCAGCACACAGGCAAATAAAAAGTAAAATGTAAAAAAAAATGTAAACAGTAAAAATAAAAATGTTCTCCAAAAACCTCTTTTTATGTTATTAGCATTGCGTCCATGTCCCTACTAGAATATTAACAATTAAACCGGAATAATTACTATAGTCAAAACATGCAGAATGCACAAAACAAAGAAAAGAAATACAATTAAAAGTTGTTATGTTTAGGCATTTAGTTTAAAATTAAGCACTTATTGTTCTTAAGGAAACACCGTTGTATTTGAGGTAGGTTGTAGGAATGTCCATCCATGCAGGGTTTAGGAAAAATAAAAAGTAACTTACAGGCTTCTGTTGTCACATCGCACTATTGAATATGGAACACACCTTTACATTTCGAGTTTCTCTGGAACGCAGCCGGTTTACGTTTGACGTTTGCAGATAGTGATGACAGGCACATGTGTCAGTGTCAGGCTATGTCAAACTTCGCGCGCTAACTTTGAAGTTTCCTTAAAAAATCCGTACAAGAAAAAATGGCGCTGCTATCGCGGAATTATATGATTTTTCTTGTTTCAGGGTCGATAAGGTTCAAGCACGGTGTAATTAGGCACAATTAATACGCACAGCCGAACGTCAATGCACTAATATCACGAAAGTCTATTAACACGCGTAATAACGGCGAGTAGGTTTTGCTCACGAAGAAACCAGCTGCCCGGGATGAGTGTGAGCTCGTTGCGCTTCACAATACTGGATCGAGTACTTCTGTGTAAAAACACTAATATGATCTTCGTTCTTCTATCGTCGGGGTCACCAATTTAGGCGCGTTAAAAGCGCCCTGTTTACATAAATGAAACCCGATCCAATTGTACTCAACACATGTGTATTTGCATCACATTCACAGGTCACAGCGCGGTATACACGCGACAGCAGAGGAATACCGTATAATCGAACAAGATAATAACAATCGTGATAATAATTATTTACATGGAGCGGATTAGAAAGGTTTCTTACATTCCGATTCAAAATCAGACTTACTTGCTAACTACCTCTTTACCATAGACCCATGTTCTAGCTAGGTAGTGTTGTCCTTTGAATTGCTAGTAGTGGGAACCATAGACAATTAGTTTGGTTCGCCACATTATTATTAATTTATTGTTCGTTGCTTCACTTTCTTTTAGGTTGTTTTATTTAATATTATCTTTTAAGCGTTTTAATTTATTTATGAAAATACAATTTTAGCCCGCTCCTGCAATAAAAGAATCTTTAATATTCATAGATCTCCGACGTCAGATCTCAATATGGCGTCGCGCAGCCGACTCCCTCCCGCACCTGAGCGGCGACCAGCTGGTAGTCAAACAACGCTTGGAGAGGAAGATTAGCAAGCTGACGCTCAAGCTCGAGGTGCTGGTCAAGGAGGCGAGGGCCATGACTTGCTCTAAAGAAAGCTTCGAAGCGACACTGGCTGATATGAGGGAAAAGGTAAATTTAACAGGGCTTATGTATTACTAGCTTCCGCCCGCGGCTTCGCCTGGGACGTATGTCGATAAAAACTATCCTATGTCCTTCCCCGGGATGCCATCTATCTCTCTGCTAAATTTTATCGAAATCCGTTCAGTGATTTAGGCGTGAAAGGTAACATACAGACAGACAGAGTTACTTTCAAATTTATAATATTAGTATGGATTTTATTCCGGTAGTACGTTCCTGTGGGATTATTTCCGACAACCACGTGGACGAAGGCGCGGGCAAATGCTATAAAAAAAAATTCAAATATATAGTAAAGTAGAAATATGATTTATATTAATTACAATCGCGGAAAGTTAAATTCTAACTGTAATGCAGACCTACCTGATCTAGGTTTATGGAAAACCTGTGTTTCAGGCCATCAATTTACATCAAACATTTAAAAAGAAGACAACAATAAATATATTTGTTTACGCGGAATAGGCTAAAATTACACAACAAATTAACTTGGTAGGTAGTAAAGTGGGACGTTGAAAGACCGCGTGGAGGCACAGAGAAAATCGATCTTTCAAAAGGGTTACAAGGATGCACGGTACCTTTATTTCCTCGTCAGCAACTCCTCAGCTCGATCACAGCGGTTTTCACGCACAAACACCAAGTTTTCCAAGTTTTCTAGGGAGCACAATGTTCTCGACACGAAAGTTTATAGCCAACGAAATAAAAAGTCTAGTGAATGTCCAATGACGGCTCACTTCCGCCGTACGTTCGCCATCTCGCTTCCACGAGTACGATAGGTTCCGTGCAAGGAAGGGATGGGAGATAGGGATGTATTACCAACCAAATAGTAATGTTGCCAAATAATAAAGTTTAATCTGCGATTTAAATTAGCGCAACCATCCCCCCGGGCTTGAAGCGATGCCTTCAAGAATTGAAGCTAATTTACGAAACTAAACTAAACGATAAACTAAGCAATAAACTATGTACCTAATTACTAATGTTAACCTAACCTAAAATGACGAAATTGCTCAATTATTGGTTAGGTAACGGACAAAGACGAACGACGGGGCGCAAGTAAGAGCCAGTCGTCGTCTTAACCCGAACGATGCGAGTGACTCCAGTGGAGTCAGGAAAAACTTCCTCCACGACACCCAATGGCCAGTGTAGTGGAGGCGAATTATCAGTTATAAGAATCACGACCGTACCGACAGCGACCGGATCAACCGGCGTGTTCCATTTGCGACGCGATTGCAAGGTGTGGAGGTAACCGCTCCTCCAGCGCTTCCAAAACGACTGTACCAGTCTATCTAACAATTCATGTCTAGCGATAGTAGTTCTCTCGTCTATTTCCTCGGCAGGCAAATATTTCAAAGGCGTGAGATTTAAAAAGTGCGCTGGAGTTAAAGCTAGCGGTTCCGAAGGATCACTAGAGAGTGTCCTGCAAAGAGGTCTAGTGTTCATTACCGATTCGACTTGGGTAAGAACGGTACTTAATTCTTCGAATGAGAGAATCGTGTCACCTATGACTCGATACAAGTGCGACTTTAGACTTTTAATGTTAGCCTCCCAATTGCCCCCAAAATGACTAGCAGTCGGGACATTGAGTGACCAATCTATGCGACTCTCAGCTAGCATGTTACCAAATTCGGTATTATGGTATTTTGAACAAAGAAATTCGTGAAGTTCCGAAAGTTTGCGTTTAGCGCCTATGTAATTAGTCCCGTTATCCGAATAAATCCTACTCACCGGGCCACGCCTTGACAAGAACCGCTTGAAAGCACCCATAAAATTAGCTGTGCTAAGGTCACCAACGAGTTCAATGTGCACGGCGCGTGTAGTCATGCAGACGAACAGACAAACGTAGGCTTTGGTGGAACGAACACCTCGGCCGCGAGACATAGTAACCCTAAACGGTCCGGCATAGTCTGTGCCCGTGTGGACAAACGGCTTAGCGGATTGGACGACACGACAAGAGCGATGATCCGCCATTTCAGGGAAACTTGACTTAGGACGAAGGCGAAAGCAGGGAATGCACTTATGGATCCTATTCCTAATTAAATTACGGGCAGAAAGTATCCAATACCTCTGACGTAAGAGTGACATCAGCAGGTCGGGACCTGCGTGACAATTTAATTTATGATGGTATTCGACGAGCAAATTCAAAACGAGATCCTTGCTTGGAAGCAAAATGGGATATTTCCCTTCATAACTTAAATCCGAATTTCTTAAACGGCCTCCTACTCTAATGAGTCCGTCCTTGAGAAACGGCTTTAAGTGTCGTAAAGCTGGACTACAATCCTGGCCTTCCCCGATTTTAGCAATCTCAGTGGAGAAATAAAGGCGTTGAAGCTCACGAAGAACGAGTAATTCAGCGAAGTCATAATCCGACGCTGACATGCGATGTCTAACAGGTAACAACCTGACAAAACGACAGACGTAAATTACTACTCGAAGTAATTTACTCCAAGACGAGATGCGATCTACTAAAGAAAGAATAGGAGATCTTTCATTTGCTACAGCGGATAGCAACGAAAGCTTCTTCTCTTCGGGTGCTTCAGGCACCGACGAAGGACTGAAAGGAACGACAGGCCACTGTGAGACGTCCAAACGGGCCCACGGAGGACCACTGAACCAAAGCGGGTGGTCAACAATTTGAGAAGGCGTGAGACCGCGTGACAGACAATCTGCGGGATTGTCCGTACCGGACACGTGATACAAATTTTGTGGCGACAAGTCGCTTTGTATTTTCGACACTCTGTTGGCCACAAAGGTGTTCCACCGATGGGGTGACGAATGTACCCAACAGAGCGCGACTGTCGAATCCGAAAATGCGAATATGTTACGAAAAACAATGCGGTGCTGACAAGCGACTATGACATTTTTTATAAGTTGAGCTAGCACAAGAATAGCACAAAGCTCCAGACGAGCGAGAGAAACGACTTTCTTAGGAGAGACTTTCGATTTAGCGGTTAACAAGCAAACGATATTGCCATCGCTATTTTGGACGTGGAAGTAAATCACTCCCCCGTATGCCTTCTCACTGGCGTCTGCGAAAGCCAAGATGGTGACCACACTATCTGCGACGATACCAACGTGACGTGGGATTTTTATATTACAGAGCAACGGGAGCTCTTCCTTGAAGCGAGTCCACAGCCTGACTATATCCTCAGGTGGGGTATCATCCCAGTCACAATCACGCAGCCAGAGCTGCTTGATTAGAAGTTTAGCGTACAGGACGACAGGTGCAACAAATCCCATGACGTCCCATAATTTAGCGACACACGATAATATTGTACGTTTAGTACAATTTTGCGCGGGAGTATTGACTCTCATGCTGAAGTGATCTGACGTAGGCGACCAACACAAGCCCAGTACTTTCTGTTGGTCGGACTCGTCGAATTCTTTGACAGCTAGCAGACGATGCGAGGGTGGAATAGAATCTAAAACGGCTTGGGAGTTACTGGTCCATTTAACCAATTCAAATTGACCAGCTTTCATGAGGCCTATCATCTCCGAGGCGGTAGAGATACCCTGGTCTTCCGTGAGGACGGAATGGACGAAATCATCCATATAAAACCCTGAAGTGACGATATTTTTAGCCTGAGGGTAGGAGCTACCCTCATCCTCTGCTAGCTGCCTAATAGTTCGCAGCGCATGGAAGGGGCTAGACTTAAGCCCGAAAACAACACGATTAAATTCATAAACCTGTAAAGGTTCTTGCGGGGAAAAGCGATACAAAATGCGTTGGAAACGCCGATCAGATTCTCGGATCCCAATGCTGAGAAACATCTGACGAATGTCTGCGGAGAGTGCAACCGAAAACAAACGAAAATCAACGATAATATTAAACAAACTCCCTTGCAGGTTTTGCCCACCGTACAAGAGGTCATTAAGCGAAATGCGGGAGGTAGTTTTGCAACTACCATCGAGAACGACACGAAGTTTGGTGGTGACCTTATCATCCCTGATCACCCCATGATGCGGAATAAAGTACGAAACTTCTGAGGAATCAGAATTTGCAGGTGATATATAACCCTTTTCTAAGTATTCGAGGATGACGCTATCATACGCGACCTTTAATTGTGGAGAAGCTTGCATCTTCCTTTCCAAGCAGTGAAACCGACGTTCACTTGCTTGGCGTGAGTTACCAAGGGACTCGACATCACCCTTGAAAGGCAGAGCTACCACGTATCGACCGTCACTATCCCGAGTAGTGGTGCGTGTGTAAAATTCCTCACACTCCCTGTCGTCCGAGCTGACTACAGGGGGAACATCCACCTCCTCCAATTCCCAAAATTTCCGGACCGCAGAGTCCAGTGGGTCCGCGGTACAACAATATGAAACGGTCGAGTTGCTATCAACACGGACCGGAGCGTCACCTACTATAACATAGCCAAGGACAGTTTCTAAAGCAAGCGGTGATACATATGGCGGCTGTCCTTGAACTTTATTCGACAAGAGTAAGTGTGGATAAATCGAAGCACCGATCAATACTTGAATCGGGCCTGGAGAAAAATAGGTGTCGTCTGCCAACGGCAAGTTTTTGAAGTTAGACAAGAGTGAAGAATTAACCGTGGCAGTTGGTAAATGTTCAGTAATTTTATCTACTACCAAAGAGTCGACACTATAATTTATGTTACGATCGAAGCGAGAATGAAATTTAAATTCTACGGAACCCTGAATTGTTTTACTTGAACCACCTATTCCTTTCACGGCGGAACAAGTAGGTCGATTATTTATGTTCAAACCTAAGCGTTGACAACACTCACGTGTGATAAAGTTACTTTGCGAAGCGCTGTCTAATAATGCACGAACAATGTGTTTATTACCATGAGAATCCACGACAATAATACGCGCAGTTGCAATTAAAACCGTCGTGGGGCATCGAGACAAATGGTCAACCTCATTATTATTAGCTGATAACGCACACAGCGGCAGCGCGACGTCATCGCGAGCGGAGGCAGCGTTAGCGTCACTAGGTGCCGCATTGGCAGCGGTAGCAGACGCGGCTTGCCGGCCCCCAAAGCACAATAATGAATGGTGCTTTCGGTGGCACTTTCTACATCTAGAAGTTGACTCACACATGGAAACACGATGTCCACTACTTAAACAATTTATACATAAATTATTAGACTTTACGAAGTTAAAACGCTGATCCGGGTTATAACTATTAAATATCCTACATTTATAAATGTAATCATGTTGCTCACTGCATAGACTACATGTAGTTTTCTCGGGACCAGAGGTGCTGGCGTACGCGACGGTAGACTTACGTTCGAGTGGTTTCTTGTTATTGGTGACCCTAGCAACAGATGATGAAGTACGTTCTAACATTTTTATATGGTCACGAACGAAACAATCCAAATCAGAAAAGGATGGAATTTCGAAACTATTTGATCTTAGTTGATAATTAGTTTCGAAGGCACGCACAGTATCTTGGTCGAGTTTCTTAATAGCAATATGTAACAAAATGAAATCAGCGAGGTCATTGACCTTTGTGTTTTTTAAAGCGGCTACAGACGACGAGAATTTATCGAGGAATGATTCTAAATTATTTGGGGTTCCAGTCGAAATAGATTTAAATTCAAATAATTGATCTAAGTATGAAGTTGCGGACTGACGCTTATCTTCATACCTTTTACAAAGCAAATCGAAAATAAGGGGGTAATTATCAGCTGATGGATTTATTCCAGCACATATTGAACGAGCCTTGCCTGTTAATTTTCCTATCAAATAATATAACCTCTCACAGTCTGTCAGAGAAACATTATTATGCACTGCGTTTTTATAACTAGCGATAAACAATGGCCAATTTCTATGGTCTCCGTTAAATTCGGGAATTTCGATAGGAGGTAGTCGAGGCGACCTTTTGACCTCATTACGAGATTGAATTAGCAGTTTTTCTTCTGCTCGCTTTACACGGCCCAAAAGGTCTTCGAATGAAGAAAGCGCCTGATAGGAAACAGCGCAGTCAGGCTTTAATTTGAGCTCATGGGTAACAATTTCGTCCAATACGTTTTCGAAGTCTACACGCAATGAATCCACTGTTTTAATGTCACAGAGGAAGGACTCCTTATCGAATCCTTCTAAGTCGATTCTTTTTGCCTGATCAGAAATGGTTTGCATGCGAGCAAATATCCGATCGCGTTTCGATATTAATCTTTTTAGAGTTGCGTCCGCCATATTAGCGGCTTACGACTAACTAAATAAATAACTAAATATTTACGACAAGTAGGTAGTTCTGGAAATACTGTGAACCGATTACACTCCACAAATTACAATAAATGATTTTGTGAACGCACGAATATGTTGTATTCAACAGAACAATTACAAGTTATGCGGTTCGATCGCAATTTGTTACCTACCTACCTACGATGTTTGTTACGTTCCTGGGTCACGAAACGAAATAATGTGCCTAACGTATTTGTTAGGTTTGCGGTTGCGAAAATCTAACTTACTTGCTAGATTACGACGATACGACACAACGAGACGATACGATACAACGAGACGATACGATAATTAACCTAACTGACCGGCGCGGCGCGTGCGCGCGGCGCGGTTACAATTGCGAGATTTGCGACAAATTGACCCAGGATAGGGGAATGGTTGGCTATTCACTGATTCCAGATGGAATCCGGCTCGAAAAGGACCAAATGTTTACGCGGAATAGGCTAAAATTACACAACAAATTAACTTGGTAGGTAGTAAAGTGGGACGTTGAAAGACCGCGTGGAGGCACAGAGAAAATCGATCTTTCAAAAGGGTTACAAGGATGCACGGTACCTTTATTTCCTCGTCAGCAACTCCTCAGCTCGATCACAGCGGTTTTCACGCACAAACACCAAGTTTTCCAAGTTTTCTAGGGAGCACAATGTTCTCGACACGAAAGTTTATAGCCAACGAAATAAAAAGTCTAGTGAATGTCCAATGACGGCTCACTTCCGCCGTACGTTCGCCATCTCGCTTCCACGAGTACGATAGGTTCCGTGCAAGGAAGGGATGGGAGATAGGGATGTATTACCAACCAAATAGTAATGTTGCCAAATAATAAAGTTTAATCTGCGATTTAAATTAGCGCAACCAATATTAGAAGCTAAATTGAAAAGAAGGTATAATATTTTCAATGACTTATAGAGTTACTATTTGGCTATGTATGTAAAAAAATACGTAGAAAAGTTTATTTATTTATTTGGGACAAAAAACAGATAAATGATACAAAATACAGAAAAATACCAAAATAAGATTAACAAACATGTAACCCACGTTTTAACTACTGGTTAGAAGTGCTAAAGACATAAAAAAGAAAGAGAAAAGTAAAGTAATAGCCGCTGCTACAATAATATTGCTGCGTTACTTAGCTTAGCTTAGTCTAACTTAAAGTAACCGCTAAACAAAATATCCAGAGCCATTTTCTTAAATGATTGCTTAGAAGCTAAAGGGACTTTCAAACATTTATTTTGTTGTTCACAGTACAAGATAAGAGACAAGGTGTTACTGGTAAAGTGCACTGTCGCCATTTTCTTTGTGGTCGTCGTGTTCTTTCTACACTCCATTCCCGAGTTCAGTAAGTGATTTTTAATGTGCCTAATGATACTCCTGATAGAATAGAAAACTTTTATTTCGATTAGTAATAATTTTACTTAAGGCGAAAGCGCCAGGGTAGCCCGCGAAATTCATTTTTTTTTAGGTTTTTTGCAATTTGCTGGTCAGTATTAAGTTGTATGTTGATTAAAATATGATTCGCGGCCGTAACAAATATGTATTTACAGAATTATAATCATTAAAGTCATCAAAACAACTCTCTAAGACCATGTAATCCCCAAGAATGACTATTTCATGAAATCTTGACATTTGACATCTTGACTTTAATTATTATAATTATGTAAATACATATTTGTTACGACCGCGAATCATATTTTAATCAACGTACAACTTAATACTGACCAGCAAATTGCAAAAAACGTAAGAAAATTTGAATTTCGCGGGCCATCTTAGAGCTTCCCCCTTAACTTCTAGTGTTTGTAGGTACAGATACATCTGTATCTGTACTTCTTTTTACTAATATCATTGTTAAGTTAATCTTAACATACCAATGATATTAGTAAAAAGAAGTAGATCTTTAAAAACGGCACAATATCCTAGTCAACTGTGTACCTAATTTAACACAATGACAATGTGTGTGTGTTTGTTGTTGAGTTGTGTACTATAACGTTTTTAAGGACTATAATTAGTTGAATTAGGGCTGATTTTTCAATCATCTGATAACTTTATTCGAGGAATAATTTTGAAATTTTGACAGTTGTTTCATACAAAAACTGTCAAACGTCAATTTTATTCCTTGATTAAACGTTATCTGGCGATGGGAAAATCAGCCCTTAGTCAATAAAAACGTTATAGTAGTAGTTAAAAAATTTGAAACTACAATTTTAAATCATAATGTGGCATCACAGCTGAAGTGGAAGAATGTCAACTAAATTTTGGAGGGTACCTTCCCTTTCAATGTCACCATTATCTTTTAGTGACCCAATGGCGCAGATATTTCAAATCTAAACTTTATGTAAATTTAACTTTCTGATATAAATAAAGCATTTGAATTGGTCAGTTGTCTAGCTAATTAAATTATTAAAAGGAAACAAATAATATACTTCAACCTAACTGGTGAGATGTGGGTTTACTGTAGGTACACACACCTCTACCTAGCCCTTTTGGGAAAACCCGTGTTGATCTATAATTTTTATCTCAATTATTTAGGGGTCCCTCAAGGTAATATAATAGGGCTATCTCTATATCGATAGCAAGTAAACTGATGTTCCACCTGACGTTCAATGACATTACAGATGACCCTTCGCTACTCCATAGTATTACTTTCTGTTTTTTTTTTTATTATTTTTTTTGTTTTTCTATGATTGCGTCATACTATTAAGTTTGTGTTCTTCCTGTGCGAGTCCTCTTTATCATACCTTCCTTCTCGCAGACCGCGTATCTCTAGGCTGGACGGCTCTGCTGGGCGCTCTGCTGCTGCTGACGCTGGCAGACCGCGAGGACCTGGAGCCTGTGCTGCACAGGATCGAGTGGTCCACGCTGCTCTTCTTCGCGGCGCTCTTTGTGCTTATGGAGGTAAACACTGATCCATCACTTATTTCCATTCGTATCTTATTCTTCCCTAGTATTTAAATTATAGGGATACTTTGTATATTTGTATAGTTGGAAATAGAATTTAATCAGATGCGTTCTGAACCTCCACAGCCATATTACTGGGCAATGCTGAAATTATAAGGTTAGGATAACCAGGCCAATTCCCGTATTAAAAAAAACCGGGCAAGAGCGAGTCGGACTCGCGCACAGAGGGTTCCGTACCATCATGTTTTTAAATTTTCATCGGCGAGGCCTATATTCATCAGAGAATTTTAACACTGTGCACTGCGGTGTAGAATATTGCAATTTTATGTCAGCGCCATCTCATGACCGATAGTGGAACTAATGTAACTTTTATTGAAGATTTCTGAAAAAGTGTGCTATTTAGACACTTTGTTTTATTTTTCCTGTAATCTTTACATAAACTTCTATCACATAGAATAATGGCGTAATCATGCCGAACTTCGGTCGCGTACCTTCGGCATAGTGTATTTAGACACTAAAGAATATCAGTACCAGTAGCTCTTATAATTGCTATTTCTTTTATCCGTAGGTAATATATTATTACCTTTATGTTTCGTTCATTAAAATTTTTTTGCTAAATTTTTGTTACAGGCTTTATCTAAACTTGGTTTGATTGGCTACATCGGTAGATGGACGGAGGCTCTTATTCTTAGGGTAGATGAGAGCGATCGCTTAGCTGTGGCTTTAGTACTACTGGTGTGGGTAAGTGCTGCTTGTATATCTATACTAATAATAAAGCTGAAGAGTTTGTTTGTTTTAACGCGATAATCTCTGGAACTACCGGTCAGATTTGAAAAAATCTTTTTGTATTTGATAGCCCAATTCTTGAGGAAGGCTGTAGGCTATTTAATATCACGCTATGACCCTTAGGAGCCGAGCAAAAAGAAAAAAGTCAGAATGAACACTAAGCGAATAAGAAGTGTTGCAACGGGGTGGGGGTACAAGAAATTTCACGCGGACGAAGTCGCGGGCAGAAGCTAGTGTCAACATAAGATTGTGAACACCTAGTTCGTAATAGTTAAATTATAATCTAATCTACATTATATTACCACCGTTAGATTACGAACAGTCGAAAATGTGTGTACTGTTGCAATATAACGCATTCATTTTCGGTAGTTTATAATCTATCACTGTCAAATCGTCATATTGTGAACAAACCAGGGGGCCTAAAAAGGCCACTTTCGTAGAATCATTACAGCAAAACATTATGAATCATAATGGACAGTTAACTGATAAGTTAATCGTATTAAATCCCATTGGTGAAGGATTTTCAGTATTTTTTTTTTGTCTGTGCTAAAAATACCACTAAATCCAATCCAAATCCAATCCCAATCTCTTTCATTATACCTACGTAGTGCAGCGAAAAAAAAGAAAAACACGGACTGTCTTCGCCTTATATTTTTTTTTATACCCTCTATTTAATTAAATACATATAAATTATATTTTTAAATATTAGTATTAAAAAAATATAAAAAATAGTAGCCCACCGGTATCGGGAACAGGGTCCAAGCTACAGGGCTCAGGGCTCCAGAGAGAGGAACCTCCTGACAATGCGAGCCGTGTCCAGAAGTACCGCTTTCTGTATCAAGCCCTTGATCCAGCTGCCCAACGAGAGCCTCCTCAAGTGTTGGTCGAGGCACTTGGCTATTAATCCATTGGTTGTCACGACTATCGGCACAATGATTGCTGAGTCCACATCCCACATGTCGACTTTTTTTTTATTTTATTTTTTTCATTTTTTAGGTGTCAGGTATAACATCTGCGTTCGTAGACAACGTGCCCCTTACGACCATGATGGTCCGAGTCGTGACGTCTCTGGGCACCCATCCAACGGTCAACCTGCCAATGGCGCCGTTGATATGGGCCTTGTCTTTTGGAGTATGTTTGGGAGGTAAGACTGAAAATATTTATTTAATCCAATTGCGTAACAAACTATCGTAATCCGTAGTAGTTGAAAGCAAGCGGGCCATACCATTTTTATTATATTTTCAAATTCAAACTTTTATTTAATTTAAAATGGGCTTCTTTTTTGCTTTTCAGTTTTTTTTAACTTAAGTTTTTTACCGCAGTCGGGTTTTTTATTTATTTTTTTATTACCTACTTTTTTTTAATTTACTTGTCCATCATTCTCGCTAGAAGAATGTCACTTTGTCGAGTACCTGTGTACATTCTGTATTGTATTATCTACTTTATGCTTTTTGGTGTTAGATATTAATTTATTTTTATTTAACTTATAGGTAACGGCACTCTAATAGGTGCCAGCTCTAATGTCGTCTGCGTCGGGTTGGCAGAACAACATGGTTACAAGATCAGCTTCATGCAGTTCTTCAAAATTGGCTTCCCTGTCATGATTGGGCATTTAGTAGTGGCGACTGGGTATCTACTGGTGTGTCACTGTGTTTTTGCCTGGCATTAAATCTTAGACTTGGATGAGACTCAGAAACCAGGGAAGCATGTTACAAAAGGAAGGAGGTTTTGACTCAACAGTGGGTGGATACACTTTTATCTGGCAAGCGTTTGCCTTCAAACCTGCTCACTCCCCAATATAACTGCCCGACTTAGGAATTGAACCCAAGACCTTAGCAGTTGCTTGCGATCATACGGCCAACGAGGTTGCTATAAAATAAATAGTAGGTACGGTCAGCAACAAAAGTCGATTAACACTTCAGTTTTTTTTATCTCAGTTATTGAGCAAAATGTTTGTTCAAAATTGCAGCAGTTAATCGACTTTTGTTGCTGACTGTACAACTAGATAGATTTTTAAGAAGTACAAAATATTTTTTAAATATTTTTTTTTATACCTAAAACCGTCCTTTATAGCTTTAAGTGATAATTAAAACATATTAAAATATAAGTCGGTAAAATATTAATAAACTGTTAAAGCCAGCCAAAGTCCATTTTGATATAAGACCAAAAAATTTAAGCAGTTGCTATGATATTTATTATGCAATAATAAGTGATAAAAAAAAATGTTAACTAATATTATATTTTTATATTATAAAACTGTATATAATTATAAAAACTCTACTAACTATTTTATGTTAAAAAATGAACAAATAATAATTAATTGTTAAGTAACAAAACAAAACTTATAAACAAAACACATTAGTTTTATTTTATACAAGTATAAACTTGCCTACTAAAACTACGTCAATTTACGTCTGCCGCTAATTAAATTGACAGGACTAAACTAAAATTTATCTTCTGTCCTTTTCTTAATGAAATAGAAAAAAAAATATGCATTGAACTTAAATTTAGTTTAGTTTGTGAACAACAGAATCGACACCATTGTTGTGTTAAGGGTGCGCCCGCAGAATTCTAATTTCTTATGTTTTTTGCAATTTGCAGGTCAGTGGCGCCGATTCTGTTGTTCACAAACTAAACTAAATTTAAGTTCAGGCATCTTTTTCTTTCTATTTCATTAGGAAAAGGACAGAAGATAAATATTAGTTTAGTCCTGTCAAATTATTCAGCGCCTAACGTAAATTGACGTATTTTTACTAGCCATTTTTTTAATCTCGTCTAAATTGTCTATGGAGTATCTTAATTTGACAGGACTAAACTAATATTTATCTTCTGTCCTTTTCTTCATAAGAAATAGAAAGAAAAAGATGCCTGAAATTAAATTTAGTTTAGTTTGTGAACAACAGAATCGACACCATTGTTGTGTTAAGGGTGCGCCCGCAGAATTCTAATTTCTTAAGTTTTTTTGCAATTTACAGGTCGCAGGTCAGTGGCGCCGATTCTGTTGTTCACAAACTAAACTAAATTTAAGTTCAGGCATCTTTTTCTTTCTATTTCATTAGGAAAAGGACAGAAGATAAATATTAGTTTAGTCCTGTCAAATTAGTCAGCGCCTAACGTAAACTGATGTATTTTTACTAGACATTTTTTTAATCTCGTCTAAATTGTCTATGGAGTATCTTAATTTGACAGGACTAAACTAATATTTATCTTCTGTCCTTTTCTTCATAAGAAATAGAAAGAAAAAGATGCCTGAACTTAAATTTAGTTTAGTTTGTGAACAACAGAATCGACACCATTGTTGTGTTAAGGGTGCGCCCGCAGAATTCTAATTTCTTAAGTTTTTTGCAATTTACAGGTCAGTGTCAGCCTTGACAGGTGGTGTGTTGAATGATTCGAGAATTTCGAGACCGTAACAAATATGACTATACAGAATTATAATCATTAAAATCGTCAATACAGGTCCCTCTTAATCCCTCCCAAGTTCATATAATCCTATTGGTTGGACATAGTCATTCAATCACACTAATATTATAAAGGCGAAAATCAGCAAAATCTGTCATTTGCACCAATAATTTGTCAGCTTTCTTGTGAAACCAAAGCTTTACGCCTAACATTTTTATTTAAAACTGTTCAGTATTAGCAGTGTTGCTAGACACCGAAATAATAATCAATTAAAACTACTTAAACATAATTATTTTTACATACTACCTACTTACTGAATTTTACGTATATATGTATATGAGTATCTTAGATCCCTATTATGTAGTTCACAATTTCTCTTAAAAGAAAGAAGTTTAATTCTATAGTCGGACTTTTAATTAGCTGCAGTAAAATGACAGCTTATGTGTTACTTCATCATCATCATCATCATCATTTCAGCCAAAAGACGTCCACTGCTGGACATAGGCCTCCCCCAAGCATGGGTGTGTTACATAAATGACTGAAATTGGCGTCTTTTTGTTTTTTCGCGGCCATCAACCAAATCTTGTTTTTCTAGTACAGAATAGTGTAACAAACGAAACTTATTTGACATGCATATGTCTAAACTCAGTCCGAAATGAGTTATTAAGAAATGTCATTTTACTGCAGCTAATTAAAAGTCGGACTCTATAGTCCTACGGTCTACGTTAATATTATTTATTATTTTTAACTCTACTTATTGAACTCCTGAAAATTTGAACACTCTAATATTCAAACTCAATGCATTTATTTCAATTAAACCCAGGCACTTTTGAATTGTCAAGAAGTCGGTCAGTCAGAAAATATGAAGCTAGTTGCCCATTCCATAGCGTAGGTACCTATGGAGAAGAACGGGCAAGAAACTCCATGGACACTCTTTTAAATTAAATTTTTACAAAATATAAGTTAAGTACATACATCATTAATGTTTTTATAATTATATATTATGTGAGAACGATGTAAAAAAGAAGTACGCGTTAAAAGCGTCAAAACAACAATCCAAAAATAAAATAATTAAAAATAAGCCGAGGCAGCTAAGTGATGACCAGCCCCAACTGACGGCGCCCGTTTACGAACATGACGCATAGATCAGCACCATTCAGCTCAACCATTTTGAAGGGAGCTAAATGATCCAACACACACGCCACCGTCAGCGAGACATTTGTGTGAGCATGACATACTATCAGCCGCCAGGGCACATTCAAGTCAATGAAAGATAAGATAAGATAATGAAAGACCTCTTACCCGGTAAATGGTACATAGGATATAGTACATACATAGAACTCACATCTGTGCTATGCAATTATACAATAAAAATGAAATAGAGTTTATACAATGCAAAGATAGTCTTACAATCTTCAGCAGCTCCAACAGTATTTTCAAGTGTTAATCAATTAGGTAGTTGTGGTTGTGGAGCAGGACCAGCATTGAGCCAGGCATTTTTATTAGCGATGTAATCCCCTAACTTATAATATGCCTGACTGCATAGTGTGCGTTTTATACAAGACTTGAATTTTGTCTCATTCGGTTGAAGAATGTGGAGAGGTATTTTATAATAACATTTTAAACAGTACCCCATAAAAGATGAGTCTACTTTAGCCAGTCTGAAACCTGGTTGAACTAATCCCTATTTCTAGTGGTCTTTGACATCTTTTACTAAAAAAATATAAGTTTTTTCTTACATACATGATGTTTTCGTAGATATTTGACAAGGCACCGTCATAATGTTAATTTCCTTAAACAGTTCCCTTAGAGAATCGTGCCTGCGGAGGTTATATATGGCTCTAATGGCTCTTTTCTGCAGATAAAAATAGAATCGATGTCTGCAGCCCGTCCCCAAAGTAAAATACCGCGAGACTAGTCTATTTTAGTTACTTTCAACTAAAATAGACTAGTCTCGCGGTATCTACATCAGTAAATTGACGGATTTTTCTGACAGCATAAGCTGCTGAACTTAGCCGTCCTGCAAGAAATGTTAAATGAGGACCCCATTGTAGCCTTGAGTCGAGCGTAATCCCTAGGAAAACAGTTTTATCGACGAATTCTAGTTTCTCTTGATTCAATATTATCTCACAATCACTACCCTTGACATTTGGTAAAGAAAATCGTAAGCACTTAGTTTTTTTTTCATTTAATACTAAATTATTAGCAGTTAACCAATTTTGGACCTGCAGTAGGGCGTTATTTACGTCGTCAAAATTTGTAGCGCGTCTATTTACCTTAAAAATTAAGGAAGTGTCATCAGCAAATAACATCATTTGTCGTTGATTTTTTAATAAATGGAGTAGATCATTAACATACACTAAAAAGAGGAAAGACCCAATATCGAGCCTTGTGGCACACCCATTTTTACTGTTAGACCATGTGAATTGACAACAAATATTTGAACTTGCTGTTGTCTATCATTTAAATAAGAACTAACTAAACTGAGCGAAAGTTTTCCAAGTCCGTAATGCTCAAGTTTTGAAAGCAAGGTTTCGTGATCGACGCAATCAAATGCCTTAGAGAAGTCACAAAAGATTCCTATGGCGTCTTGGGCCTCTTCCCACGCGTTAAAAATGTGTTTTATTAAGGTTACACAGGCGACGTGACGGTCGTACAACGTCCTTTGGTGAAACCATATTGTTGATCGTGAAGGATTTTATTCATGTTAAAATGATTGAGCATTTGATACGGATACGGGTCTATAATTATTATTGGTGTCTTTACTGTCCCCGGATTTGTAAAATGGTATTACCATAATGAATTTAATTAAATCGGGGAAGACTCCTTGATCAACACACGAATAAGGCTAAGTAAGGTGCAATAGTCTCAATTATGGATTTAATAAGGTACAAAAATGTAATAGGTTAAATATTGTTTATGGAGGTACAGACTTTAATGGACATTCCCCCTAAACTATGTTAATCTGTATCACGCATTATTTTCTTTATCATTATTTTGTAGTCAATTTTTAATGTTTTGTTTATTTTTGTAAGTTGCTTGGACATGACTCAAGGCTACTAAAACAGGCTTTTGTGTTTTTATTTTCACTGTTATTTTTTGATTAGCAGTACTTTATCCGTAAAAGTCGTTTTTGCAACTTATTCCAAGCTCATCATACGGTTCAGCATAGTCTGTATCTAATGGACTGTCAGTTTTCTCATTTTGGAGAAAGTTATTTTGATAGATTGGTTTCCCAGATTGCATGTACATATTATCTTGGCCCGTATTAGCGTAATGATCGTTGTTTGGTTTTACTTTAGTTTCGTTATTCCTACCATCTTGTCTGGAGTTTCCTTCACTGTTATTATGTCCCGGTCTTAAGTCATTGCTTATTTTTCTAAAAGTGACACTTTTACTTGGTTTTGGTACATTGCTGTAATTTTCATTACTGTTATTGATAGGTAAATTATTATTGCTGAGACTTAATTTGTCGTAAGTGCCTTGTTTCGGATCACTAAAATTGTTATAGAATGTATTATTCGAACTGTAGGATGGTGTTGGTTTAGGTGTATCAGTTTGTTTGTTGTAATCGGAGGATCGAGCAGTATTCCAATTAGCTGTTAGTCCATCAAGTTTAGGCTTGGGATAATCGTCTATTTCAGTATAATGATTCTCACTGGTGTTACTCTGTCTTTTATCAGGCATTCTGCATGATTTGTCGTTGTCTGTTGAATAGTTGTAATTCTCTTGCTTAATTCCCTCAACAATTTTAGCGTAATTTGGATCGTCGTAGTCATCTTCCCATTGGCTTGGGAACGGTGGTATTGGACTATCGTTTTGATTTGAAAGATTATCATAATATGCGTTCTGAAATGAAAATAAATATTTTATTGGACTTGCTCGTTAGTCTTGTGCTTACATAGTATGTCTGCTGAACATGTGGTGTTGGGTTCGACTAATCCCACATTGACCATTTCAAATTCGAAGTTTTTAGAGTTAATCTCTATATCAGCCTGGAGTCTAAATTTATGCCCATGGAAATAGACTCACTTCCTGATAAAACGGGACTTCAAATAATTGGTGAAACGTGGGTGTCTATAGTACATCCTCCAAAACAAAAGTTATAATAACTGTAAGTACCTCAAGAAGATTGGCCCGTTTCGTTCTTTTGCGCCAGGAAACTAGGCATACCATCGTTATGACGGCAATAACGACTCCAACACCAACAGCTATAGGAACTATCATAGACATCGATTTGTCATCTGGAACGAACATCAGGTTTAATAAAACTTGATTCAATTCTATAAAGTTAAAAACAATTCATAATAATCACACTAATATTATAAAGGCGAAACTTTGTGAGTGTGTGTGTTTACATGTTTGTTACTTCTTCACGTTCAAACGGCTGGACCAATTTTGATAAAATTTTGTATGGAGGTAGCTGACACCCAGGATTAAAGTAAATGATCGAGGATGTTCTTAAGACTGCAACCAAACCGCAATCGAATGACGCTTACCGTCATAAAATATGACAGATTTCGTCGATCGATCGAATTTTGAAGCGATTTCCCGGCTGTCTTTCATGGATCTTTGACAGCCATTACCATGCCATTTTTTTTTTATTACGGGTCGTCAGAAGCCCGAAAGTCTGACAACCAGTCTAACCAAGGAGTTATTTGGGTGGTATTACCCAGTTACTGGATTGTGGCGATCAGAGGCAGTGCCATGTAAAATACTCGTACCTATTCAGCTGCATCCGGTTAGACTGGAAGCCGACCTCAATATAGTTGTCTGACTGTATATAGTTGTATGACTGACTTCAAAGGTAAAGCTGTCCTTGTGATGTAACTAAGAGAATGCAAGAGCGAGCGTAGGGAGCTCAAAATTGGAGGATCCAGACTAAAATTAGTAAGTTAGATTTTCTGTGTGCTTTTACTAAATGAATGCTTGAGAATTGAACCACGCCTGTAGTTGCTGTATCTAATTGAACTGCTGGAAAACAGGCCTCCCTACTTCAACTGGGCCACGCGTGGTATCTACCACGCGGGCCCAGTGCGGGTTGTTATAGTAGTTACGCGTCAAACTTTATGGCGGCTCACTCGCTGCGCAGTACCTCACCCCTCGCCACGCAGTACCTCACCCCTCGCCCCCGCTGACACGTGAATTTGATACTGCGCAGCGACTCGCCTCGTGTTTCGTGCCGGTCTATAGTTTGCATCGGACTGCAAATGTCACGTCACTTCGTAAGTCAGGGCCGTTAGCATTGTGCCACCACTGCTCCAAGCCATTAACAATAAACGTTCATTTTCATATTTTCATTGGGTTTTCATTCATTTACAGGCCTCCTATGGACCAATAAGAATTTGAGGTTCAGGAAATAAAATAAAAAATTGGTTACACACGTCGAGTCGGGGGCCCCTGTAGCTCAGGGGCCCCGCATCATTGTTTTGCCTGATACGGCGGTGGCGGTAGTAACGCCCCTGCAAAACTCTTTAGGTCGTTTCCTATTCTTGTTTTTGTTCTAGTATCATTTACTGTACTCATTGTAGGTATCATCACTCACCTGGAGTATCTAAAGTAGGAACCAATTCCGGCTTCAATCGGAGGATGATCTCAACTGATTTACTTGATTTAGAATCTTTTCCTTTTGGAAAATAAGTGCATTTTATTTTAGTTCCGTTGTGGGTTCCATTCAAAATCCTTGTTAGTGGTTGATCAGAAATCTTAATTTGCGTATTTGGCGTTGCATTTGCTGCGGAATCAAAGCATGTGTCTAAAAAAAAAAGAAAGAAATAAGTTTCTTTAGTGGATTGAATGAGTCCCTTCTATTAACATGTCCAGCAAACTGACGGCAGAGTAAGCAAACTGAAGTGGCAGTGCGCTGGCCATGTTTGTCGAAGGATCGATGGCCGGTGGAGCAGACGAGTCCTTGAGTGGAGACCGCGTATTGGTAAGCGTAGTTGTGGGACGCCCCCCAGGTTGATGGACGGACTGGATGCGAAAGGCAGAGGACAGGGTTGTGGCGCAGCCTGGGAGAGGCCTATGTCCAGCAGTGGACTGCGATAGGATGAGTTGATTGATCGATTGCCGTAATATCATTACTTCCCAGAATTTTATCCTTATTAGGGACACTATCGAGTGGTGTAATAATACAGTGTGTCTTTTTTATCAAAATCAACGGGTTCGATTCCTGGCTAGAAATATTGATTTTTCAAAAATCCAATGATGCAGTTTTAGTTTTCATCGAAATCGAATGTGACTCAGGTTGGCTGGACAAATCTTCGAAATAGCTCGCATTTTACTAGGTCTTTAAGGCACTTTATGTGACGGCTAAACACCATTATTACAGAATTTGTGACGCTACAGAATCTTAGATAAATAATCGATCGAAAACCAGCTGCCGATGCAGCCAACTTGAAAAACCACTTTTCGCTGCGTCTCTCAATCTCGGTAACGGAAGTGATTTTGACGACTTTTTGCATATCAACGGGCGTCACATAAATTTGTGACAGGCATCGAGCTAAAAGTTTTGTGATACGTACAGCGGTTTAGTAGAAAAATGCAAAAATCTGTGTCCAGCCAGCTTGAATTTACGTATAAAACTTCTGGCTGGCACTTCCGAATCTCAATAACGGGAGCATTTTCGAATATGGTTCCTTTACTAACATTTAGTGACGCAATGTGTGACAGTAATAACGTTTGATTTATGACGTCACATGTAAGGGTTTACGAGAAATCAATAAAAACTTAATGTCCAGCCAACCTGAGTTCAACCTGACTGGACACCTGTATCTCCAGTGCCTGATGATCTACGGCTTCGAAATGTGTTCAAAATTTTGTGACGGGGACGATAATGATAACTTGAATTTGTGACGGAGAAACTTTGAGTAGTTTCAAAGATATTGATCATTTAAATTTTCCCATACAAACATCTATTAATATTGTGAGGTGACCATAATTTATACATAAATAATGGATTTCTTTTTAATCGATTAATCGGCCGGTAGCAGCCACGCCTGCTTTGTATTTGATTTTCCCGTGGGAATAAAAGGTTTTCCCGCAGTAAAAAAGCGTAAGTATGTGTTAATTCAAAATAATAATTGATTACCAGCGCTGCAAAAGAGAGCCCACTTGTATTTCGCGTTTAGTTCATTATCTTAGGTAACTGAAAATGTGAACTAAACTCGACAGTCGGCATTGTATGTACTTTTCGAAGTGTAATCACTAATCAGAGTAAGACAACTATTAATTAATCTGTGGTAAGACAACCTAATTAAGAGTTAAGATTCGACCAGTTCTCCTAGTAGTACCAATTTTAAGCAATAGATGGCGACACCAACATCAGCTATCATGGAAGTATTACATTCCGTTCACAGTTATTTTTCTACTAAACCGCTGTACGTATCACAAAAATTTTAGCTCGATGCCTGTCACAAGTTTATGTGCCACCCGTTGATATGCAAAAAGTCGTCAAAATCACTTCCGTTACCGAAATTGAGAGACCAGCGAAAAGTAGTTTTTCAAGCTGGCTGGACACGTTTTCGATCGATTATCTAAGATTCTGTAGCGTCACAAATTCTGAAATAAAGGTGTTTAGCCGTCACATAAAGTGCCCTATTGACCTAGAAAAATGCGAGCTATTTGGAAGATTTGTCCAGCTAACCTGAGTCACATGAAATCGAGCCCGCGACTCCTTTGAGTACTTTTCGCTATTCCTCCTAGTTTCAGATTTAGCCATCCACGCCCACTTGAAAAATTCACCCTGTAGGTATATCACAAAAATAAATTCCCCGATATAGTTGGTTAATTAAGTGACAGGCATACCGAAGTACCAATGAAACGGATTTGCATGTTCACTTAGCATTGATGTTTTATTAAATCCTTCATTCCATAAACAGGATATGTCGAGAGTTTCGTTCACAGAGAATTGATATTCAATAGTCCATTGATTTAAATCATTTGTATACTGGTACAGGATGTTATTTCTAGGCAGGCCGCTTATACGAACATCTGAAAATTAAAATATTTTCATAAAATTATCATGTCTTTATTACACAATAGGTATTGTTTTAATAGGACAGTCAGTTATATGGCCCTCAAAAATCAAATAACATAAGATTTCAAGAACTGCTTATAATAGGTAAATAATTAAAATAAACTATTTGGGGTCGCAGATAAGTAATAAAATGTTGGTTGAACAAGGATATTTTTTGTAGAGCGAATGCGGAACAAATCGTTATCATTGATTTTTTTGTAGCTAGCCTTACCTATAAGCTATATAGCCTTATCCCAACTATATTGGGGTCAGCTTCCAGTCTACCCGGAGCGACTGCCTATCTAAACTCCACATCTCAGTGACTGGTTAACACGATAACCCTCGGTAAAACTGGTAGTCAAACTTTTGGGCTTCTTTTGGATTAAAATCAAAATGTGTGTGCGAATTATAATATTTATTAGGGAGAAAAAAAGACAT
Source organism: Oligia strigilis (assembly GCA_951800025.1). Taxonomy (NCBI): domain Eukaryota; kingdom Metazoa; phylum Arthropoda; class Insecta; order Lepidoptera; family Noctuidae; genus Oligia; species Oligia strigilis. Next base: position 6,538,638 of record OX637568.1, on the reverse strand, counting down.
GTTATTTACAAACCTTTTTCAGGAACATCAGACAAGAAGAGTAGCCTCGCGTTTGGCTTTTCTGCTTTTTTGTTGTTGATACCACAAAATAGAGATTTATTTTGAATGTCTGATGTATTCAATGAAATAACTAACTCTGACGGAGTCTTACTCATGAAGGCTGAAAACACAATAATTATGTATTGTAGTATGCTCACCAAAACAAATCAAAATGCTCAATACAAAATGTATGGCTTCGATAGGCTTCTGATGAACCTACCTGTGTCTGGGTGTAATTTATCTATATATGTATGTATTTAGAAATATATAAGTATGTTTATCAGTTGTCTAGTACTCATAACACAAGCTCTTAGCTTGAGACTAGACGGCGTTGTGTGATAGTTGTGGAATATTATTATTATTTCTATATTTTAACATATTATCTCGGGACCTTGGGGTCCCGGTCCTTTGGAAGGCGTACGAGGGGCCGAAGCCAACTCGCAGAGGCCCGTTAGAGATGTTCAATGAAATGAGGCACCAACCGACGATTATCCCTGTATGCACTATGCAAGTGCACCCAAGGATAACCCCCGGTTGGTGTAGGACTATTGCAGGATATGGAAAAATAAAAAGTTGGACTATTGGTTTGGGTAGCTAAAGTGGACCGGTTTCCAGGAACTATGGTAAAACTATGACCCCTGCCTGATCAATGCTTTATATATACACAGATAAAATAGCAGGGGGTGACTTGCACACTCAATAATGGGCCCCCGAAAACGGCCGCTAGCACATAGTGACGTAGCGACAAGGGGGCAACACGTCCTGAGGTGCTTATGAGGAGTGGAGAGGTATTCCACGGCTATCAGGACAATCCCGGAAGTACGGTCAAGATCCCTACCAGCATCTTACTGGAATACTTCCTTCCTCCGAGCACGTTTGCTCTTGCGAATCTCCACTCAAGCCAGCCAATAAAGGCAAGAATGAGGTGGGAGCTCTGTTCCTCGTCATTGTTCACTCCAGCCGGCCGATAAAGGCAAGCCAGAGGTGAGGAACAAGACTTCTCCCGGGAGATAGGGTCCGTGGGGTCGCTACTGCCCAACAGCTCGCCACATGCTGCCCTGCGGTTTCTGTATCCCTCTTGGTCTGGCTCCTCACATTAGACCTGTTCCGGCAAAGTAAACTCTTCCGGCACAGGACTAGAGTTCGGAGCGCGCAAGCCCCACCACGACGTCAACGTAGAGATACGGCGGTGGGGTTATTATTATTATTATTATTGATACATCACGACACGACTGACTCCCAAGATACAGGTTTTTAACTGATTTGGAATTAATTACTTCATATAGTTTTCATTAGTTCATACACTTAGATTAGTTGTCTCCTAATTCTTCGTACCTAATATGACATTTTATTAAGCCCAAATAAATGTTAGGTATATTATTACACGACGCGTCCTTTTATGAATTCGACTAAATTAGTGTAAAATCTTTTTCCATGAAATTATTCGTAAGCCCCTAAATACCCTTGTAAAACCCTAAACCCTATATCTACCATTAAATTGTTAGTAAACCCTTCAACTAAAGGTTCTATATAAAACCAGCGTCAGACAGCATCTGACTGGCAATGAACCTTTTTTTGGCGCAGCCGTGAGGCACACACTATTGTAGTTAAAACATTATTTTCACTTTTTTGTTATGTTATTTGGTAGGTCTGAAAAATTCTAAGTGGGGCTACTAGGTCATGTGGGGTATCATATGAAAGAGCGCAGTTTGGACATTCTGAAACATTTTTTTCTTTTTTTTAAGCCGCATAGTTTTCGACTTCTGATGAAAAAGTTACATTAGTTCCACTATCGGTCAAGAGATGGCGCAGACATAAAACTTTAATATTCTACACCGCAGTGCACAGTGTTAAAATTCTCTGATGAATATAGGCCTCGCCCGGTGAAAATTTAAAAATAAATGATGGTACGGAACCCTCGGTGCACGAGTCCGACTCGCTCTTGCCCGGTTTTTTAATAACCCTTTTGTCGAAATCTTACCGCACACCTTTTAAGCGGCTAACTTAAATGAACCCTGACTAAGGCATCAAATCCATTGAAATTCATCATCATTTGCTACTTATATTGATATCTACTTACTCATGCTCATTCTATCAGTATGGAAATAAAGCAGGCCTCCCATATTGACGTCCCTTTTTTGACAAGTAACAGTCAATACCTCTCCATCAATGTATCTGAATTTAAAATTATCATATGACTGGTCGTTACTCAAAGATGTACTTAATTTTTGACCGTTGACGGACAATATCACTGCATGTTGCGATGCATCTGTAAAAGAAACATGTATAATAACATCCATTCACCATGCAAGGTAACGTTTAAAAACACCGACATGCACAAATTGCAGCACGTCACACAACGGGTGTGACGTGCCCAGCCTTTCGGGAACTGCGTGTTAAAATGGCATTGTGTATTAATCTTTTTCCCATACCTAATGTATATGTCGCAGCCAACTGGCTTAATTGGCCTGTAGAGGCAGTTAACCGAATGGCTAATTAAGCTAGTTGGCTGCGACCTGCGATATATACAGGATGAATTTTCCAAGTGAGCGTGGATGGCCAAATCCGAAACTATGTATTGAGCATCATTTCGAACAAGGTAATGTCGGTATGACTACTTTAAAATAAAAAGCAGTTTATTAAAATCCAACATTTTCCTTAAGTTTGCCGTATGTCATTACTTCCCGGAATTCGATCCTTATCAGCGACACTATCGAATGGTGTACTAAAACAGTGTTTTTTTTTTTCAAAATCAACGGGTTCGATTCCTGGCTAGAAATATTAATTTTTCAAAAATGCAATGATGCTGTTTCAGTTTTCATCAAATTCGAGCCCGGGACTCCTTTGAGTACTTTTCGCTGTTCCTCATAGTTTCGGATTTGGCCATCCACGCCCACTTGGAAAATTCACCCTGTTTAAATAGGAAGCTACTTATACACTTAGGAGTACAGCACACTACTTACCAGCATGTAAATCTCTTTTAAAGAACGTAGTTCTATAACGATATTCTCTTTCGGGAGCTTCGGCAGCGCGTATACAGTCCAAGTAATACTTATCATTGTTCGATTTCAAAGTGAAACGGAATGTGTGTGGTTTTACTCGAGGCTTTGTTTGAAATATAAGAACCCCTGTAATGTCACTTAGTTATTAGTTTGTCAAATTGTCAGTGCGATCGATATCGACGTAATAACTACTGCGTTTGTGATGTGACTCAGATTGGCTGGACAAATCTTCAAAATAGCTCGCATTTAACTAGGTCAATAAAAAACTTTATGTGACGACTAAACACCCTTTTTTTTTTGCGGATTGGAAATCCTCCCGCTCTAGGTAAAGCGGAAGGGAGTGTCAGACTCTTACTGACTAAAACCCACCCGTGTTCCTTCCTTATCCCTTTATGTTCCGGGCCAGCGGTAACCCTTTCGGACAATCCCGCTGACCCGGCAGGCTTCGGCCCCACGGGGGCCCCTCCTCGATGCTGACATCTCTTTGAGGCGCGCGTGGAACACGTACGCGCCGTCCGGCACGGGCCTGGTCCTGATCGGACGGTGAGCTACCCATTACTCTCCACTCGCAGGCCCGCGCCTACGGTGGCCGGGAGTAGGCACGCGGCTCCCGACGCCCGGAGCGTCTCCCGCGGTGGCTGGGACGGGAGGCTCTCTCCCTGAGCCGTCCCGCCACCTCCTTTGCTAGCATGACTGCTTCGCAGAAGGAGGTGACCGCCTCCCACTCCCTCTCCGTCCCGGACCATGGCTTGCACCAGGGCCGGACGCGAGAGGTCGCCGCCGCTGCCGATCGCCTCTACGAGGACACGGCGGTGCTCCGCCCAAGCGGGGCAGACCTCCACCGTGTGCTCCACCGTGTCCTCTGGGCGATCCTAGCGTTTCCTCCCGCCTGATGATGTGCAGGAACCTCCCGAAACTTTCGTGTCCGGTGAGGACCTGCGTCAGGCGGTAGGTGAGGGCGCCGTGGCGCCTCTCTAGCCACTCCTCAAAGAGGGGTCTTATCGCCGCTATCGCGGCGTGCCCTGCGCTGAGTTGCGACAGTCACTCTTTCCATGCCGCCATGAGATCGCGCCGGTGATCGGTCCGCTCCGCCGCGATTTGCCGCGGAAGCGGATTTACTCCCCGGCGTAGTGCCTTCGATGGTGCGGATCGACTTCATTCCAAGTAGATCGGTTACGTGTAATAAATAGCACGTCTTTTCTATTGCAAGGCACGAATTTTTCAAGGAGCAAAAAATAATCCGCGATATCATACGGAAAGTGGTTTATTATGACAAGTAGAATCGTCCCCTTGACGGATGCATGTGACTACATCGCCATTCGAATCGAGTAGATGAACACCATCTACTCGATTATTCATTCGATATTGTTCATGTGAAGTACTTAAGGCGAAAGCGCCAGGGTAGCCCGCGAAATTATTTTTTTTTACGTTTTTTGCAATTTACTGGTCAGTATTAAGTTGTACGTTGATTAAAATATGATTCGCGGCCGTAAAAAATATGTATTTACAGAATTGTAATCATTAAGGTCATCAACACAACTCTCTAAGACCATGTAATCCCCAAGAATGACTATTTCATGAATTCTTGACATTTGGGGATTATACTAACTTAACAACTTGTATTACTGATTGTAATGATTATAATTCTGTAAATACTTAGTTGGTACGACCGCGAATCATATTTTAATCAACGTACAACTTAATACTGACCAGCAAATTGCAAAAAACGCAAGAAAATTTGAATTTCGCGGGCCACCTTAGCGCTTCCCCCGCTACTACAATCTGTCAAAATTCTTTTATACATTTTCAGCTTTATCTCTAAAGCAAATTTTACAGTTTCGGGTAGCTTGATCTGCTGGCGTGTGTACCTACCTTCTGCGTTGTAATATTCCAAACGCAAAATGTCATTAATATATTTATCTTCTGCTTTTTTGCACGAAAATTCCATCGGAAAGTCCCCGCTGTCTTCATAAGTGTAGTTGGCCTCTCCATCGTAGTTAACTGACAGGTTAGTCGTTACATATGTCAACTTTTGGTTGTTTGCATTTACAATTACTGCTCCTGGTGAAAAAACAAACATTGGTTCCGATTCCCTTGTTCACAAATTAAACTAAATTTAAGTTCAGTGCATCTTTTTCTATCTATTTCATCAAGAAAAGGACAGAAGATACATTTTAGTTTAGTCCTGTCAAACCAATCGGCGCCTGCCTGACACTATATAAAAGTTTAGACGTGATTAAAAACTTGAATAAAGCAAACAATAAAGCACAGATATAGATAACTGTTAAGTAGATACATAAATTGACAAAATGTAGTTACGTAATAATGAAAATTGTACTACTGCATGCTAAATATTGGCCAAATGTGTGTTACTTAATTTTTTTTTTTATAAGAACTTAATGTACAGACGCCAGCAGGTCAACCTACCCGAAACTGTCAGATTTTCCCAATCAACCTTGAACCTTATTTTTTAGCAATAAAGTCGAAAATCTATTAAAGAAATTTGACAGATTGTAGTAGCTTGATGTGCTGGTGTCTGTACTAAACATAGTTTTCGGACGAATTCTGATGCCTTGAGCTCCTCCGATTTTCTTATTTTTTATTAGTGTTAGCTTGTTAATTGTAACTATGGCTTTTTGTTAGCAGTGTTGTCTTTGTAAATATTTAGCGCACACCTGCCCCGTTATCATAATATTGTGTTGTGTCCTGCGACCACAATATTCTTAAAAAAAGCTAACGTGGAATACTGCGGATTAACAAAATGCCCCAAGATGCTGCATCTTGGGGCATTTTGTATTATTATAAGTAAAAAGCCAATATATTGGGGATCGCTGGAAGTCGCTGGCAAAGTGCTAATGAAGTAAAAAAAAGTTATTAAAAAAAATAAAAAAAAACCCCGACTGCGGTAAAAAACTTAAGTTAAAAAAACTGAAAAGCTAAAAACAAGCCCATTTTAAATTAAATAAAAGTTGGAAGCAAGCGGGACCCATACCATTTTTATTATATTTTCAAATTATTATTATATTTTCAATTTAAAATGGGCTTGTTTTTAGCTTTTCAGTTTTTTTAACTTAAGTTTTTTACCGCAGTCGGGTTTTTTATTTCCAGCTTTTGCACTCGTTCTGTAGTGTATTTAAGAGATAAGACTATTCGTTTAAATATAATATTTACATAATTTATGCTAATACCTATTTAAAATAATAATAATATGTACATTTATATGAAAAAAATAAGCAAAATGATCATAGGGCATCAAAAAATTCCAGCTTTTTAGTTTACAAATGTGAAAGATTTCGCTGACGATTTAGTTTTTTACGATTTGTCACTTCGAATTACTTTTAACCATATAGTTGTTTATATTATTGTAATCATCTTTTAATAAAAAAGCCCTTTATTTTGATACCCCACTCGATACGTTATGAGAAAAAAAATTTTTTTGAAGACAACATTGCGCCAAAAATCGGCCATTTTATTTTTTTTTTTCAATTTAGATATACCTACCCAGTGTCACTCGCACAATTAAGACGAATCTAACGGCACCTCTCAAGCTGAAATCGATCAAGCCGTTTAGGCTACAGATCGTACCAAAGATATATACATACATACATACATAGTAGTCGCCATATTGAATTTTCACTAACGTCATGTCTTTAGTGACACTCGCCGGACTAAGAGGAATCGATTGACGTGTGAACCATAAAAATCGGCCCAGGCGTTTGGTCTGTATAGTGCTTCAAAGGAACATACATACATAAGCTGATAACCACATTACCTCTCCTTTGCGTCACGCAGTCGGGTAAATAGCACTTACTTGCTCCTTTGACATGAAGACTAAAATGCAAATCTGTTGCAGTATAATTACGACCCTTATGTGGATATGGCACAGGACCATGGTACTCTTCTAAGGCTGTGCACACCCACCTAGTACTCATTTCAGCGGTGACGCTTGTGATCTGAAACCAGATTAATAGTTCATAGTAACACTCCAACATTGCTATTTTGTAACATCTCAGCGTGAAAACTTATCTGCAATGAGCTGTCATTGCACCTGATGTTAGTGATTGCCACTATTGACCGGTCACTTCATGTGTAAATGTTCCCTATAAGATATTTACAAAAGAAATCGGCTGTATTTCCCGAAGGCGAGCCCCATACTTAGGTCACTGGTGTTTTGTAGGTATGTTTACCCACATTTCAAATCAAATCAAATCAAATCAAAAATGTTTATTTGTTAGAATATGGTAAAATATGTAGATGTTACAATATTGGTTCCAGCATATCCTGCCATACTATGGCGTACAAATATTCTTATAAAAAAAAGTCACATCATATATTTCTAGCCTAATAATAATGATTAAAATAAAATATGAATCTTAGAAAAATAATAATAGTCAATGAATAAAGATTTAAATTGTTTAAGATAATTAATTATTAATAAATTGTATTGTTGTAGTAATAATAATGAATTATAAGTAAATGTTGCATGTGGTAGAATAAAGGCTATTTTAATTTTATTGTGTTATTAACGACTTATCCTCTAAATATTCTTGAACACTGTAATAATTTTTTCCTAATAACAGTCTGAACAATGACCTTTTGAAAAACGGCAATGGCAGATCTTGAGTATTATTTGGCAAATGATTATATATAATAATTGCCATACAGTATGTATTTCTTTTAAATAACTTTAATTTTATTTGGGGTAATTTCAATCTGTCTTGGTGTCGTATTCTATTATTTATTTTGTAGCTGCTTTTTTCGAATAAATTATAATTCTTTTTAACAAAAATGCATATTTCAAAAATATAAAGACATGGTAGAGATAGTATTTTAAGTTTTTGAAATAAAGGCTTACAGCTATCTAAAAAGTGGGCTCCACACATTGCCCGGATACATTTTTTTTGTCCTTTAAAGACTCTTTGCACGTCTACCGAGTTTCCCCAAATTATAAGACCATATCTGAGTACTGATGCTACATAAGCATGGTAAGCAGCCATTGCGGTATTTAGATCAACCGTTTGTCTTATTCTTTTCAGGACATACACAAAGCGATCAATTTTTTTAAGTATTTTATCTATATGTGGTTTCCAACTGCAGTTTTTGTCCACGGTTATACCTAAAAATTCACATTCATTAACCGTGTTTAAGAAGGAATTGTTATACTGAATGTCTAGACTATTTGTGTTTGTGTTGAGTGCTTGGAATTGTACTATATTTGTTTTTGCCATGTTTATTTTTAAGTTATTTGTTTCTAACCATTTGATTGCCTTGTCTAATGCTTTAATTATTCGTTTTTCCAAGTCCTTGTTATCGTCACTTTTAATAATCAATGTTGTGTCATCAGCAAATAGTACGCACTCTTCATTAATCGCCTCGGGTAGGTCGTTGATGTATACTAGAAAGAAAAGAGGGGATACAATTCCCCCTTGAGGTGTACCGAAGCTGTTTTGTCTATATTTTGATCTAAATTTTTTTTGTTCATTTTGACATTTTCTTGTTATTTCTACACATTGCAGTCGGTCAGTAAGAAAGCTCTCGATCCAATCGTTGGCCTTCCCGCGGATTCCATAGTGAGAAAGTTTTGAGAGTAATGTTTTATGGCAGACAAAGTCAAAGGCTTTTGTCATGTCTAGAAAGACACAGCCTATTTTAGATTTTTGGTTTAGACCTTCTGTTATTTGTTTGATTAAGGAGAAACATGCTGAAGCCGTAGAGCTCCCCTTCCTAAATCCAAACTGTTCTTTTTTTAGGATGTCACATGATGTCAAAAAGTTCTCTATTTTATTACACATAACCTTCTCGAATATTTTCGATAATATGGGGATTAACGTGATTGGTCGATAGTTACTCATATCCGTCTTTAAGCCTTTCTTGTATAGAGGTTTGACAACAGACATTTTCAGTCGTTCTGGGAAAACTCCTTCACTTAGGGATAAATTTATTATGTAACTTAAAGGCGATACTAGACACGATGCACATATTTTTAATACTTTAGTATTTAAGTCGTCGTAACGAGTTGCGTTCGTATTTTTTAAACTATGAATTATTTTATACACATCTGTTTCATCAATTGGTGTTAAGAAAATGCTTTTAGGATTCTGAGGAATTATTAACTTGGTATTCTGATTATTTTCTCGTGGATTTTGGGTCGTATTGGTTAGGGATATGTAATAGTTATTGAATAGGTCACAGATATGGTTAGGATTGTCATAAATTTCACTATTGATTTGTATTGTGTCAATGTCCGATTGACTTGTCGTATTATTAACATCTGCTTTAATTAATTCCCATGCTGCTTTACTTGAATTTTTTGCTTTGTTGATGTATTGTAAACTATTAATTTGTTGTGCATTTTTTATACATCTTTTTAATATTCGAGTATAGTCGTCATATTTTTTTTTGTTTTGCTTTTTGTTATCTTTACAAAGGTTATATTTTAGGTATAGGGTGCGTTTTTTTATACAACATCGTTTTAAATGTTTTGTTAGGCGTCGGTTTTTCACTTGCTTGTTACTATTTTTAACTTTAATAATGGGGAAGCTTAAATTGTAAAAAAGAATAATTGTATCGTGAAAGCAATTGAAGGCGTTGTTTGTTGAGAGGCATTCGTATACCTCAGAGAAAGATAAGCTTGACAAACAGTCTCTAAATTTGGTTATATTTTCGTCATTGAGCTCCCTTATAGTTTTAAACCAGAAACTGCGAAAGTCCTTAGCTTTATTATTAGTTTCTAAGTTAACTGTTAGTGATTGTGCTGTTTCGTGGTCTGATAGTGCTAAATAGTGCAGCATGGACTTAGCGTCGTGTATATTACTTACAATTAAATCCAAACAAGAGGTTTTCCTCGTCGGTAGTGTAATATGGTTTTTCAGGTTGTTATTGTTAAGTATGGCATTTAAGTCATTGGATATTTTATTTCTTTTTAGGATGTCTATATTCCAGTCCCCGCATATGATGACTTTTTTCTTTCGTCCATTTTGTATGGGTACCATGTAAAAGGAGGCAGTATGTATAGAGATATGACGAATTGGGTCTAAAGTTCACTCATCCACCATGGAAAAGGGAGGATCCTCCGACCAGACGGGTGTTGTGTCTGGTTACGGCCCGATGATGTCAGAGGAGCAATTCTCGTAATTTTGAGAACGTTCACAGTCTGATCTCAGTCTCAATCTGTCAAGAATACCTCTCATCATCAGCCGAAAGACGTCCACTGCTGGACATAGGCCTCCCCCAAGCACCTTCACTTCAACGGGTTCCTGCGGCCTTCACAAGGTCGTCGGACCACGGTACGTGGAAAATACCTCTAATTTCCCTATACTTTGACAAGTTTTTGACATTTGTTTGTCGCCGAGATGAGACTGCGACTAGATTTTGAACGTTTTAAATTACGAGAATTGGCCTTCTGAACGTTGTGTATATTATATGCTCGTCGATGCAGGATTTTGCTTAACGTCAGTGTGATGCATGGTTCGCATGTGCCGATGTAGATGTGTGATTTGTGAACCAGTTTACCTTTTTTAAACATGTCGCGCGCCAAATGTTGCCTAGTGGATACTAGGCTTTAAAGGGCAAGAGAATGATGATAATGACGGTACTAAAATACTCACATTTAAAATATTTGTAAATTCCGTTTCTGGTACAAATTCTTCGGACATATTTGTTTTGTAAAAATTGGAACACCTGAAAACAGTAAGTATTAACCTGTAACTTATCCAATGCATCTTTATAAACATTTCAGGCAGAAGGCTCGCTCATTGCGTGTAAGAGCGTGCTCTGTATAAAGGATAATCAGCCCATAATGTCTCCACCGGCCCGTAATCCACCACGCGGGCCCAGTGCGGGTTCGTAGCTGTCACATGTCTTCGAATTTTTGGTTCTAGATGCCGGTTTATTCACGATGTTTTTTTTCACCGTTTGGAGAGCAATGATGACGGAATTATTTACATAAAGTAAAGCGCCTGTCTGGGTTCGAACCCAAGACCTACAACTAGTAAGTCGAGGCCTTTACCACAGTCCACAGGGCACTGCATTCAAGTAAATGTAGGTAAGTAAAAAGACCAAAGGGCTGGCGTTTACCTAGGCCAAAGGTTAAGCACTGCCATGCAACGTGGCCAATGCCACGAGTCTCTTGGGCACACTACTTGACAGCAATGCGCAGAAATTTTTCGACGGCATTTCGTTAGTTTTTAGGTTAAATGTTAATGTTTTTATTTAACGTGCATATTTTTTATTATCCTTAACGTAACCTTTTCACCGCATGCCCTGACACCTGCACACGTGAGGGCCTAATGGCTGCGTCAGCGAACGCTATCCGCGTATATTTTGGGGCAAACAAATTTAAGAAAAAAAACTAAGTAATTATTTTTGCCATCAACACGCTAAGAAGAAGAACGTAACCTTAATCTTCTTGTTCGTGGCGTATTGTAATTAAGCGTGTAAAGATTATAATAAAAATAATTAACTTGATGTATATGTATATTCTTAGAGAGAACGGGGTGTAAAGGGCACTCGTCATCCATAGAAGAGGGAGGATTCTCCGACCAGACGGGTGTTGTATCTGTTGGGCTGACGATTGATGTAGGGACATTGTATACCGGCTGTTTTTTTTACCGTCTGGACAAAAACTGGGTATAGGGTGAATGGATTAGAAGCTTATAGCACAGAATTCTATTTTGGTTTTGGGGGTTCGAACCCAGACAGGCGCTTTACTTTGTGTAAATTATTTCATCACCACTGCTCTCAAAACGGTGAAGGAAAACATCGTGAGGAAACCGGCATGTCCTAGAACCAAAAATTCGAAGACATGTGACATCTGCCAATCCGCACTGGGCCCGCGTGGTGGATTACGGCCCACTCCCTCTCACCGAGAGGAGGCCTGTGTCCCAGCAGTGGGAACATTATAGGCTGATTATGGTTATGGTTTGGGGATTACTTAATTTTGCAACACTGGATTACAATTGTAAACCGTGCGACTGCTCGCTGCAGGGTTCAATGTTGGTTATTTAAGCGAATAAACGTTGATTTTAGAACTAAAAATTATGCCCTTTTTTAACAAACTTACCATACGTATCGTGTGCTACCATTTTCTATATTTATCTTCAGTGGTTTGTCTTTCCAAACTGTATAATAATCGTTTCTATTATCTTTATAAGAGAGACGAATTACAGGATTTTCTGAAATTTCAAAATTGATATTTTAAAGGTGAACATTCTTAATTAGTGATCGATGGTGAACATGGTTAATTAATGATAAATTTTGGCCTTAAATTTTCCGTCGTTCACTTAAAAAAATTGAGGCCTATTAATTGTGAGGGACCACAATTTATATAGACCTACTCGTAGAAATTAGAAAAATCTTAATATTTTATTACTTTTCTTCTCCGAAATAGTTGACCACTAATGTTTTATATTTATTTATTTTATTTTATTTATTTATCTCAGGCGACGCAGGCCCATACATAAATACCTTAACCTAAACATACATATATTATATTCTTATTATAAAACGGTACTTCAATCGGTGTTTTTGCCTTGTGGTACGGAACCCTTCGTGTGCGAGCCCGACTCGCACTTGGCCAGTTTTTTATGTTCAGGAGAGCAGATATTGACTTAAGGCTCGACGCGACGTTGTGACGCGCTTCTGGTAGAAAAAATTCCATGAAGTTTTGATACAAAATGCTGGAGTCGCGTCGAAAGAAGTTTTTTTCATTTCTATGGCCAGCGCCCTTTGCTCTCTGCGCTATATGGCGTATGAGCAACCACGTTAGAAGCGACCGATGCGCAGAGACATGATCATATTTACGTAGATTGAATACGAATCGAATGCAGTTATTGAGAGACGGTCAAGTTTGTCGAGGTGAAGTTTTATGTGTTGATCATCCATACTAATATTATAAATTCGAAAGTAACTCTTTCTGTCTGTATGTTACCTTTTCACCCCTAAACCACTGAACGGATTTCGATAAAATTTGGCAGAGAGATAGATTGCATCCCGGGGAAGGACATAGGATATTCTCACGGTATCGACACTTATGCGGGTGAAACCGCGGGGCGCTGCTAGTATACCTACATTAAGGCAATATAAATATTATTTAGTTATTCTGTGATACATCATTGCAGACGGAATTTAAAACGCTGTTCTATAAATATAACAGGAAATCAAATCAATATACATTTGATGTGTGTACTTAGGTACTTAATAGGTCGCTGTATATTATGCATATTAGGTATTTCTACCTAATATGGTAAATACGCGGTTTAACTGAGCTTTATAAATTGTTGATTTAACAATTACTATGTAGCAATGACTAAAAAAAATGGTAGGTACTTAAAATAAAAAAGAATATAAAAATAATGGAAATAATAAATAAAAAAAAATGGTAAATAAAAATGGATGGATAGTAATGGTTGGTAATGGTAAATGGTATGGTAAAATTCATCCGCTCCAATAGTGCCGCTCTCTTGGAAACCTACCGCGAGGTGCGTGCGTCACATTTGAGCGAATAGACTGTGCCTACTAGGATGTTGAACACAAAATATACTGAGACGACGACGGTACGAATCCAACAAACCCAAATAAATTAGTGTCACTGACTCTGGCAGAGCCACCATCAGGGATTATAATTTTGATACTTAACACAAAAAATTTGTCGCTAATTAGTCTAAAGTCAACAAATATCAGAATTTGTCGGTCACTGGTTCAAAAGATATAAGGGTTTATAGGTAGCCGATCTGGAGAGGGTCTCCCCAGCAGGGCCACATTTATATCTGGGCTTCTAGCGAAGATCTGTTTTCTCCCATATTTTGTCGCCAATTAGTCGGAATCAGTCGCCAAGTCTTAAGTTAGTTTAGGAAATATAATGAGTTCAATTAGTAAGGTATAGTCCAAGAGCTAGTCGAAGAGTTTTTTTGTGAACTCTTCGATCTAGCTCTTGGATTATACCTACACCTATAAACCCTTATATCTTTTGAACCAGTGACCGACAAATTCTGATATTTGGCAACTGATTCCGACTAATTGCCGACAAAATATTGAAGAAAACAGATCTTCGCTAGGTGCCTTAGTTTTTGAGATATAAATGTGACCCTGCTGGGGAGACTCTCTCCAGATCGACCACCTATAAACCCTTATATCTTTTGAACCAGTGACCGACAAATTCTGATATTTGGCGACAAATTTCGACTAAATTAAAATCCCTGATGGTGGCTCTGCCAGAGTCAGTGACACAATAAATTAGGATATGTGCAGGAGAATACCCATTGAAAACAACACGAACCATCTCATTGCAAAACGAGTTCTAACGTCTAAGTCCAAAATTTCGAGCCAGCTATTGTATTTTGAACTTTATTCCGACACACGTTAAGTTCCTAATACAAAAGCTGGCTCGAATTTTGGAACCGCGTCTAAATTGTTAATTTTGTAATTTAAATTTTACAGTGATCCAAATAAAGTTCAAAATACAATAACTGGTTTGAAAATTTCAGCTAGAACAGACGCGCTAGTTTTCTTTTTGACGTTTGGTTTCTTCTGAGAAGAAGAAGACTGCTGCTGCTGCTATTGGCGCCTTTTGTCACTGACAAGATAATAACGTTAGTTTTAGGGTTCCGTACTCAAAGGTTGCGAACAGGACCATATTATTAAGGTTCCGCTGTCGATCCGTCCGTCCCTCCGTCTGTCACAGGGCTCTATCTTTTGAACCGTAATTGGTAGACACTTGAAAGGGGTTTGAAGTTCTGTGGCATACCGACTGTAGCGCCATTTTGATTTTTTGTTTTTAATGGCCGCCACGCATGAAACCTATTTAAATCGTTGGCTGACATCAATGCACAATGCAAACAGAAAAAATACTAAGACCAAACGCTGTAGTGTCACGTTTTCGAGATATTAATGTTCAAAGCTGATCACGTGACACCCAGCAAAGGGCGTCGAAGACATGATTTTGCACTTTTTTATGTCTCCCGGCCACTAACGGTCGATTTCATTTTATTTCATCATTTATTAACACTCACTTGTTACCTAAATAGGAAAAGGGTTGAAAATAGGACTCACCAGTTTCAGGAACATATGCTTCAGCTCTCAATATTATAAAAACTGAACATAATAATAAACGAAACATTTTTCAATATTATAATTACCAGTCAATACTAATTAATATGTAATAACATCACAGCAATGAGTTACTACTGAACCACAGCGACCATCATTTAATGTATTTAAGGACAGTTAATGTAATATTGTTTCCTGTTCGCGCGACTCCGTTCGGGGATAATTCTGTCAATTTCAGCGCGCTATGGAGCGAGCTATGCTCGGAGTTTCTATATAGGATAAAATCAGGAATAAAATTATCCAGAAAAGAACCGGAGTTACCGACGTAGCTTGCAGAGTAAGCAAACTGAAGTGGCAGAGGGCTGGCCATGTTTGTCGAAGGACCGATGGCCGGTGGAGCAGACGAGTCCTGGAGTCGAGACCGCGTAGGTATAGGCAAGCGTAGTGTGGGACGGGCCCCAGCTAGATGGACGGACGACCTAAAGAAGGTGGCTGGGGTAGACTGGATGCGGAGGGCGGAGTACAGGGTGTTGTGGCGCAGCCCGTCTGGGAGAGGCCTATGTCCAGCAGTAAACTGCAATAGGCCTAATTGATTGATTGATTGACCTCATATTTCACCTCTTTTTAAGGTTGATTTGTTTTTGTTTGAGGTAGGTACTAATGTCGTTTCTCGGAGCGCAAGCTATTTATTTCGACACAAATTTTCTTCAAAATCTTCAAAACTGTTTAGCCGTGAAAACATAACAAACAAACAGAGATACATTTGTATAGTATGGATGGAAGAATTACGGTCAGTGCCTGCAGCTCCAGTCACATTATCACTTTGCTTCTTCTTCATAGTTTTCGATTGCAACCTAAATGGATTCGGCCCAGAATTCTGCTAAGTGTTTGGTGCAATCACTAGCGTCCATCAGTTCCTGTAACGTGCAGCTGACAGGCCACGATATTAAGTGTCTTATCGTTTGTGGAACAGCACCACATTTACACTCCAAAGCGGAGTCGTCTACGAATCTCCACCTGAACAGGTTTTCCTTGCTTCGGCCAGCCTGGGTCCGGAGTCTGTTTAAAGACTTCCAGGTTACCCAAGGCAACTCATGTCCAGGTGGGAGATCTTTATCGGATGGAACAACACCCGATGAAGATCTCCCACCTGTACATGAGTTGAATGGTTTGGGTAAGGAAGCATTGTCTCGCCACAGCTTCAATCTTTTCTTCAAGCATTCGCCAATGAGAGGGACGACACACTTCAATAAAAAATGTTTCGTGCTTTGCCGACTGGATAATATTGAGTCCAGCGATCATCTGGCACTTCACATAAGAACATGGCCTCGCCAGGGCTATTTCAGTAAGTAGATACGTTTCTGCTTATTTATGTCTTTGAGATGAGTTAGGAGACTATAAAAGAAATTGACTGAGTTTAGGAATTACTTTGAATACACAAACAACGAGTACACTGTAAGTACACTGAACGACACACAATAGAAGTTTCATTGTTATTACGTCGAGGGGCGTTAAGTGTCCCGCAAAGTGTTAACATAACTTTATTCTTTTTCTTTTTTTAAATGTCCCAGGACATTTCGTTTTCATGGACACTCTATTGATATCGCTATATTATTCACTTTGAAGGAAAACATTGTTATTATCCTTCAGCTGCAAATCAATTAACAATACATGGTAATACTGTCGAATATATATTGACGCAAGTAAAGTAGGTAGGTATATACGGTTATCTACAAAATCATGATTTTACAGGAGAGCGTTTTAAAACTGTGATAATTAATAGAAGAACACAGCTATCTTTTCATATTTTACAACATTTAGTTAATAGGGCGTTACCAAGAAAATGCTAAACTACCTCAGCTAAAATTCACTCTTTGGAGCTCGCACGATACTGCTCGCGGACTGTGTGAGAGGTGAGAGCGAGACGGAGTGCGGTGCTGGGCGGAAGGCAGCGCCAATAGTTTAGGTATTTGCTTTTTACGGTGAAAATAAAGATAATTAAAAAAAACTAACTAACATAAGACCTGCTTTATAGTTAGTTCAGTTAGTATGCAAAGTTTCATGATCTAATTTGAAGTATTTTTTTAATCGGTTTATTGTTCGGTTTGGAGGTAACTTTGGATTTTTTTTCTATCGAGAAAATTTTATGGAATCGTGTTTTCGTCTAACATAGTACTTAACATTAATCCTCAACTTTAGCATATATTTATTTCAAAATTAATGCTCCGGTATTTTTGCAATAACGGAGGATCATGCTAAGCCATTTGAGGTAGTATAGGCTCTTAACTTAAGACCGATAACTGTTTTTTTCTATGCGGTTGATATCTTGATGATCTACCTACTTCGTATAAAAAAATAAACTAAATGAGTTAACTGTCATTATCCGTTTCTACGCGGGACTTCCATTAGATAGTCCAGAAAAAAAAACCCGAAATGAAAACAGTTATTACTTTCTTTTATGTTAAACATTGTTGATTGCTTTACTTAAGGGGGAAGCTCTAAGGTGGCCCGCGAAATTCAAATTTCTTACGTTTTTTGCAATTTGCTGGTCAGTATTAAGTTATACGTTGATTAAAATATGATTCGCGGTCGTAACAAATATGTATTTACATAATTATAATCATTAAAGTCATCAACACAACTCTCTAAGACCATGTAATCCCCAAACGTCAAAATTTCATGAAATAGTCATTCTTGGGGATTACATGGTCTTAGAGAGTTGTGTTGATGACTAGCCTAGATAAGATCAGTGTTATTTCAATAAAGGATGGATATCGCTCAAAATAAAAATAAAACGTACAACTTAATACTGACCAGAAAATTGCAAAAAACCTAAAAAAAATTGAATTTCGCGGGCTACCCTGGCGCTTTCGCCTTAATAAATAATGGTTAGGAAAATTTTTCCTTATTTAACTGTTAACGCCGACGTGACCTACGTATTATTATGGTCCTCAAAGATTATGTCCGGATTTTTTTTATATACACATTGACATTTTTGAATTTTATTTAGACAATGACATGAATATTTACTTTGTATTTTTTTATTTATTTAATTATTGTGAATGTGAGGAATATGTGGGTCATTTCTTTTTTCCTTCTTAATTTAAATCATGATCTGGCAGTTTGAGTAGTTTATGCGGGGTCACTGACTCTGGCAGAGCGGAATCAGTCGCCAAATACTCAATACTCAATACTCAATATTCAATATTTTATTTGCATTCCACAATGTGTACTTAGGTGGTAAGTTCCAAAAAAGAAAGAAATTATGTTCATTATGGACCCTGTCGGGCACAGCAAAAAAAGAAAAAGAAAAACAAACACAAAAATGTAGGAGAGAGGAAGAACTTAGATCTAAAATAAATTCAATAATACCATATTAGGGACTCTTTATATTATATCGCTTTATATTTTATCGCTTAAATATTCGTTTAGACTGTAATAGCATTTTTTGATTAAAAATTGTTTGAGTTTTTTTATAAATACGTTTATTTTATCTTCTTTTTTTATTAATTCAGGAAGTTTATTGTATATTTTTATGGACATCACATATGGACTTGTTGAATGTATTTTTAGTCGAGAGGTAGGAATGTTTAATCTTGATTTGTGTCGGAGTGTGTAACGTGATTGTATGTCCTCGCGCTTTTTATAAAATTCTTGATATTTGCGAACAAATTTGCAAGTTTCTAGTATGTAGGGGAAAGGTGTACGAGATGATTCACATAAGGGAGAATGCTTGTAGTTTATATGATATTCTACTTAGCGCGGATGTAGAAACGTATATGCATAGTAAATTTATGTGTCTTATTGTTGTCATACTCAAAATTTTATTTTTTTAAGATGTTTTATTATTATTTATCACATTTTTAAAACGTTGTCAAAGGATCATCTTGTACACCCCGGTGCCCAAGATGATCCTTGCGGTAGGGGCAAGACGATCCCAGGATCATGTTGCCCCCCTCCCATGTCGGGATTATCATAGGTTCTGGTAGAAATACCTAAATAAAACCAAAATCAGAGTTCACTATATCTTTAATTAAACGAAATCAAAATATCCTTTTACAGACCTAATGAACCAGTCTTATTAATTAACAGTCAGTCTCAACTATAATTAAATTTCTAGAAAACAATCATCACAGAGATCAGTCGTATAGTCGTAAGTAAAGCTTTAACAAAATTAAACATTCTTCTAAAGTAACTAAACTTATCTTCTAAAACTAATCTGATAAAATAAATCTCACTATCCAAAATCAACATTTAAGAAAAATAAAAAACAAATAAAATGTCTTCACTACCTTTAACAAAGAAATAAATCTAGATTAAGCTCAAAAAAAGAACAAAAATTATAGTTCTAAGCGTCTTTTTCCTGGCGTTGTATTTCTACACCATTCGCATGTAAACTCATCATCATCGCTATCTATCCCTGCACAAGCTTCATGGCCCCATCTTTGGCATCCACAACATTTAACCCATCCCTCGCCCCTATCGTCTTTAGAAAATGTTTCCGTACAAAAAAGACATTCTGCGTCTTCTTCTTCTTCAGACGACTCTGACGCAATATTCTTCCTTTTATTTGACATTCCTTTGCCTACTCCCTTCCTTTTCTTTTTAGCCCATACCTACAAATGGTAAAAAAAATATCCCCGTAATAGTAGGTATGATTATGCTACCGGTGTACAAGATGATCCGTGGGGATCATCTTGTACACCGTTATCATCATCATCTTGCCCCAACATAAACTTTTTTATTCAATGTTCGATAACATTACCTATGTGGTTTCAACCGTTACCATGCTGTTAAAAAAACAAAATAGAGCAATATCCAAAGCTAACTAATACAACAGCCTCTACAATTAAGCACCTAGAACACATTAGACATAAACTTAAAGTCAACCTTACCTTAGATCAAAGTCAGACAATATTTGTTTTCTTCCTCAAAAAATTTGATTGTCACTCACGACGCCATTACGTTTGACTGAGGCGGGGGAATATCGGGAACTACATTTTACCAATAAAAACAACTAGATGACGCTACTGGTTTCGTTGCAATCTAAAAGGATCATCTTCCCTCAACGGATCGTCTCGTACACCTTTCCCCTATATACTGGGGAGTGTTAAAATATTATGATTTTGGAAGTGAGGTTTGCAGCTGTCAGTTTGATCGATGTTTACGAGGATTCTAACTAATTTTTTCTGAAGAGTAAATAGTGTTGGTGCGTCTGTGCTATTTCCCCAAAGGGTAACTCCGTAGCTCAGCCATGCATAAGCATACGCATAGTAGGTGGTGACCGCTGTTTGAAGATTGGTGGTTTTTTTTATTTCATGGAGAGCGTAAGAAAATCTTGAAATCTTTGATTTAAGTTTTTGTATGTGGGATTTCCAGTTTATGTGCGTATCCAAATTTAGTCCAAGTAAGGTAAATTCTTTAACAGTATCAATTTTTGAGTTATTAAAAGTAAAATCTATTTTTAAGGGTGTTTTTTGATGGGGATGAAAGGTAATTAGTTTAGTCTTAGAGAAGTTTATTTCGAGGTTGTGCGCGTTCATCCAAGTAATGATTTTGGTGAGTATTGATTTTAGTTTTTCGTTTAGGTATAAGTTGTTATGACATGATACTAACAGAGAAACGTCATCTGCGAACAATATACATGGTCCGTCTATGATTTTAGGTAAGTCGTTAACATAAATTAGAAATAAGAGACACCCTATTACACTTCCTTGGGGTATTGAGGCGCTAATTGATTTGCTATCAGATCGGACTTTTTTTATTTCTTTCGTCTGTTGATTAAAAAATTCAATTTCTACTGTTTGCTCTCTGTTCTTTAGGTAAGATACAAGCCAATCATGAGCTTTTCCACGAATGCCTATTCCGTATAGTTTAGCAAGCAATATATTAAATTGAACTTTGTCATAGGCTTTGGTCATATCAAGTAGTATTCCTACTGCATATTGTTTATTATTGATTATATTAAGTGCTTCTTGAACAAATTTGTAGACTGCCAATGTTGTTGAGCGGTTTTTGCGAAAACCATTTTGGCATTCATTAAATATTTTATATTTTTCGCAATATTTGTATATTCGGTCACACATAGCCTTTTCAAAGATCTTTGAGGCTGCAGGTAAGAGAGCTATTGGGCGGTAATTGTTTGGATCTGATTTTGATTCTTTTTTGTGGATCGGTTTAATTAGGGACCTCTTTAATAGATCGGGGAAGGCACCTTCTTCAAATGATTGGTTCAGAAGGAGGTAGAACGGTAACGTTAGTTCGTCTGCGCATTGCCTTAATAAGGTAGGCGGTATTTCATCTATCCCATGGCTACTCTTATTCTTTAAATTTTTTATTAATCGGTTTACTTCCCAAGGGTCTATAGGCCTAAGAAACATGCTATTTTCTGTAGGGTTAAGCACGGACGTGCCGTCAGACTTCCGGCTGCCAGGGAGTCCGACGCAGCTCTCCCCTATTGATGCAAAGAATTCATTAAAAATACCGGCAACCTGTTCAGGTTCGGATGTTGTGTTATCGTTTATTTGCAATTTTATGTTGGATTTTTCGTTTTTTGATTTCTTGTTCGCTCTCTCGTTTACGATGCTCCACATTGTTTTGACCTTATTATGTGATTTATTTATTTTATTTATGTATTCAGTCCTTTTTGCTGTCGTAACCAATTTTTTTAATATTTTTTCGTATTTTTTATAATATTGTCTAATTATTGGATTTTTAGTTTTTAGTGTTAGTATTTTTAACAATCTTTTGTTATTACTAGAGATTTTAATGCCTGTAGTCAACCAGTATTTTTTTGGTTTAGTTTTAAGTTTAATTTTACGCGAGGGAATGGATTGATTTAATATAGATATTATTGTATCGTTAACTATTAACTATATTATTCGAAACTCTCTCCAGATCGGCCACCTATAAACCCTTATAACTTTTGAACCAGTAACCGACAAATTCTGATATTTGGCGACAAATTTCGACTAATTAGCGACAATTTTTTTGTGCTATCAAAATTAAAATCCGTGATGGTGGCCCTGCCAGGGTCAGTGACACGACCCTAACATAATTATAAATGGCGACCCATAGATGCAAATAACCATTCTACGGCGACATTTTTTAAATAAAATTACTTAGAGATAGACACTTAAGACATAGCTTGCAGAATAAGCAACCACCTTTTGAACGCCAGAGCATAAACGCACGCGCGTGCCCTCCACGCCAAGCCACAATTTTAAATATTTAAGGTATACATTTAAAAGCACACAAAAGTAATGATATAATTGTTTATTTCGTGATAAAGTGCACCGCATTTTTTGTCACATATTTATGTCGCTCGTAATAGGATAGGCGACACACGACTGGCGTACAGGGCACGCGGTTGCTTGTCACGTATATGTGAAGATGGCGTTCAAAGGGTTAAGTGGCAGTGGGCTGGCCATGTTTGTCGAAGGACCGAGGGCCGGTGGAGCAGACGTTAGGTGTTACCAAAAAAAAAAACTACCAAATTATTTTTCAAATATATTTCAGTAATCAAAATATAATAATAGGCTTATACATTAATAGTTACAAATCGTATCCTGTGGCCAAATCGAAATCAACATGGAGACGCCACAAAACATTTATAAACGCTTATTTTATACACGAAAAAAAAAACCATTTTGATATCACAAAAACCTTCAGCCAAATAAAAATATTTACACGCGAAAGTACATATCCAATAGAGTATTACATTTTTTTTTACATAAACCATGAATGTGCAGATTATTCACAACGTGAAGATTTTTTTCGCCTTAATTTAAAAATACAATAAATAAAAAATAAAACGAAGCTCTTAAATCTAAGTGAATTTAATTTTTTAACATTTTAGTGCATTAAACACGTTTTTATTAAATTATTCTTTAAAAAACTTCTTTTTTTTTGATAAAAATGATCGTATGAAACTTTTTCGTTTATAATTTTCAATATAATTATTAGCTATTTATTATCTTCGGTTATTTATATAAATTAATACTTTCGTCCTGTGATTTAAAAAAAATGCGTTTACAGTTAGGTCGTTTGCACACTGGCGACAGATTGCACGATTTCTTTTAAACTCTTATTTGTTTTCTAAAGTAACTTTGTTTACTTTTTCTGTATCACATAAACACTGGTTTTGCTAATGCGACTATTGATTTCATAGGTTTTTTTCAATATAAATATTAAATGTACAATTACGACAAAAAAACTGTCGCGCGACCATGTCACCACCATGCAACATTAATTTAATAAATTATCCAGCTAAATTATGTACAATAGTCTTCTGAGCTACATAATAATTCTTTATAAAAACCAAGTTTAGGCAAGCATCGACATTCTGAATCAGAATATTATCACAAATGATAAAATTTGAGTTCAACTAAAAGCATACAGGAACTTGAATATATTTACATCATTTAGGCCCTTTACACACGGATGGAACTTGCGACAAAAAAATCGTGACGTTGACTTTGCGATTTTTGAGTCGTTTAGATGTTTTTTTTTTTTGAAGCAAGAATAATCCGTGTACATAGGTTTACAATACTTAAGTTAATTTTATCACATACTAAATAAAAATCAACTATTTCGTATGAGCAAATGTATATTTATATAACTACTGTTGGTCATTATTGATTTTTAGCATCGAAAGCAAACTGAGTAAGTATAGTGGAAATTATATTATAAGGGGACCCATCATAAAATGCACATTTTCAAGTCCGTTTTTTTTTTTCAGAAAAAAAATATTTTTTCGTTTTTTATTTTACACAATTTCAATATATTTTCAAAAAGACTAGTGATGGCCCCACTACAAATGAATAAACAAAATTAAAATTACTGTTATTTTAAATTAAGTTAATAAATAAAGTTGGTACACTCATTCAGTACGAAATAAGAGCTGTTCTTATAATTTATAAACATAATAGCTGCTTTAAATAATACTACATTTAAAAATCAGAATTATTTTAAAACAAAATATCGTTTAGCGTGATACAATATGGTTATAACAATAAAAAAACATTTATAAGAGATCGTACGATGATGCTCTAAATCTGAACAAAATATTCACATGAATTAAAGACGACTTTGAAAGTTTATATAAATTGGTAGTCTCGACTCTCGACCCACCCAGTAACTGGGTTGTGGAGGTCAGATAGGCAGTCACTCCATGTAAAATACTGGTATACAGCTGCATCCAGTTAGACTGGAAACCGGCCACAACATCATCTGCCAATCTGACATCATCTGCCTGTCTGAGCGACTGCCTATCTGACCTCCACAACCCAGTTACTGGGTAATACGATACCCCTTGGTTAAGACTGGTTGTCAGACTTTCGGGCTTCTGACTACCCATAACGACTGTCAAAGATCCACGAATAACCGCCGGGACCAACGGCTTAACGTGCTTTCTGAGGCGCGGAGGGGTCACGGTATGTAAAGATGGTCACCCATCCACAGACCAACCGCGGCAAGCGTAGCTTAACCTGATCGATCGACCTATGCGGCTGTTATTATTTAGCCACGGGACCCTCCGCTACCCCCCCCCCTCTCCTCTGCCTTTATATTTTGCTAGATGTAAATAGAAAATACCTAAGTTGTTTTTATGAAATATAAAAAAAAAACACCGCGCTAAACAATGACTAGCCAAAGCTCTTATTTCGCACTTCAGCTGCAATTCTTACAAAAAAAAACAAAAAAAAAAAATGAGCCTAATAAAAAGATGGACGTTTTTCGTAAACTAATCAAAATCTGCTGAGCATAGTCTTATCTACATTTAGTTCTATCTAAATTAGTCTTATTCATATATTCTGTATTTTTCACCGAAACCATTGCTGAACACAGGACGAACATATTGTTCTTTTACTTATGTAAATAGCTACCTTTTGTCCGTGGTTTTTACTCGCATTCTGAAAAAAAAACTTCCATAGATTCAGATAAAAAGTATCTGAATTAAATCCAGGATATTGTCTCTATCTTATTCCGCTTTACTTGATTGAGTAGCATATTTTTTTATCTTTTTTTATATAACAAACATAATTAATTATTGTGAATGTGAGGACTATGTGGGTCATTTCTTTTTTTCCTTCTTAGTTTTAATCATGATCTGGCAGTTTGAGTAGTTTATGCGGCCTACCCAAATGTCCTGTCTTTGGTATTGTTCGTCGAATCGTTGAGCTCCTCAAGTTCTGAGTTGAGCTGCACGATTTTTGACAAATGCGTGCACTGATTGGACAGGTCCGCTCAATCTGTGTGGTTCTTTCCTCAAAAGACCATTTCAGACACCAATCTACATGGTCTTCACACGATCTGACCAAGATTTTGTCTGGAGTTTAAAAGAGACTGTGACTTCTGAGTTTGTTTCGGCCTTTCTTCTCAGAATAGTCAGTTAGGAAACGACGACCTCATCTAGTTTAAAAAAAATATGATTGATGTGTAAAAGTGTTTGTACAAACCTACTTACAGAAATAAAAATCATTTATCATAGATTTTAATGGTATATCAAATCATAAATACCAAATAGAAAAAGTTCTATGGACGAATGAAACGGTAGAATTACAGTTGTATACTAATTTTTAGCGAAATATGGGTGTACTATACGTAGATACACCTCTATCTAACCAACCAGGGTATAGAGGAGTGATGTTTTGTGAAATCATTTTTGTAAGTATTTCAAAGATTTCCTAATAGAGGTGGGCATAGTGTATCATTTTTGCGATTGGAACATTTGCATCTCGATCACTGAAATGATCCGAAACACTGACATTATGTTTATATTGGCTCATTTGGATCATCGTTTCAAAGGATATCATCATCATCTGCCTAGCCTTTTCCCAACTATATTGGGGTCGGCTTCCAGTCTAACCGGATGCAGCTGAATACCAGTATTTCACATGGAGCGACTGCCTATCTGACCTCCACAACCCAGTTACTGGGTAATACGATACCCCTTGGTAAGACTGGTTGTCAGACTTTCGGGCTTCTGACTACCCGTAACGACTGTCAAAGATCCACGAATGACAGCCGGGACCAACGGCTTAACGTGCTTTCCGAGGCACGGAGGGGTCACGGTATGTAAAGATGGTCACCCATCCATAGACCAACCGCAGCAAGCGTAGCTTAACCTGATCGATCGACCTGTGCGGCTGTTATTATTTAGCCACGGACCCCTATCGTTTCAAAGGATATAAAATACAGAATCAAAATCTGTAAGAGTATGAGTGATACGCATCTCATTTGATATCTCTTTCTGACTTGTATAGATTGTAATTATTTCGCCCGCTCACTCGCGACTCGCGAGTCTATAGTTAAGTAACTCAGTGTATTTCAGTCTCCCTCTCTCGCTCGCACACTGCTCAGCCGCCATGCGAGTGACGCGTCGCGCGGAATGAGCACAGAGCAAAGTAATGTTTCAGATCCAAATGATGCATTTGAAACGTTGTTACTGAACCAATGTTTTGAATCACTTCAATGATCCGGATCAGTGAGTCGGTTCCGTAAAGAGTTACACACGCCTATTTCCTAATACCATTCGTTGGTTTTCAGCTGCCTCCGGTCAGAAGACTATGTTCAGCAGTGGCTCCGTCTGTGTATTTATGTTATGTATAATCTGCATACAATGTATACTTTGAAAGCGTTTTTTTCTATATTATATCATCGTTATATTGTACAGATTTAATCTGTGCCATATTTGTGAAGAAAAAATCGCATATACGACAATTTTGTCGCGCGATTTTTGAGCAATTTTTTTTTTAAGTCGTAGCTGCAATTTGCCTACGCGTTGAAAATATTTAAAAGCTGGTTTGCGTTTGCGTATAAAGAAAAATCGCAGCGATTTGTCGCATGCACTTACGACTGCAGCCTTAAAAACAGCGTTACATCTATTTAATTCAAACTAAGTCTAATAATCGTGCGACTAATAGCAGCGACAAATCGTCGGTATGTAGGAGGGCTTAACAAATATGGCACTGACTACATTAATATACTACCTAAGTATGTTTAAAAAATAAAAATATCAAATATCTGTACGTGGTCAAAATGGGATAGAATTTTTGTCTTAATAAAATCAATGACTTTTTACATATTTATTTTCAATTATTCTGAAAAATAATTTTATCATATCATTAAGACGGTTCTATTTCCATTCCCCACGATAGAATATGTTTATACGTACCATAATTAAATTACATAAGTAACAGTTATTTAAAAATCGTCATAATTCTCTTCAGTAATCCAACTTTATACCTTTTAATATTTACATTATCGATCACGTTGCTTCGTTTCTTTTAACATTGTTTCGTTCTCTCCTAACCTATAGCACACGATTCAATTATTTCACAGAGTTCCGCTAAAAAAGACAATTTTTACAATACACAAAAAAAAAATAACAACCGAAAATTTCCTAAAAGAAAAACAACTCTATAAAATAATTCACCGTTAAATGGCAACATTATTAACACTTTGACAGTTCAATTTCAGTGTTGCCATTACAATAACCTTTAAATCCTACTAAAAGCTGCCGAGCTCACAAAGGAGGTTGGTATGTGTTCGGTGCTTTTTCTACCACTGGTACTACTAAGTGTTCTTGCCGTATCTTGCACTTATCACAATAAAAAAGCAACACTATTCGCTATACATATGCAGCAGGGTTTGGATGTACTTTTGATTAAAAAATAAATGTGAAACTTAGCAAACATGCGAGTTCGAAGTAGCAATAAGGATATTAGTTTTCGTCTAAGACAATATGTATAGGCCATCCTGTATTCTCAAGATATAAGCAATTTAAGCTTTGGTATCTTTTTTTTTTATTCATTGGATACGACTAACTACTAACGAAAACTTCGTGAATAACTAAATTGTCTAATAATAGTAATATTGCGACACCCAGTACGATAACGTGACGTTCAATGCTTTTTTAGCTTATAACATTCCCACTGCTGGGACACAGGCCTCCTCTCTGTGAGAGGGAGTGGGCAATAACGATAAATAATAAATGGAGGGTTGAGGTTTTGGCCATTATAAAGACATCAACGCGCGGTACATTTTTTTTGGGAAGAATGACCTTCAAACTTATTTATAAAATTACTATGCTTTTTCAAGTTTTCACTTCTATCGGCACTTCCGGAGTGCCACTGTTTTTTTTTACTTAACTATCTTGAAAAAAGATGGCCGATACAGTAGTTATACCCTTAGAACTAGTCCGTAACCGCGTGAGCTCTACCCCCTCAGCTGCCCCGC
Organism: Oligia strigilis; assembly: GCA_951800025.1. Lineage (NCBI taxonomy): Eukaryota > Metazoa > Arthropoda > Insecta > Lepidoptera > Noctuidae > Oligia > Oligia strigilis. The sequence continues at coordinate 6,510,313 of OX637568.1, read as the reverse complement.
CCCCCGGCCCCCCGCGCCCCCCGCACAGTATCACCTGGCCAGCAGCGCCAGCGCGGCCAGCAGCGCCAGCGCGGGGCCGGCGCGCGCCGCCAGGCTGTTGTACTTGCTGCTCTGCTCGCATGTGCCTGGGGGGGGGACAATACATTCGTTATTTATTAAAACTTTATGCACAAGTAAAAGGAGGGTCCCCACCGACCCTTGCTCGATGTAGTGCCAGCCCGCGCCGCAGCTGAGCCTGTAGACTTAAATTCCCGACTATGACCTCTGAGTTTGTTTCGGCTTTTCTTCTCAGAGTAGTCAAATAGGAAAAGCCGGCCCCATCAATCTTAAATAATCAAAATCTGACCCAGCCTGTCCCATCTTGCTGCCCTCTCCCCAGCGACGCCCTAAGCCGAGGTTCGTACCCCACAGGGGGTGCCCTTAGCGCAGTCGCTTAGTATATAGTAAATAAATGCCCCTGGCTGGAGGCTTTGAGTTTTCTTAAGGCAACCACAGGATAGACCGGTTAAGTAGTCACGACCTCTCAAGGTCAATTACGAGATGCTATATCAAAAAAAAAAAAAAAAAAAACAAGTAAAAGAAATGTTGTACAAAAAGGCGGACTTAATGCCTAGGGCATTTTCTACCAGTCAACCTTAGGGATTTTATATTCATAAAATGAAAACGTATACGTGTGTTAAATGAATGTCGCCATTAAAGCGCCACGGTGAATGTGTATAAAAATAAATAGAGTAGTATACCATTAATAGTGAGGTTGTAAGCCTTATCCCCGGCCACGCCCGGCAGCACGGCGCGGTCGCAGGCGCGCGACACGGCCGACACGGCCAGGTACTGCACCGGCACGCCCGTGTCTGGGAGAGAGCACACACTCGATTAAAAACAAAATAAAAATAACTGTACAATGTGTTCTTTTTATATCACACTAGCTGCGCCCTGCGGTTTCACCCGCATAAATGTCGATCCCGTGGGAATATCGGGATAAAAAGTAGCCTATATGTTAATACAGGGTGTTAGCTACCTCCATACAAAATTTTATTAAAATGCATGAAGAAGTAACAAATATATAAACACACATTCACAAACTTTTGCCTTTATAATATTAGTGTGATGTTTGTGGGATAGCGTGGGGATCGATCACACATTTGTTATTATTATTTTTAAACTGAACAGATATGCCATTGGAAATGCCACTCCATGGCTTGCTATGCCATGCTTGAAATGTATAACTCGTCACGTTTTGTTGGACCTTTTATGCTAAGGGGCTGATTCGAAATTCGAATCCAAAAACAGTAGGGTAAGGGACATTTTTTTTAAGCTAGAATTTTTTCATATACACCATTCGAAAGAGCGCAAAATTCTGAACAAAACTGTATACTCAACTCATTTTGGGTATTTTGTCCCTTACCTTAATTGAACCTACGGTCGACGATATAATAACTAACTAAATCAACTGCACATGTTACATTTGTAGGTCAAACGTCATTTTCTATCAGCTGGTATAGAGTCGGCCATTTTTTTTCCTTATAGTACTGTTATAGTAGGCTTCTGGGTTTCATAACTTTATAGTAGGCTTATAGAACGTTTTAGGGCTAAAATGCGTTTATGAATAACAATTTTTGACAACGAGACATTAGCAAGACTTTAGATGTTCTATAACTTATTATGAATAAGACCGTAGAAGTATCGGAGTGAGTACTCACCGTTCCTGACGTACGTGGTGTAGAGGAAGCACAGCGCGTGCGGCCGCTGCGCCCGCGCCGGCCCCGCCAGCAGCAGCCCCAGCGAGCCCTCGCGCCAGCTGCCGTAGCATGTGTACACTGCGGGCAGGAGGGGACAATTAAAAGTAGGACTTTGGTATCTCTGCCGTCGATTTAAGGGGTGGGAGTGGGGTGGGGAGGCTGGTGTACAACCCCCCTGTGAAGAAAAAGTTACGGGGGTGACAAATAAAATGAAGAGGGAAGTACCAGCCCCCTCCCCCCCCTTTTTTTCGTTTTTTATTTACAAAAATGTACCTATGTGCTTAGGCTTAGTCGACGGCTCCTACTTCAGTGGTTTTAAAAAAATAACCACGAAGGTCATGGTCCCTTCTAACCTAACCTGTCCAAGTCGGGGTGCCCCAAGTCGCAAGCTCGCTTCGCTCGCTCTTGCATCCTATGTTGTCAATGCAAATGTGTAATTTTTTTCGTTCGCTCTAGGGGTAGTCGATAGAGCCCCGCACAGCGGGGCTCCTACTTCTGGGTGGTTTACAAAAAAATAACCAACCTGCGGGGTCTTACGACCCCGCCATCCCCTTCTAACCTAGCCTATCCGAGTCGAAGTGCCCCAAGTCCCGAGCTCGCTTCGCTCGCTCTTGCATCAGTAATTAACAAACGATGACTGACTAATAGCACTGGTTTAAATCGGCGAAATATAAGTAATATATTGAAATATGCATAAAAACTTATAACTCACTAAATATACATATTTATTTCATCATTATTATGAAGTTAAACATTTTAGTGCGTTGACCTTACATAAAAGGAAACGTTCAACGGTGAGACCAAATGTCAAAAGTAACATTCCTTAATTTCTACGATTTTGATTTTTTTTTTCTCGAAAACCAATAATCTCCGCAAGTTAAAACTTTGCGTGGAGGCTTCTAATAACAAGATCTATCTGTGAAAAAAATATGGACCTTCAACTCGACGGCAGATATACTAAAACTTAGCCATAAAGTTAGTTAATTATACTGATTGTGGCAGATAATGTGGTCACATGACAAATCTACGCAAGCACACAGTCGGGCAAAGTGTTATAAGGTTTTTCCGTCAGCAATTTCTTAATAGCAGCTCGGAGTCTGAATTTGTGCCCTATTGATCACCCCCTATTACATGGGACTTAATCATACTATAGTAAGTATACCTGTGCTGGTACAAGCAGACTGGAACTCGATAGTATCCTGCGAGGCGCCGCATCCGATGCTAGCGCTGTCGTACTGGCCCATGACGCACTCTACTGGCTTCTCCGCTACTTCTTCGCCAGTCGACTCGTCTGTAAGTAACGGAGGGTAGTTTTGTAAAAAAAATTAACGAGTAAAAGGATTAACGTTTTAGGCATTTTTCCCAAACATCAGAATACTCAAACAAGAGAATTCAACGGTCACTAAAAGGTAGCCATGACCCGACAAACTTTAAGAGGTGCTTTAGATCATCGAACTGAACAACTTTCACTATGGGACCAACTCTGAAATCACGAAAAAAAATCTGCTGTTCTATACATTTTGGTCAAGTACCAGTCACATTTTGTATATATGTTACTGTAAAAGCCCGAACTGCGGTAAATCAGGATTTACCGGTAAATCCTAAGATTTAGCATGTCGCACCGGTAAAAGTCCGAATTGTTCTATAATAATGGCACTGATTTAAAGAGGCAGTTGTAAATAGCGGTTTTGGTGAGTTCGCTCTTGCATCCTATGTCGACGGAGCCCCGCTTACCGCTCATTCAGTTATTGGACTGCTCAATTATTTTTTGAATTGACATTGTAATGCTTTTCAACTGATCATAATACCATCTCGAATATTTAAATAACAACTCAAAAAATTAGTTCCCTATAATAATCATCAATTTCTGACTTTTACCAGTGTTTGCGGTAAAACCTAAGATTTACCCACTGAATCGGACGGTAAAAGAGTGAAATTAAAGATAATTATAGAACAATTCGGACTTATACCGGTGAGACTTAGATATTAGGATTTACCGGTAAATCCTAAGATTTACCGCAGTTCGGGCTTTTACAGTAACATATACACAATTATATGTATTTACAGAATTATAACCATTAGAATCAGAAATACAACTTGTTAAGTTAGTATAATCCAAAAAATTTTAAGATTTCATGAAATAGTCATTCAGTAGCATTAATTGGTCTTACAGAGTTGTGTTGATGACTTTAAAGATTATAATTCTTAAATTCTGTAAATACATATTTGTTACGGTCGCGAATCATATTTTAATCAACGTAAAATTTAATACTGACCTGCAAATGTCAAAAACGTAAAAAAAAAATAATTTCGCGTGCTACCCCGGTGCTTCCGCATAAGTGGAAGATTTCAATACAAGACATACATTTTTGAAAGGCTAGGCTAGGCTTTCCGGAGATGACTCCCGGCCACCGTAGGCGCGGGCCTGCGGACGGAGAGTAATGTGTAGCTCACCGTCCGATCAGGACCAGGCCCGTGCCGGGGGGCGCGTACGTGTTCCACGCGAGCCTCAAAGTGATGTCAGCATAGGCATCGGGATTGTCCGAAAGGGTCACCGCTGGCCCGGAACATAAAGGGCCAAGGAAAAAACACGGGTGGGTTTTAGTCAGTAAGAGTCTGACACTCCCTTCCGCTCCACCCAGAGCGGGAGGGGTCATTTGATGATTTCCCATCCGCAAAAAAAAAGGGCTTTCCGGAGAACATGGCGGGTCTTACCAATAGTAAGTTGTTGTCGTCTCCTGCGCCTGTCCGCGAGCGAGTCCAGCACTGTGTAGCGACCCAGCATTGGACACCGCACCGGGTAGAGGGACGTCGCTGGAAATATTAACACACCCATAAATACAGTGTGCGTGCGTGTGTGTGGGGGGGGGGTGCGTGTGTGTGTGCAGAGACCAAATAGTAGATTATGCAACGAGGGGCTAAAGTTGTGTCTTATGTCACGGGCGTCATATTGAATCCCGAGCGCAATGAAGGATTCGGAATTTAACTCAAGAGCGAAGCGAGGGAGTTAATACAAGAATCCTGAATGCAGCGAGGGATTCAAGCTAGCCCAAGGCAAAGACACCTTTAGCCCAGAGGAGGATACTCTACTTTTTACACCTACTGTGAGAAAATAATAGCCATAGTACGAAAAACAAAGTATTTATTAAATAAACAAACAGTAAAAATAACATATTTGTTGATAAATTTAAAGTTTAAATGCCAAAAGTTCGCGCCTTTATTGCGTCTACCAATAAGTAGCCAAGACACGATCAATTCGATTAAAAAAAAAAAAAGTCTCTTCTACGGTTTTGTCGTGTGTGTCTATTGATATCACTCTCATGGAAGTGGCGTTTGTGTAAACTAAGCTTTATACAGGGCTGGTAGAATGGTTTTGGATGATTGGCTGTATGCATTTTGAATTTAGAACGTCATTGGAGACGCTCGTGAAATGAAAATAGTGTATTTTTGATAAAAATGTGATAAATTGACTGTAGTATAGATAGGTTTTATTATTTATTTATTTATTCACAAAATCCACAGCAATCTTTGCGCAGTTTACTTAAAATAAATTAACTAATGTTACAGCCAATTACTATTACGGTATTACGGCGCGGTACGGTATTTGTTATTATTAATGCCAGTTTTAATGTTATTCCATTCCTTTTAAAAAATGGTTCGTAGTTATCTAATTATTCTTACAATATTATGTCTTCGAAAATATGGCAACGATATGAAGAAGCAGTCGTTATGATTTTGTAGGAAATCGAGAATATCATCCACGCGTAGTAAGGGTATCGAGAATAGCTTTCCTCTTTCTGGCACCAAAGGGTGTTTGTTAGTACTATACTGCCAATTTAGCTGAGCATGTGAGATTCCAAATTCAAATCACATTATTGACCAGCGGGTCATAATGAAATCCAGTACAACATTATTGACCGGCTGTGCCCCCGGCCACTAATGACTCACTTTAGGTTAAGGTTGCTTGACATATAATTTGACATTTTCGAGCAGGTGGTGTGAAAAGAAAATATTTGTCAACAATATAATTTAATTATTTGGGAAAGTCATTATAAGGAGTGATGACTCCTTAAGACTACATACACACAGAGTGATCCGTTAACATCTTAACAGATCACCCTGTATGTGGTTACCTCAAGAGCTTTGACAGTTTCAGTTACTATAATCAGTCTATTATGTTCCCACTGCTGGGACACAGGCCTCCTCCCTGTGAGAAAGAGTGGGCCGTAATCCACCACGCGGGCCCAGTGCGGGTTGGTAGATGTCACATGTCTTCGTTTTTTTTTGGTTCTAGGACATGCCGGTTTCCTCACGATGTTTTCCTTCACCGTTTTGAGAGCAGTGGTGATGAAATAATTTACATAAAGTAAGTAGCCTGGGTTCGAACTTTTTTTTTTTAAATACTTTGCCCCACACTAGGAATTTCTCCTGTATTGTGGGTGCGTTTACAAACATTTAAATTCACGTACACAAACAGCCAGATCCGGAACAACTACTTGGTGTCATACAGATATTTGTTCTGTACGGGAATCGAACCCGCGACACGCAGCGCAGCAGTCAATCGCTTAACCACTGCGCCAACCGTGCCGTCAAACGAACGTACGACCTACAACTCGTAAGTCGTGGCAGTTACCAAGGCCACAGTAGCGGGCCTATGGTATATAAAAAACTATTATATAAAAAGCGTGAATTTATATACATATGTATTTATGTATAATTTTTGACGTGACAACGTCTTAAATTAGGTTGCGGCTGGGAGTCACTTATGAAAAAGTGTAACGCTCGGTAACGTTACGTTCTTATTTTCATTTAATTCCTTGTTCCTATTGTGCAATTTAATTATATTCATATCAATAAATATTCTACCGAGAAAAAGACGTTGTCACGTAAAATCTTCGCCCGTAAAACCGACTTTACAGGCAACCATTTTTTTTTTTTTACGTTATTTAACTTACTGATGAGCGTGACGTGTGGCGTGTAGAGCTGGTCTGCGCATGCGTGGTGCGGCGCGTCGTGTAGAGACGCGCCCAGCTGCAGCTCTAGTACTGCGCCCTCGCGCCGCGCTAGCCGGACACACACGTGCCCAGACTCGCTGGGAATGGTGGGGAATGGAGAATATAGTTAGTAAGTAATTATCTAGACACGCGGCAGCGTGTCAAGCCAAGTTCAAGCAAAGGAACTGGCTAGCCAGCGCCGAGTGTAATATTACACGAACCACTTGGTGCCACTTTTGACCCTTCTATAACTCAAAACCTCTTTAACGTAAACACAAAAAACTACGTGTGTTTAATTATATCCATAAGGACACCTAGAAGCCCAAATTTCATGAAGAATTTATTTAAAAATGTGAGATCTTAAAGCAGGTTATATTTGACTTGGCCAGTTTTTATCAGAATTAAAAAATATATAAGTAGTGTATTTCCGAGGGTCGACTTGGAGGGATTTATGGAATAACACCACTGGTTACGATAACTACCCGTTTATTGAATTACTTAGTTACACGTAATCCCGATAGGTGCGCTGCTCACCAAAAATAAAAATATTCCATCGGACCTAACTAAATGCGCGTAACGAAACCATAGCGCGATCTAACTCGACGCCAACGCCATCTATCGAGCTATGAGGTACTAATTATCAAAAACATTATTTAGGTGATCGCGCTATGATTTCGCTTCCGCCCAGACATACCGCCCACCAAGGACATACTGCCCAATGTCCTTCAACACCGCCCACCGTGCCAAAGTAATTTCGATTGGTTGAACATAGGGTGTACCAATGTCCTTGGTGAGGAGCTTAACCAAATTTACAACAAATCACAACATCTAGACATTAACTATGCTAGCAATTAACACACCAAATATAACATAAATGTATTACAATAAAGTTACAAATTCAATCGGTTACAGGGAGCACACATAATTTGGACGTCGGTCTTTTTATGGAAGATGACTGTGTACGTAATGTAACAACCCGTGTAACCCCATCCGATCCCGGATGTTTCGCAGTAATCCTACCTAGCAACCACTTGCCAGGGGGCAAATTATCCTCCTTCACTAAGACCACTGCACCAATGGATGGTTCCGGGGTTTTATAGGCCCACTTATGCCTCTGCAAGAATTGGTGAAGATAGTCGTGCGACCATCTTCTCCAGAATTCCTGCATCATTTTCTGGTGGAGTTGCCATCTTTTTAAACTACTTGCGTTATACCCTTCATAATTCGAGTCCGGAGGGACAATGAGTGGTTCCCCCACCAGAAAATGACCTGGAGTTAAAATGATCAACTTGTCTTGATCCTCGACATAGGATAGCGGTCTCGAATTGAGGCAGGCTTCTATTTGAGCCAAAACCGTCGCCATTTCCTCATAGGTTAGCGTGGAGTCTCCTACCACCCTCTTAAGGTGATACTTTGTGGACTTTATTCCTGCCTCCCAAAGGCCCCCAAAATTTGGCGAGTGAGGAGGGATAAAGTGCCACTCAGTACCATTGGTGGCAAGTTCCTCCGCTAATTCTACATTCAAATTTGATTTTTCTTTATTAAATAAATATTGTAATTCTCGTGCTGCTCCCACGAAGTTTGTGCCATTGTCGCTGTGTAACTCAGCGCAACGACCACGCCTTGCCACAAATCTCTTGAAGGCAGCCAGAAAGCCCTTTGTGCTCAGTTCACTGACAGCTTCTAAATGCACTGCCCTAGTAGACATGCATATAAACAAAGCTATATAGCCTTTGTAGGATTTGTTTCCTCGACCCTTTGATACCCTTATGTTGATGGGGCCCGCGTAATCTACACCACTACACAGAAATGGCTTGTGGGGTGTAACCCGTGCCGAAGGTAATTGTCCCATTAATTGTGTGTTAACTTTAGATGCATGTCGCAAGCATTTAACACATTCCCTTACATATTTTTTAACTAAAAGCTTAACTCCTATGATCCAATATTTAGACCGCAAATAGGTTATCATGATTTGCGGCCCTCCATGCATGGTTTGCTGATGTGCATATGCTATTAGGAGATTAGTGAGAAAGGACTCTTTCGGTATCAGAATGGGATGAACCCGATCATAATTTAATTGGGACATCTCCAGCCGCCCTCCAACTCTTATAATTCCTTTAGAGTCCAAAAATATATTTAATGATTTTAGAATCCCTTTCTTCTGACTTATCTGATTTTTCCTCAATTCTTCCAATTCATTTGCGAATCCTTCTTCTTGACTTTTCTTCACACATATCTCTGTTGCCTCTTCCAGTTCTTGTTTGACCAAATGTTTCGACCTAATTCCTTGCCTTTGGAGTTTCAAAAAACGACGACAATAAGCTATAACTCGGATCATTCTTGGTAGTGTCGAAAATCTGTTCCAAAAGGTTACATCCAACGTAGTTGTGTGTACCTTTATTTCTTCTAAACGCGTAACAAGATGGTTGGGCCGTTTATACTCGATAACCGGCTCCTTGAGGAAGCTCGGCCCTTCCCACCATATAGAGATACCTACAAGTTCTGAAGGAGAAACACCTCGCGACGCACAATCTGCTGGATTTTGCTTAGTGGACACGTGTGCCCAGTGATACGTATCTAATGTGGTTAAAATATCAGAAACCCGATTGGCCACAAAGGTTTTCCAGCGGCATGGATGACCATTTAACCATGCCAATACTACTTCACTATCGGTCCAAGCATGCCAATCAGCCTTTTGTATACCCATAACCTCACCTACTTCCGCTATTAATTTAGTAACCAGAACTGCACCACAGAGTTCCAGTCTTGGGATGGACACTTGTTTGATAGGTGCCACTTTGGTTTTGGATGTTATTAGAGACGTATGAACATTTCCCATATTATCCACCACCCTAAGGTAAACGACTGCTGCATACGCTGACTTCGATGCGTCTGAAAACCCGTGTAACTCCGACTTCGTGTTATTAGAACTAGTGTGTAACCATCGAGGAATTTTAATCTGAACCAGAGAAGCCAAGCTGTGATGGTAAGTACTCCATTCTTGTTCTAAATTGCTTGGGATTTCTTTATCCCAATCTAACCCTACCAACCACAATTTTTGAATAAATATTTTGGCTAATATTACGCTTGGTGCCAACCACCCTAACGGATCAAATAAACGTGAAATGTCCGAGATTATTTTTCTTTTTGTTACAGGTCCAGTAATCATCGGCAGTTCCAGAGAGTATTGGAAGAAGTCTTCACTTGAATTCCATGTAAGTCCCAATATTTTTGTTATATCATCCATTTTTAATCTTAACTCTTCATGTGTAGATCCTTTCTCATTTCTTATATTATTTAATAATTCTTTACTATTGCTCATCCACTTTTGCAACTTAAATCCGCTTTTACTCAAAGTATCATTCATTTCTGTGAAGATTTTCATGCCTTTTTCTATGTTTTCAGCTCCAGTCATCAAGTCATCCATATAGAAATCATTTAAAATAATTTTCTTTATTTCAGGATTATCTTCACACTCATCATAAGCAACTTGGTGAAGGGCACGAACTGCCAAGTATGGTGCTGATGCAGTACCAAATGTCACTGTCATCAGTTCGTACTCTTCTATTTCCTTTTCAGGACTATCCCTCCAAAGTATGCGCTGAAATATCGTGTCTTTCCTGTTAACCAAAACTTGTCGATACATTTTGATTATATCGGCAACCAAACATATCTCATATGATCTCCAACGCATAATAATATGTCGAAGTTCTGCCTGCAAGGTGGGTCCAATCAACAAATTGTCATTAAGTGACATCCCATTTGAACCCTTACAGGAAGCATCGAATACGACCCGCACCTTGGTCGTATCCTTATCCGCGCGGACGATGGCGTGGTGTGGTAAGTATATGGCTTCTTTCATTTTTGTTTTGTCTTGTGATACCTTTTCCATATGTTGTAATTCTGAATATTCATGTATAACTTTTTCATAATCTTGTTTTAATTGATTATTCCTTTCTAATTTTAATTCTAAGCTTTTAAGTCTTTTTTCAGCTATACTCTTCGACTCGCCAAACTTGCCAACCAGCTTTGCATCTCGCAACGGTAATCTGACGACATACCTGCCATCTTTATTACGCAATGTCGAAGTCGTAAACAATTGTTCACATTTGACTTCATCCTCCGTTAACATCTTTTTTGCAGATGGTTCCGCCTCTAACTCCCAAAATTTTCTTAACATATCATCATCTTGGACACTGGAGTGCATCACGGTAATATGCGAGTTAATAGAACCATTGTCCACTTCGACTGCCCCCGACAATATCCAGCCTAAAGCGGTGCCCTGCGCTAAGAGCGTCCCGCTTGAGTTCTTCTTTACCCCGTCCCGAATCACCTGGCTGTATATTTCAGCACCCAATAAAATATCAATTTTATTAGGCCTGAAATATTCCGGATCAGCCAACTCGGTATCGATTAAGTCTACCCATTCTACCCTGGATACCTTGGTAGACGGGAGTAAAGCCGTGACCGATTTCAGAACGTAGGCGTTTACCTGCAGTTTGAACGTTGGATCGAATCTCGAGCCAATCGTGACAACTACTTTGGCCGTCGACGTGGTGCTTTTATCTCCACCCACACCTACCACCGTATTTTTTGAAGGTATTTTCTTCAAACCCAAATACTGGACCATGGATTCCGTTACAAAGGATCCCTGTGATCCTTGATCCAGTAACGCCCTAACCACCCGGTAAGTCCCATGCTTTGACTCAGCCTTTAATAAGGCTGTGCTTAATAACACCGCTTGCTTGTTGTTTCCTGTCGAAAAACATGAGACTACTGGTTTTTCCTCCGCTTTTGCGGCAATATCTTTTTCCTCATTAGCAATCGATGAGGTTCCCTCGCGAGCAGCCGAACTACCCTCACCAATAACCGACCCAGACCCACCCGTGGGATGTAGCAAAGAATGGTGGCGGCGTTTACACACCTGGCACCTGTGAGTGTTTTTGCAGAACCTAGCAGAGTGGTTACTATTTAGGCACATAAAGCATAAGTTCTTTTCTTGTACAATATTTCGACGACTATCAATAGACTCTTTAGAAAACTTAGGGCAAGATGAAATTCTATGATCAGCTGAACAATATGCACAAGTAACATTTTTTTTATCTTTTATTACATGAAATGACTGTGTACGTTTAGGGTTTTTATCTATTTTGCTATCCAGATTTTCCAAACCCCTGAAGCGACTTATTAAAAAATCACTAAACTGTTTAAACGTAGGCAAATCATCTGTGGCATCGGAAGCTACCTGCAACTCCCAGGCTTTTCTGGTATCTTTATCTAATTTTGTACTAGTTATATGAATAATCAAGATGTCCCAGGATGCCACATCAATACCTAAATTTTGTAATGACCCCAAACAGTCAGATGTAGTACTAATTAACCCTTTAATATCCGTTGCTGATTCTACCGTTAAAACCCTTTGACCGAATAGACGTTTTAAAATACCATTTGCCAAGAATTTTTTATTATTATACATCGATTCTAATTTTTCCCAGCTTGCCTTATAATTATCGGAAGTAACATTTACATTTCTCAACAAGTGTTCTGCGTCTCCGGTTAAATACCCTTTGAGATAATACATTTTTTGTGCATCATCCAGCCTTTTATTATCATGAATTAACCCGACAAATAAGTCCCGAAAGGTCTGCCACTCGAGGTATTTACCAGAGAACACAGGAATTTTTACTTCAGGTAATTTAAAATTAGAAACTTCCTTACTATTTCCTGAACTACTATGTGTGTCGCTATATTGTACCGTTTTGCCTTCACATAACAATTCTTTTAGATCACTTTTGTATAGCAAATACGTTTCCTCTACCTCATCAAACACACAATTCTTGTGATAGTTTGAACTATGCAAATCTGATCGTGTAATTTCGCTAATTATTTTTAAGTGTGTAGTGTAAAACATATTCCAATGTTGTTCCAAACTTTCCAAACGTGTTTCAATGTATGAGACCGTAAGTCGATCTTTTGGACATTTCTTAAAATTAGTTTTAGCCTTTACAATTGTGGATCTAATGTCCTCTTGAATATTATTATAGGCATCCATGTTTATAAACAAGAACAACAAATACAATAGGAAACACAAATATGCAACACTATAAATTTATAATAATAGACTTATGATAGCAAACTATTAAACTGAATGTCTCTAAAACACTTTGAACTTCTTCAAACTTATCGCCAACAAACTTAAGTCAGAATCACGATTTTTACAAGTGTTTGAGAACTGCAACTTTGATTTTTACGAACTTTGGGCATAGATTCCCCGTTCCAACCACTTTTAGCGAAAATATTTTACAAGTCCGAAATGCACTTTCCAATAGATTTATTTATTTAAATGTACTCACGGTTTTTTCTTCTTATTTATTCACTCACTCACTCTGATGATCGACACTTGCACCATACAAGTGGCGCCCTCTGCTGGTCGCTTATAAAGGTCCGCTTCACCTCCCTCGCGCTGTTCCTCCAGGGTGTCACAGCCAGTCCTGGCTGCCTTGGCTCCAACAGGCTGCTCCTCTGGCTCCAGTTCCACCCGGATCCACCTCCAACTCCTGGGCACCTCTCACCTGGGTACCCGCTGAAGGGGCTGCTCTGGACAGCGATCCACTGCCCAGTAACGACGCGTAGGGTGGTAATCACTACCACCACCGGTGACCACCAAAACACTCACGACCGTATCCGGCTCGAAGGACCATGTATTTCCGAGGGTCGACTTGGAGGGATTTATGGAATAACACCACTGGTTACGATAACTACCCGTTTATTGAATTACTTAGTTACACGTAATCCCGATAGGTGCGCTGCTCACCAAAAATAAAAATATTCCATCGGACCTAACTAAATGCGCGTAACGAAACCATAGCGCGATCTAACTCGACGCCAACGCCATCTATCGAGCTATGAGGTACTAATTATCAAAAACATTATTTAGGTGATCGCGCTATGATTTCGCTTCCGCCCAGACAAGTAGAATAACTTTATAAAATGACTGATGTAATGAAAACTGGCCAAGTCAAATCTAACCTACTTTAAGACCTCACATTTTTAATTAACAGTAATTGTTATAGGTATCCAATAAAGGAAAGAAATAGAGTTTAATACTTGTTCATAATGTTATTTTGTTCCTATAAATACATATTTGGATTTTGCATAGAACTTGGCACTCATTTAGATCTCCATTCTTTTTGCGACGAAGCCCACAGCCAAGCATAATTTTTGTATTGAACTTGGCTCTCCTTTTTTACATTTATGTTTTTGGTGGGATTTATTTTACTTAAAGACTTAGCCTAGATAAGATCAGTGTTATTTCAATAAGGGATGGATATCGCTCAAAATAAAAATAAAACCGGCCAAGTGCGAGTCGGACTCGCACACGAAGGGTTCCGTACCACAAGGCATAAAACGCCGAAAAAAACGTTTCTTTTATACCCCTTTAAATTTTAACTTTATTTTATTTTAATTATTTGTTGTTAGAGCGGCAACAGAAATACATCATCTGTGATAATTTCAATTGTCTAGCTATCACGGTTCATGAGATACAGCCTGGTGACAGACAGACAGACAGTCTTAATAATAGGCTCATAAGGAAGTTCATCAGCCTACAGCAGTCCACTGCTGGACATAGGCCTCTCCTATTGCACGCCATTTAAGTCAATTCTCATCCAGCTGCTACCAGCCATCCTGCGAAGATCGTCGCTCCACCTAGCCTGAGGGCGTCCCACCTTACGTTTGCCTTAAGGAAGTTGATTTATTTAGTAAGCTTTGAACTCACCATCCCCTAGTGAGGTGCGCGACCAACTTGACCAGTTTGTTGTCCTTGTGCTCGAGTATGGAGTGGCACACCAGTCGCTTCTCCTCGAAAGAACCGTCCTCATTCATTATCTGCAAATCGACAGGAAATACATTATTATGTCTATGATAAATGGCATTTAATTTTATCCATAGATATAGATACACCTAGATAACGCAAGAGCAACTACTTCGCGTGCCAAAAATCGTACCAGCTTACGTTCAAAAATCGTAAGCCGCCACTTTCGCGCTCAGTCCTGTGTACTGCTGGCTGGGTAAGCGTGAGCGAGAGCGCGAGCTTGTGACGTCATAGTAGGTAGTCAAAAAATGGCACGCTTGGTTTTCATACAGTTCGTGATACTTGCGTTATCTAGGTCTTTCTATATCTGTTATTTTATCTCTGTAAGTAAGTTTGTACTGCTCGCTCAGCGCGCTATGGAGCGGGCTACGCTCGCAGTTTCTTTGAAGGATAAAATGCATTGAAAGACACGCGCTTTACTAGTGGTAATTAAGTGTACCAACTAGCTGTGAATGTGCGTGAGGACAAGTAGCGTCAGCTCATAACACACACGCACACTTCCGATTTCGCCATTGTCTCGGACGGCACCGAGAACTCCTGCGCTTACACACACACTTCCGATTTTCGCCATTGTCTCGGACAACACCGAGAACTCCTGCGCTTACACACACACGCACACACCCCTACACACTTCCGACTTCGCCATTGTCTCTGACGGCACCGAGAACTCCTGCGCTTACACACACTCGCACACACACATACACACTTCCGATTTCACCATTGCCTCTGACGACACCGAGAACTCCTGCGCTTACACACACACGCACACACCCCTACACACTTCCGACTTCGCCATTGTCTCTGACGACACCGAGAACTCCTGCGCTTACACCCACACGCACACACCCCTACACACTTCCGACTTCGCCATTGTCTCGGACGGCACCGAGAACTCCTGCGCTTACACACACACGCACACACCCCCACACACTTCCGACTTCGCCATTGTCTCGGACGGCACCGAGAACTCCTGCGCTTACACACACACGCACACACCCCTACACACTTCCGACTTCGCCATTGTCTCTGACGACACCGAGAACTCCTGCGCTTACACCCACACGCACACACCCCTACACACTTCCGACTTCGCCATTGTCTCGGACGGCACCGAGAACTCCTGCGCTTACACACACACGCACACACCCCCACACACTTCCGACTTCGCCATTGTCTCGGACGGCACCGAGAACTCCTGCGCTTACACACACACGCACACACCCCTACACACTTCCGACTTCGCCATTGTCTCTGACGACACCGAGAACTCCTGCGCTTACACACACACGCACACACCCCTACACACTTCCGACTTCGCCATTGTCTCTGACGACACCGAGAACTCCTGCGCTTACACCCACACGCACACACCCCTACACACTTCCGACTTCGCCATTGTCTCTGACGGCACCGAGAACTCCTGCGCTTAGACACACTCGCACACACACATACACACTTCCGACTTCGCCATTGTCTCTGACGGCACCGAGAACTCCTGCGCTTAGACACACACGCACACACCCCTACACACTTCCGATTTCGCCTTTGTCTCGGACGGCACCGAGAACTCCTGCACTTACACACACATTCACAGCGTGCGTACACTTGGTAAACAGAAGTAAAGCGCGTGTCGCTTCGTGAGATAAAAACGCTGTAACATAAATGAAGAAATGCGGGTGGTGTCTTAAACACCTTTGCCTACTCCTTTACAGAAAACAAGCGTAATATTCCGTATATAAAGTGGTTACCTTGATCGATCAGGTTAAGCTACGCTTGCCGCGGTTGGTCTGTGGATGGGTGACCATCTTTACATACCGTGACCCCTCCGTGCCTCGGAAAGCACGTTAAGCCGTTGGTCCCGGTTGT
Organism: Oligia strigilis; assembly: GCA_951800025.1. Taxonomy (NCBI): domain Eukaryota; kingdom Metazoa; phylum Arthropoda; class Insecta; order Lepidoptera; family Noctuidae; genus Oligia; species Oligia strigilis. The sequence continues at coordinate 6,493,841 of OX637568.1, read as the reverse complement.
CATTCGTGGATCTTTGACAGTCGTTACGGGTAGTCAGAAGCCCGAAAGTCTGACAACCAGTCTTACCAATGGGTATCATATTACCCAGTAACTGGGTTGTAGAGGTCAGATAGGCAGTCGCTCCATGTGAATGCAGCTGCATCCGGTTAGACTGGAAGCCGACCCCAACATAGTTGGGAAAAAGCTAGGCATATGATGATGATGAAAGTGGTTACCTTGAGCGTGGCGTTCTTGGTGGTGAAGTGGTACTGGTGTGTGTGGTCGAGACTGAACCACTTGTGGTGTTCTACCACCCAGCTGGGGAAGTGGCAGCGGTTGTGCTCGTCGTCGACTGGAAAATGTAATCAAATACATTAGTTATGTCTGTTAATACATTCTCCATAGTATTTTCCCATTAATTTTGTTATGGATGAAGATTTTTGTTTGGGGATTAGGGATTTGATGAGACCATAATGATTCTGATATCGTCCAAAAGAAATTGGGTAATCAGAAATACCGATAATGCGGGTTGCAGATCAAGAGCTAACCTAAGTTAGTTTAGCTTAGCTCGCATAGCTGAGGTAATTTTTAGGGTTCCGTACCAAAATGGTAAAACGGAACCCTTATGGTAAGGACAGGATTAAACTAATATTTATCTTCTGTCCTTTTCTTAATGAAATAGAAAGAAAGGGATACACTGAACTTAAAATTTAGTTCTATAGAGGTATGAGGAACAAGGTGTAAAGTTCACTCATATTCTATAGAAAAGGGAGGATCCTCCGACCAGACGGGTGTTGTGTCTGGCGGGCAACTGCCCGATGATTCATGTCGGGCCGTTGTATCTATGCTAGTTGTGCGGCAAACTCTGCTTGCGAGATGCAGGATTTTGCGTGACGTCAGTATGACGCGCGGTTCGCTTGTGGCGTTGTAGATACCGCTACCGTTTAGTTTGTGAACAAGGGAATCGGCGCCAATAGCAAAATATGGATATTGAGTACAGTTCGTAGCAAAAATCGATGATTGATTGTATTCGGATGATTAAATTATAAAGCAATTGATTTTAGTTTCTATCGAAGCAATTGGAAAAACTGTGAAAATGATACCCATGAAAATAACTGTTTTTTTATAGCCGCCATCGGCCTTCGGTTCTGATGCCATTTTGCAGAACTTAGCATAATCAGCCTGTATTGTCCCGTTTTTGAGAGCAGTGGTGGCCCAGTGGTATCGGCCGCGACTTACAAGTTGTAGGTCGTAGGTTCGAACCCAGGTAGGCGCTTTACTTTGTGTAAATTATTTCATCATCACTGCTCTTAAAAACGGCGAAGGAAAACATCGTGAGGAAACCGGCATGTCCTAGAACCAAAAATTCGAAGACATGTGACATCTACCAACCCGCACTGGGCCCGCGTGGTGGATTATGGCCCACTCCCTCTCAGAGAGGAGGCCTGTGTCCCAGCAGTGGGAACATTTATAGGCTGATTGATTGATGTCCCCACTGCTGAGACACAGTCCTCCTCCCTGTGAGAGGGAGTGGGCCATAATCTACCACCATATATTCGAATCTTTGGTTCTAGAACATGCAAATCATCACGATATTTTTCCTTCACCATTTTGAGAGCAGTGGTGTTCGAACTCACAACCAACTCGTAAGTCGGGGCCACTGGGCCACTCCTCCCAGAACCCTTCACATCTATGTATGTTAATGATACCAATAACAAAAATAAGATATTTTACTTACTACTGTAATATCTACGTAGTCTAGACGACACAAACTTAAGATTTATGGATAAACATGTAACATACTTCGATTCGATTCGAATATTAATTTGTAAAGAGGTTTAAAAACAACTCACACGAAAGGGACACTGGTGAACCGTGTGATTGCTTAAATTAAGGGAAATATTTAACTAAGTTGAAGTGAGCTTGATGTGAACTGTCATTCCACCTGGGGGCCTAAAAAGGCTACTTTGGCAGAATCATAAAAGGATAACATAATGGACAGATAACTATTAGGTTAATCGTATCAAATCCCATTGGTGAAGCATTTTCCAGTTTTTTTTGTCTGTGCTAATATACCAATCAAACCAATCCACATCCAATCCCAATCTCTTTGATTATACCTGCTACGTAGTGCAGCGAAAAAAAGAAAAACACGGAGTGTCTTCGCCATATTATAATTCATAATGTTATCCTTTTATGATTCTCCAAAGTGGCCGTTTTAGGCCCACTGATATTAGGGATTGACACTATTGACAGCTCACTCCACGCTCACTTCACCTAAGTTTTCACGGTGAGATTTTTACAGAATAGATCAGCTGCAGCCTCTAAAAACTTATTGATTTCTAATGATTTACGCTTTTTGAAATGTGTATAAACTTATTGAACTCATGATGCTTTTTTTTTTAATAAATGAGCCTCTTTTTAAATTTTTGGCCATTTCTCACAGTTGTTCGCAGTAACTAAGCGAGGACACCCCGAACAAATGGGCAAGGTTAGGTTAGAACTGTGACCGACAGCGCGCGAGCCGAGCGACTGAAGCCAGCAGTGCTCAGCTTTCAACTACGTTACACACTACCAATCAGAATCTGAATCATTTTGAAGGATATTGCTAATCCATTGCTTCATATGTTCGAATAATTTGTCTGCTCTACAATGTAAATAACGCAATGAATGTTGTTGAACTGTCAAACTGACAGCTATTCCTACTGTTAGTGTGTTACACAATAGGCTATTTGACAATGTAAAAAATAAGGTCATAATTATTGACACTCGTAGGTATAGATTATCGCTTTTAAAATCGATTTGTATTAATTTTACTACAAAACAATGTATTATTTATAAAAAAAAAACCGAAAAAACTTCATCTTTTTAAATCTGGCGCCACGTAATCGAAAACGGTCTGGATTGGCTGAACTTAAGATGACGTCATGATTTAGTAAATTTCTGTCTATCGTTGACAGAACAGATGACTTTTGTCTAGTATCTCGACCGTTTCAACGTTTGTTTACGTGAATCGTGACGTCACGACGCCATATTGTTAAAGATAGCGTTTTGGCGGCTTATTTAAACAGTAAATTTTTATTTACTATTTTTTAAAAGAAATACATTAAGCAATTTGAAGTAATAGGTTTTTGTGGGCTCGTTTGACGCCATTAAATAATCTGAGATGTTTATCAGAAACCAGTCAAATAGCCTATTACCGCGCTAGTCGCATGTTGGTAACAATTCCTTGACTATTTAGTATTTTTGACTTCAAAATACGAATTATTTGTGGTTCACACAAATATTCATTATATTAGAGCCAGTGGCGAAGGTTCCATACACTTTAATGCAATAAAGAGTTTGAGTTTCTTTAAGGCTCCTACAAACAGGCGCAATTTTATCACGTGTCGTGCCTGTTTGAAGGAGCCTTTAACCAAAACATAGGAGCAACATACGTAGCAGATAGATAACTTGAAAAAAGTTAGATAGAGATAAGATACAGGAATAAATAAATAAAACATAAATACATTAAAAAGCAAGAAACCAAAAATCATAGTAAACAAAACATTTATTTCCCACCACCAAATTAAAAACAACATAGAAAAATAAAATATACAAAAATAACTTATAAATAAGAATCAAGGAAAGGAAAACATTTTTTAGACTACACAAGACCCCATAAACACTAAACAAAAAACTACACTAGAGAATAATAAAGGAAGAATGAAATATAACTACAGAGAAAATAAATGCGCTTCGGCAATCATCGTCTATCGTCGGAAATACGAACGCGCGATGAGATCTAATGAAGAGCTGTTACGACCATGGAAATACTAGTAGTATTTTAAATAACCATAATAATTACAAATTTGTAGATTAACAACTCTATGTAATTAAAAAAAAACTTTCAAAGTTTTGAGTGACAACTGAAGATCTTCAGCCAGAGTAAACCCGACGGAGAAAGCTTCATACAAAGACGCAATGATAGGTTCACTACGATAAAGCGCGGCAGTACAAAACTTAGAAGCATTGCCTGTATATGGGTTACCGTAGACAGAGTAATCTATTGACTCATGGTATCCGTGTCACCGAAAGGGACAAAAACTTCCAGCAATCTTCATCATACTATCATTTTTACAGCTTATTACACTGCACCTTACCATTTTCACAGTTGCGCAAATGTACTATTATTGAATTATGCACGAAAAAGATCTTATTTTCCGTTTAATCGCGGTGTAGTTTTTATTATTTCATTCATAAACGTCAAACATGTTGTGCACATTGATGTGCTTAGCCGACACGCAGTAAGGGACAGAAATATTCTTACTCTGTCTCTTTTCTTTGCTACTGACGTTAATATATTTCTCTTTATCTTGTGCTAATGAAAAAGATATGCAGCAGTCTATAGTTTACTCTGTCTACGGGGGTTACTCTGTGGCGCGCCGTTCGTGCTAGTTCGGAAATACGAAGATTATCGAGGCGCAATTTTTTTCTGGTTTACTTGTACCCCTACCCTACCTACCCCACCTACCTAGTAATAAATATCAAATGGACTACAAGTGAGGTCGTCATACGTACTATTAGTGAGCTTCATGGTGCGACTGCCGTCGACGGGTGACGTCAGACCGTTGCACGTGGCGTCTCCTGACTGGGCAATGTTGTACGTTACCGTCTTGTCCGCGTGGTTGCCTTTGTACACGAAGCATCTGGAAGTATTTAAAAAAAGGCGGATGATTGAGATGATATTTGCTACAGGTTCATACAGGTACAGTCACGAGCAAAAGTATGTATACACTTGGCTTTATTCAAAGTCGATTTTCTCCTTAATTTTTTAATGAAATTTTATGTTAGTAGGAACATAGTATTTTCGAACCCATAGGTATTTGAAAAGTGTCGTATTTCAACGTTGGATTTGTAATTTCGTGAAAAAATCGCAATTTAAAGTTGCCAAGTGTTGACATATTGGTGCTCGTGACTGTACAGGCTACAAGTGGGGTAACAGGTAGGTTCAGGTGCTGGTTTTGTTTTTGGTATCTTGGGACTCCTCCATGCCTTGAGAAGCAATTGGTCCCCGCTGTCATTAGACTGTCTTTGACAATAGTTACGGGTCGTCAGAAGTCCGAAAGTCTGACAACCAGTCTTACCAAAGGGTATCGTGTTACCCAGTAACTGGGTTGTGGAGGTCAGATAGGCAGTCACTCCAAGTACAGTGCTGGTATTCAGTTGTATCCGGTTAGACTGTAATATCTCCCGCACCGAAGGCTAGACTCCTGAGATTGGCCGCGAAGGACGCAATACGGTCTGGCGGACTATATATACTAACGGTGCATTTCTTGCAAACATCTTTCTGTCACTGACTCTGGCAGGGCCACCATCAGGGATTTTAATTTTGATAACACAAAAAATTAGTCGCTAATTAGTCGAAATTATATAAGGTATAGTCCAAGAGCTAGATCGTAGAGTTCACGAAAAAACTTCGATCTAGCCCCTGGACTATACCTTACTAATTGAACTCATTATATCTCCTAAACCAAGACCCGATTAAATCTGTGACTTGGCGACTGATTCTGGGAGTGAATATGGGAGAAAACAGATCTTAGCTAGGTGCCCTAGTTTTTGAGATATGAATGTGGCCCTGCTGGGGAGACTCTCCACCTTTAAACCCTTATATCTTTTGAACCAGTGACCGACAAATTCTGATATTTGGGGACAAATTTCGACTAATTAGCGACTAATTTGTTTGTGTTATCAAAATTAAAATTCCTGATGGTGGCCCTGCCAGAGTCAGTGACACTGCATCTTTACCTGTACATATCCTCATCAGTGGAGATGGAGTTCCTCCTCTGAACCTGTGAGATGAGTCCCACGAGGTACCGCGTGGAGCCCTCCTTCCATGTCGCCAGGCAGATTAGCTCCTCAACTGGAAATATAGGCAGAGTTTTTCTTTACAATATTTCGTAAAACATGACAAAGGATGTCTTTTTCACAGACAGGTGACCAGCCGTCTACACCACATGTAGATGAACTCTGGGTTCCTCAATGTATCGCAAAAGTTACACATGACTGTAAAAGATATATGTTCGCGATATGTTCGCAAATAAAATTTAATTTAATAATAAGTAAACGAACAGTTCATTTATTATAAACTAGCTGTGCCCGCGACTTCGTTCGCGTGGATGTCGGAACACAATAATGTGTCGCTTAGGAAAGGTGTAAAAGGAAAAATCTTCCGATCTTGTCTGGTAACGCTTCCCTTGCCTGGGGTTCTCAACGATAGCCCTTTCGACTGCACAGCAGTCACTGCGTCTTCAGGGTTCTTAATGACAATGCGACGAAGTGTCACTTTGATTCTGAAACATCCATCGATTTCTTACTAAACTTCAACTATATCCGACGATCCTGCATACTTATCTCTTTTGTTGACTGTACCTAGGTACTATTATCTGTACCTACGCGGGTGAGCGTGTTTTTGTACGGACAAACAGGTAACTTAACAAGCTTATAACTTTGTGATTTTTCATGATACAGTTTTGAAATTTTGTACATAGATTCTTTAAATAAAAATAGTAGACACGTGTTTCGGGTTTCGCATATACTAAAAATAATGTTGTAGTTACATACCGTTGCTCTCAGTGCCCGGCACATCAGGACAGGCCATGTAGCGCAGGAGTAGCCGGGAGTCGTCCGTGCAAGACTCCGCGCGTGACGGAGGGTTCGCGCAGTCGCCGGAACCACTGGAAATAATCATAAAATAATGCTTTAGTCACATAAAAAGTACAAAAGAAATCCCTGCTAATCGAAGTTCAAAGACAGAAACCCATGCCCCAATAAAGGTGATAACAATAAATCTTAAAACTCGGATAAGTGAGGTACTCTCGACTCTCTTCCCACTGCTGTGACAGAGGCCTGTGTCCCAGCAGTGGGAACATTATAGGCTGATTATGTTAAGTGATGCCATTCAACCAGTTTTCCCACTTGATGATAAGTCGTCGCTGTCGCCTAAGAAACATCTGCAATACTAGTACCAGCGAGGTAATTGCGTAACACACTAACAGTAGGAATGGCTTTCATTTTGACAGTTCAACAACATTCATTGCGTTATTTACGTCGTTGAACAGTAAAATTGTTGGAACATATGAAGCGATGGATTAGCAATATCCTTGTTACGCAATTAGGCAAATCGCAAATGTTTTGTTCTCCCAGAAACATCTTTGAGCTATTCTGTCACTTCGAACGATGTCTCGTTGTGAACCCGCGATGATTTACTGTAAAAACAAATGAGTTCGCTTTCGAATTGTGTGCGCTCACTTGAGTGAGGTGAGCAGTGAACTTTACAGGGGAGCGATATTCCAAGGAACTTTACAGGGGACCACTTGCTCAAATCGACCCTTTTTTTTGAGGATGGTAAATCAACCCCCCCGCTCCCCGCTCCCGCTCTGGGTGGAGCGGAAAGGTGTGTCAGACTCTTACTGACTAAAACCCACCCGTGTTCCTTCCTTAGCCCTTTATGTTCCGGGCCAGCGGTAACCCTTTCGGACAATCCCGCTGACCCTGCAGGCTTCGGCCCGAACGGGCCCCTTTATTGATGCTGACATCTCTTTGAGGCGTGCGTGGAACACGTACGCACCCCCCGGCACGGGCCTGGTCCTGATCGGACGGTGAGCTACCCATTACTCTCCGCCCGCAGGCCTGCGCCTACGGTGGCCGGGAGTCGTCACGCGGCTCCCGACGCCCGGAGTGTCTCTTCGCTAGCATGACTGCTTCACAGAATCAAAACTTCCCTTAGTGCATAATTATTCTACGTACCGACTGTACGTGAATGTGAATGGCGCTGGATGGAACGGGCAGGGTTCAGGCAGAGGCCTGGGCTCCTTTCTGAACATGGAGTACAGGGCCGCATCGCCAGTTATTGACTCACACATTGTGGATAGTGAGTCTCTCTGGCCGCAGTATGCTGTGGAAAAGAGAAATTTAATTTTATTAAAAGAAGAAATTAGAAATAGATAAAGAAATCAAGTTTATTGTGTTGACTCGTGTTGCTGTGGAGTGTGTTGTTGTTCAGTTGTTTTACATAACGGAGCTGTTTTGTAAAACAGCGGATTATAATTAATAATAATTAATAATTATTATTAATACAATCCATCTGCGACATAAACGTAAAGTCTATAAGTAGGTCAGAAAATGGAAACTAGTTAATAGTTTCAAATCGAAGGGTTAAAAGCACAGATTCTTGTAGAGAAGAGCTAGCAAAATACTTATAACTTTGATTTAGAATTAGTAGGTATAAGTTATGTATACTCACTTTCTTTATATTGTAACACATATTTGTGTTTTTCGTGTATGACCAAGCACCTGTAGCAGTCTTCGTTCCTGAAACATTAAAATTATATGTGAACATCGCGTGGAGCCCTGACAAAGATAGAAGGCGTTGCGGCAGACCCCGTAGAAGATGGCGGGACGAGCTGGACCAAACAAACGACCAGTGGGCCACTTTAGCCCTGGATCGAAAGAGCTGGAAGTCATGGGGATGCCTTTGCCCAGGAGTGGGATGATGCAGGCTAACTTTTAGATTAAAAAATCGTTCGAATTTACGTTCACGCGTTCGTGCTTGGGCCTCTGATATATCCTGTTGAAATCTCAATGATGGTCTCAATGATGTCTCTGTCCTGTAATGTTAATTACTTTGCATAACTAGTATTGTATACAGTCAAGTATTTTCTAACTGAACAGACAGCTGTGCTGCTGGGGAGTATGTTGCGCCACTTCTTCTCCCCATCGAAAGCACTAGGAAGTGGTGAAGGGCGGGCGTTTTGGGGAACTGTCCTATGTAATTTTGACGTTCCAAAAGTGCTGATTCTCAGCCTAGTTTGAATAAATGACTTTTGATTTGATTTGGTAGCTAACCTGTCATAGACCAGGAACTTGTCGTTGGCATCCGTCTCCGCGCACTCCCCCTTGCCCTGCATGGTGGTGGAGTTGATGTAGATGAGCCCAGGGGTGCCCGACTGGAACCAGCCACCCGTCCAGCCTTCTGGGAAATTGCAGCCGCCTCCTGGAAAGAAAAAAAGGTAAGGTAAAGTTAAAGTTCAAGAATCGTCTAAACAATGTCTAGATGGTACTTTAATGGTTGTTCTTAAATCACATCGTGTAATTCAGTATTTAGCTTCACTTTGAAGACTATACTAGTAGGATTACGAACACGAATCTAAGCTCTTCTCAGACCAACGGATATAAGCGGGGTTTATCCATACCGATACTGAACCTATTAGATCCGCTTAAGGGGCCGTCTCCACGAGCGAGAGAATCGCGGCGATATTATCGTCGTCGTGCCACGTATTTCTATACACTCTCTTAGAACGTGTCTCCACACGGCGATATCATCGCGGCGAAAATGCCCATGTGTCGCACGCGATTGTATCGCGTGCCGCGCCTGTTTGTAGGCTTTAAAACGTCTCTTGACACTAAGCAACGTTTATAAATAATGGGGTAAAAAGTTTACCCGACCCTGGTGTCACTGAGGCCGAGAACTATTTTTACTTCCTGTCACTGTCGCACAACTGTCAAACTACAAGTGCAAGATAGAGATGGGAACATGCTCGGTCAAAGTACGACAAGTATTTCATCATTTATAGATCTCGGCCTAAGACAAAAGAGAATGAACACACGCCAAAAAAACATTAGAGAATATTCCTGGTTTTCATTTCACCATTATGCAGAAACTACCAAACGCCATCTTTAAATTCGTTCGCGTTCACACAGTCACACACACGGATCAGTAATCGATTTTAAATCGACCCTTTTAAGGGCGAGTGTCCCTCCATCACCTAGCTAGAGCATTACAAAGCGCGTCACCAACCCCCAATAACTCTAATAGGTAATAACCACCCCATTTTTATATTATTATTACGCCATCAACCTCAATTAAAACTACCCTATGATTGTAAAATATATTAAACTAAGGGCCGAAACAAAAGGTGCCAGGCACAATAGGTCTTAGTCTAGCATTAATAGCTAGGCTAGGTCCCAATAGGCTTTGTTCTTATTTTTGTAAAGCCTAATTTACAGCTGTGAAGAATTCAATGGATCGTGGTTTGGTCTAAGTGAAGAGGTACCAGCGGGTTAGTTCCAATTAAAAGTGATTTCATCAATGTTAGAGGGGCCCGTGGCTAAGCAATAACAGCCGCACAAGTCGATCGATCAGGTTAAGCTATGCTTGCCGTGGTTGGTCTGTGGATAGGTGACCATCTTTACATGCCAAGACCTCTCCATGCCTCGGAAAACACGTTAAGCTGTTAGTTCCGGCTGTCATTCGTGGATCTTTGACAGTCGTTACGGGTCGTCAGAAGCCCGAAAGCCTGACAACCAGTCTTGCCAAGGGGTATCGTATTACCCAGTAACTGGGTTGTGGAAGTCAGATAGGCAGTCGCTCCATGTAAAACACTGGTATTCAGCTGCATCCGGTTAGACTGGAAGCCGACCCCAACATAGTTGGGAAAAGGCAGGCAGATGATGACTTATTACGTTCGAGAAACATAGCCGCGATGTCACGGCTAGTTTTTCAATCGATAGATAATTTATATTCGTGGAATAAAATTGACGTCTGACAGATGTTGTAAGGAAGAACTGTCAAAAATTCAAAATGAGTCCTATAGAGGTATGAGGAGGACCAGGGTGTAAAGTTCACTCAATCTCCATAGAAAAGGGTGGATCCTCCGGCCAGACGGGTGTTGTGTCTGGCGGGCAACTGCCCGATGATTCATGTCGGGCCGTTGTATCTATGCTAGTTGCGCGGTAAACTCTGCTTGCGCGATGCAGGATTTTGCGTGACGTCAGTATGACGCGTTGTTCGCATGTGGCGGTCCTCTGATAAAATTATCTGACGTTGGAAAATCAGCCCTTAGTTTTAGAATTTAGTCTTGGAATTTATAAATGCCCCGTTATGAATGTCGCTGTCCTCTCCTCCCTCACACCACAGCCCGCGGTGCCAATGTATAAAACATTTGCCGCCATTGTCTTGCCCTTTGTTTTACACGCCATGGTTTGAATCCAGGTGTTCCAGCGATGACGGATGTTAGGGTTTTAGGGTTCCGTACGGTTTTATAGCGAGTAAAAGAGTGTAGGTATGTTCATTACATGATGATTATGGCTGAGTATGTAATCCTCTCAGATTGACTATTTCTTGCTATGACTGTTATTCTGTAAAGTTCTTGGAACCTCACTCAAGTGAGCGCACACAATTCGAAAGCGAGTCATTTGTTTTTAAAGTAAATCATCGCAGATTCACAACGAGACTTCGTTCAAAGTGATATTTAGTAACAAATGTAACAATATAGCGTTTTCGAACAACGCGAAAACAAAAAATAAATCATACGGAACCCTGCCAAAACCGAGCACAATATTGAAAAACAAAACTCGTTCAGTTATTAAAAATTAATTTATTCTTCAGGACTGCATCCTGCCATTGTGACTGTTTACAATAAATATAATGACATTGTACTGCAATTCTGACGGAATAATATAATTAATGCGTGTCAAGTAATCGCTTTATGCTTTAAATTCTATGTAATTTCCCGGAAATGAGTGTCCGATAAATGGTGCGCTCACCCTATGTCAAGGGTCTTACATAATCAGCCTATAATGTTCCCACTGCTGGGACACAGGCCTCCTCTCTGTGAGAGGGAGTGGGCCGTAATCCACCACGCGGGCCCAGTGCGGGTTGGCAGATGTCACGTCTTCGAATTTTTGGTTCTAGGACATGCCGGTTTCCTCACGATGTTTTCCTTCACCGTTTTGAGAGCAGTGGTGATGAAATAATATACACAAAGTAAAGCGCCTGTCTGGGTTCGAACCTACGACCTACAACTCGTAAGTCGCGGCCGTTACCACTTGGCCACCACTGCTCTCATGTCATGTCAAGGGTCTTATTTATTATTAATTTATTCTTTAATTAAAACGGTTACAACCAATTACAGAAATTAAAGACAGTTTACAGAAAATGAAAAAAATTTAAATGAAATGTACAGAAATGAAAGATTACTACATTATGGCTAGCGTGTTTGAATAACGTATAGCGGCGAATACATTCCGGCGGTTTTTTATTCAGCTGCATTCAATCCGGCTAATCGTTGAACCGCCACATTTCAAAACGGCCCTATTTTTGATAACGGCTAGCCGTAAAGTAATATGGCGGATTATACAATCCGACTGCAACATATACATGACTTGCAAAACGAAACGGTCGCGTCGGTTCAAAATCAACAATGATTCGATATACCTTTGTCGCAGATATAAATCAGCTTCCAAACAAACTAATTAAACACTCAACATCAAAATTCCGAACGCCATTTCGATCACAATCGAAACACCAAAACAATTTATATTACTGCCCACCGATTTCATTCTACCCTCACCACAAAAATATTTTAATTTCTCTCTGGTATTCGGCAATTTATTATCAAATTAATTACGCTTCCCCCCCGCAAGATGGCGCCGAGGGCCACTCAGCAGGTAAACAAAATATATTCAATTATAAAATGGCGAACAATTAGTTTTCGAGATTGCACCCGCCAAAAACAATTTCGGTGACAGACAGACACACAATTGAGTTATGAATGCTGCTGTATAGGCTATCTTTTATCTTTTGGCTGGCTGTTTAATTGTGAGTTTTTGACAGTTTTCAGTGAGGAATAATGATTTTAGTTAAACTTTGTTTTTGGTGTTGAGGGGCTTAATATGAAATATAGGTAAGTATCTAATGCATAGCGAGCTTTTTCAGGAAAAACAAAAGTAATTAAAAAGTTCCAAAGACAATTTGGGACATCCTATGTAAAGTTTCTTCATGTAACTTTCGAGGTAAGCAAACTGAAGTGGCAGTGGGCTGGCCATGTTTGTCGAAGGACCGATGGCCGGTGGAGCAGACGAGTCCTGGAGTGGAGACCGCGTATCGGCAAGCGTAGTGTGGGACACCCCCCAGCTAGATGAACGGACGACCTAAAGAACCACTAAAGACACTGTGATTTTGAAGGGACTTTCACTGGCAGAAACTGAAAAATTTTTAGGGTTCCGCACAAAAAAAATGAAAACCCATGAAATCCAATTTGTTTTCCAACGTCCATGCGAACTAAGTCGCGGACACAACATACATAATCAGCCTATAATGTTCCCACTACTGGGACACGGGCCTCCTCTCTGTGAGAGGGAGTGGGCCGTAATCAATCACGGGCCCAGTGCGGGTTGGAGTCGCGGACACAGCTAGTTTAAAAAAGAATCGTGTAGATGCCACACTTGTTATCATGTCCTGCGAGTCCTGTCAGCTGCACTGGAACCGATGGACGCTGGTGATGGCGTTAAACACGTAGCCGAATTCTGGGCCGAGTCCATTTAGATTGCTAAGATTCATTTAATTAATGGGTATCATTTAAGCTATCACCAATTTAATTAGTTTTGTGTTTCTTAAATAATAGGGGTTGTCCTCCAAATAGTAGATCTGTCACCAAAATGTAGTCACCAAACAATGCAAAATCAGTTCCACAATAAATCACCTAAAATCCTGAGATATAAGGTCTAGTACCAAATAAATGTTTTTGTATGTATTATAATAGGTGTGTCCTAATAAGTATTTAAGCAAACTAATTTAAAGAGATCACCAATAAATCATATTATGTTACTAGAAAATTGCATTAAGTTCAAATATCCTTTTTCCATATCCTTCAAGTATCCTTTTTCCATATTTTTTTTCTTTAAAATTTTGTCGTTTCTGGCACTCGCCGGCCGCTGCCGCGGCACCGCTCGCTTCGCTCGCTCGGCTCGTGCGTAGGAGGTCACAGTTTTAACCTAACCTAACCTAAGCATTTTTTTTTTAATAATTAACCTCGTAACTAATTCGGTTCTCGATAATGTCCGATCTCTTATTTTACACATACATTAACATTAATTTGATAATTCATACCTGGGAACAATTTTTGTTTATCTGAGAACGAAAATATTTCGTGGCGATAGATCTATTTATTAGGTGATACAACTTGATGACAAATATAAATTTTGGTGATAGAAAATATAGTTCCCTTAATTAATTACTTGGAACATCAATTTCTATAATAACTGATAAAACGTGTACATATTTAATGATTTAATTACATCGAGTCATAATCGAGTATGCATCGTTCGTCAAAGCTTTCTTACTCGCGTTACTGGAGCGGACAGCATTATGCTAGACCGGAGCAGTAAGCTGAATTAGTCAGTGTTGTAGATCTGTGCTGGTTCGATGGGGAAGGGTCGCCATGGAAATAGGTGACTGGGAAATGTCATTGTAGTGCAATTTTTTTCAATTGGGTGACCTTTTCATTTGTGTTAAGGGGCTTACATGACCTAAAGCGCGGTCACTGTCGGACTGCATAAAAAAGAAAGAGAAGCGCGATGACACAACGCTGCTGGTAATTCATTGCAAAGTATGAAGCAATTATTTAATTACAAAAAATATATATTTTAGTATGTTGTAGAATAATCTGACAAAAAATCAGAATGATTGTACGTATATTATATTAGTATGGTTTTTATTGTAAAAAGAAAGTTTTTAGAGGTATCTTCATGATTTTTTTCTATCGTATCAAATTAGTTGTATTATGTTTTCAACACACTGTCTACCTAGCATATACAGCATGTCACAAAAACCCTGTCCGATCCTTAAGAGTATTATTCGGCATCGTACTGCGTACACATATACGTAACCATTTATTGGATTTGAGATTATTAATTTTCCCCAGTGAATTTAATTAAATAAAAATAAAAAATAAAGACTGATTAAAGGCAACACTGATCGCTCGACAAAGTTCACGTGTAACTACCTACAGTTTTGTGTCAAAGACGCCGCCTGAGCGAGACGGTTTGTATGATCCTTTGTCATGAACCTGCTTTGTCGCGCGCCGCCAAACAAATTTATAACGAAAGAAACCTACGCTACGTCATACCTTATGTCTACGCTTAGGCAGGCCTATCAGCTGATATTGTTTTGTAGGCATAGTGATACGAATTTCAGACACAAGAAACAATTAATTGAATTAAATGTAGCCCTGTTATGGGCTTTTGCTTTTGGCAATGTACTTACCGACTGCAGGTATCAGTTCATTAAAACATCAACTTGTTGTTGTTGCATAGTTCGGCGATCGTGCTCCACATGTCCACCTCCAATACTAATACACAATCGACACCTTTTCGCTAAATTTGCACGTACTTCGTGGTTCGTAATCAGTGGCACAAGGGATTTGTCGCATGTGGTTTGTCTCTAATTGTGCATTGCGTGGGATCCGCGGCAAACATAATCTAGCACTTGTTCCTCGATTTCCACGTTGCGCTCTCGTGGTCTTCCAGCATCAGCGGCCTGCGACTCGTGCCCATGAACACTGCCTGTGGTGTAGACACGGTTATGCAGGCGTTGGAACGCACGCTCCGACGCGGTACTGTCACACCTGGGCCTGGCCTATTAGCGTAGCGCACCTTATACTTCTACGCGCAGCTGCATAATTACAGTCGGTCTTGCCTAAGCACATCAACATATTAAAATATTCCTGATTGGAATACGACATGTTCGCGAAACGATAGCGGCACGTGATACGTACGGACGTCCGATCGAAAGCTATCTCCACGAAAGACTGGCAACAAGTAGCGCGCCGGTAGGCAACCAGTCGGCGGCATCAAAGAGTCGGCGACTCGAGCGGCGAGTTGAAAGAGTTCCTACAATGCGGTAGTGTAGGGCGGTGTTCTTTGAAATAAAAATAGGTAAAAATAAAAAGATTTTGCCGGCGGGTGGAGTGTTGTCAACTTATGAAAATTTACCATATTCAGTGTTAAATTTTGCATGGATTATAAAAATAAAAAATCAGTAACTTTTGGTTTTTATGAGTTACATTTTTATAACAATTTTTTTTAGTACGTATGTTGAACCAGGAATACGCCTTTAATGGATCGGACAGGGTTTTTGTTACATATTGTATATCCTAAAGAATATCATATATTTTTCTGATTTTGTTTCCTGTAAAAAAAAAATAAAAAAAATCCCATAAACAATAAAAGTATATGATCAACTCATATACTTTTATTGTTTATGGGATTTTTTAATTTTTTTTTTTTAATTTTCCTCTCAACTTCCTTTCCTTGATGTGTTTCTTGCGGGTAACACATTGGTTGTTGCAATAATTGCACCAAACATTTTGAATAAGCATAGTTTGGATTTTTTTTTTGCAGAAAAAAAAACCGGTTTGGGTAAGGTTCCGTTTTATAAACCTTTGCTGGTATTGATTGTACTTTACCCATTACAGCTTTGTGACCCCTTAACTCTAACTAGGTAACTTTGCAAATATTGTGTAAAAGCTTGTGAAACAATATATGTACTGCTAGTTCTGAAATAAGAACATGTTCTCGTAGACTCTCAAACACGAAAATAATCAATCAACTCAGCCTATTTATTGTAATTGTAATCCACTGCTGGACATAGGCCTCTCGCAGGCCGCGCCACAACACCCAGTCGTCCGCCTTCCGCATCCAGTCCGTCCCAGCCACCTTCTTTAGGTCGTCCGTCCATCTAGCTGGGGGGCGTCCCACACTACGCTTGCCGATCCGCGGTGTCCCCTCCAGGACTTATCTGTTCCACCGGCCATCGGTCCTTCGACAAACATGGCCAGCCCACTGCCACTTCAGTTTGCTTACTCTGCAAGCTATGTCGGTAACTCCGACACGACTCGAATACGAAAATAATATTCTCACTAACTTACCTAATTTTGCTTAAAACTTCCTACCAATTAAGAAACTCCCAAAGAAAATCCAACTAAACTGCATTATTCACTCTAGTATAACGCTATCCTCTCTAAACGCGACAGAAATGTGATCGAGTTTCATTTTCCGAATGCCTAATGAACTTCGCTCATTTACCCACCTGTGCTCCATCTCCCTCACACATGTTCACAAACACATACGTTAGAAAGAGACAGCTACAAGTTCGTCTGCACACTTCACGAATGAGTGATTTCATCTCGCAGGGACCATTCTCTTTATTGCATTAGGTTTTAATTAATTTTGTACAGAACATGTGAGCAAGTTACTGAATGGCGTATTAAATAGAAAACTAATAATATGCTCGGTTATTTTAGTGACTTTCATTTGGTTAATTGTTATTTTAAATGGGTTTGTAATTAATTTTCGTCACGTCTTTGTTGTTTTTGGCTTTTCGGTTATAATCGTGAGGGCTCAGTTCCCATGAGAATTTGATCATCATTTCAGCTGAAAGACGTCTGCTTAACCAAGGCCTCCCCCAGGCACCTTTACTTCGACCGGTTCTGTGCTTCTCGCATCCAACGGGTTCCTGCGGCCTTCACAAGGTCGTCGGACCACCTTGGGGGAGGCCTTCAAACGCTACGTCTTCCGGTACGCGGTCGCCACTCCAGAACCTTTCGGCCCCATCGGCTGTCTGTTCTGCGAGCAATGTGCCCTGCCCACTGCCACTTAAGTTTGGCAATTCTTCTTGCTATGTCGGTTACCTTGGTTCTCCTGCGGATCTCCTCATTCCTGATTCGATCACGCAGGGAAACTCCAAGCATAGCCCTCTCCATTGCCCATACTCCATTGCATTAAGAACTTGATAGAGACAGCATAAGGAAGGATGTTTTATGGTTAAGAGTTTAAGGCTCTCTTCAATAAACGGTTGTCAGTCTACCAGAGGGTATCGTGTTACCCAGTTACGGGTCGATCGAAGGTTAAGCTTGCCGCGGTCGGTTCGTAGATGGGTGACCATCCATTACATATAGCGACCCCTCCATACCTCGAAAAGCACGCAAAAAATCAAAACATAGGCACATAATAGTGGAAGATACCTACAACTGTTTATCAAGAACCCTTTCAAACAAAAAAAACAAAATCAGTCAACCGTTTGGGACCTACCATGGCACAGACAGACACACAGATACACACGTGAAACTTAAAACACCCCTCTGGTTTTGTCGGGGTTAAACAACGCGTCATACTGACGCGGTCACGCAAAATCCTGCATCTCGCAAGCAGAGTTTA
The DNA here is from genome assembly GCA_951800025.1 of Oligia strigilis. NCBI lineage: Eukaryota > Metazoa > Arthropoda > Insecta > Lepidoptera > Noctuidae > Oligia > Oligia strigilis. The sequence goes on along the minus strand of OX637568.1, from coordinate 6,475,826 downwards.
CCGCGCAACTAGCATCGACACAACGGCCCGACATGAATCATCGGGCAGTTGCCCGCCAGGCACAAAACCCTTCTGGTCGGAGGAACCTCCCTTTTCACAGAGTATGAGAGAACTTTACACCCTGTTCCTCATACCCTCTATAAGGCTTCAAACCGGCATAAATACTTTTTCTTTGACTCATCATTATTTTGATAATTCTTTATGGTAGCTTGATTGTAGATCCGGGAGTGTATAACAATAGCGAGTCTATTATTTGCATCTCATGAAAATAGTGTTCACAACAAAATTCAATTAATTTATACCGGCTCAATTAGTTTAATGACTAGAAAACAAAAAACGCTAAGTAAACAAGCTATTTTCGCGCGCAAAAATAGTCGGCCATTTCCACGGGTGACGTAAACAAAGCCGCCATATTGGAAAATGGTGGCTAATGAAAAGCGCGCCAAAAATATCCCAGTGTTTTGTGTTTGCTAATTAATTAATTGAGTATTTTTCACCTGTTTTTTAATTACGCGATTAAGGTCTAATTAATATTACACTTTGATAAATATTTTGGGATTATGTTAAGACATATTTATTGTTTAAAGTCTAATTTTAATTGATGTATAGCTTAATATTGCGTTGCTTGAATAAATTAATCTCTTTTTAATACATAGTAATCTCTTAAAAGCGAAGGCAAATATCGTAAAGAAAACATCAGCCGTCTTCTGGTGAAAGCTGGACTTCGATCTCTGTATGAGAGGAGACCTCTGCCTTCCAGGAGTCAAAGGCCTCGTCTTTCATCATTACTTTTAAAAAACCAACAGTGCTATTGAGGAAAACCACGTCTTCCCAGAGCAGAGCATTGGTGGTTGGAGTTTGTAGGTCGTGGGTTCGAACCCAGCCTACCAGGCGCTTTACTTTAATTTCATCACCACTGCTCTCAAAAACGGTGAAGGAAAACATCGTGAAAAACTGGAAGCAAAAAAGACCTATTGAAACTAGATGTTTACCCTAATTTGAAACGAAGATTGTAGTTCGTTAGGCGTCTCCTATAATACCGTGAGTTTATTTTCGCTTTTCTAGAAATCCAGGTTTTTCGAGTTGTAACTGAAATATTATTAATATCGGAGGTGCGATATTAATACTCACTATTTACTTATTGACAATCTCGTTCCCAAACCACCCCAAGGATCATATTATAACCTACAATTGTATTTGACAGTATCAATTGTTCAATGATGCTACTCCTCTCCCGCCCTCTTCGAGGATACATGCTGTTTCATTAGCTTATTGAGTTACTATTTGTGAAAGTAAGCTATGAAAATAATCCTAGTTAGCCCCGAATTTGCAAAACAAAGTGATTTTATTATTTATCATGTAAAGTGAAAACTTATTTTATCATATTAATGACTAGCTACGCCCCGAGGTTTCACCCGCATAAGTTTCGATCCCGTGGGAATATCGGGATAAAAAGTAGCATATATATGTTAATCCAGGGTGTCAGCTACCTCCATACAAAATGTTATCAAAATTGGTCCCGTCGTTTGAGCGTGAAGAAGTAACAAACATATAAACACACCCCCACACAAACTTTCGCCTTTATAATATTAGTGTGACTGTTCATAGAGGCCCATCCTCTCCAAAAAAAAATATTAGATTACCTAATTTAATTCGATTTTTAGAGAAAAAGAAGTGTAAGATAAAAATAAATATGTCTGTGTAAAAAATGAAATAACAGTAAGTGTTCCATTATTATAATAGTTATATTTAAAAAAGTGAACATCCTACTGTTTTGAAGAGATGGTTCACACACACACTTGGACACATTTTTAAAATATTAAGTTCAGTAAAGCCCATAAAATACAATCTAATAAAATAATTTACACAAGTTTCAAACAGCCTATATTCCACCGCATTCTGCGCCGACACTCGAGACACGCCGAGTCGATCACATAGTTACATACATCACAAACCACTTGATGTTTACAATTGTACCGATTACGATAATGGATCGAGATTAAACCGATTACCGATTACATGGAGAGCAGTATCGAATTATCAGGATTATAATAGAGTGTTTACTTGAGAAAGGGTACTCTAAATATTACTTGTTGTTTGTTTTTGTCATTTGAGACTGACTGAACCCGTTTTGCTCGTTTGTATTATTAATAGTAGTAATAGTAAATTAATATCATTTCAAGTTAACCTAATATGTCATTAAGTTGATTTCAAAGTGACTAGAACTATGGAAAAAGTTATAAAATTTTTTGAAGTTGTAGCGTAAACTGAACTTTATTCTGTAGGATTTAAAGTTACTTTTCCATAAACTCATATTTGTTTACATTTTTGGCAAATGAATTGCGAATACAGTTATAAATTCAGTGTTTCTTTTAGGGGACTACATGACCTAAAGCGCGGTCACTGTCGGACTGCATAGAAAAGAAAGAGAAGCGCGATGTCACAACGCTGGTAATTTATTGCAAAATATGAAGCAACTATCTATTTACAAGAAATCTATTGTTTGAACTAAACAATTAAAACACTAGTGTTTTAGTATGTTGCTTGTAGAATAATCTGACAAACAATCAGAATCATTGTATGTATGGTTTTTATTGTAAAAAGAAAGTTTTTAGAGGTACCGTCATGATTTTTTTCTATCGTATCAAATTAGTTGTATTATGTTTTCAACACACTATCTACCTAGCGTATATACCGAAGAATATCATATATTTTTCTGATTTTGTTTACTGTAGTCGATCATAATACTTTTATTGTTTCCAAAACTTGCGTTTTTTGCGTTTAGGTCCTGTAAGCCCCTTAAACATAACTGGTGAAATGTGTGTTAATAGGTACAGTCACGAGCATAAGTATGTATACACTTGGCTTTATTCAAAGGCGATTTTCTCCTTTATTTTGGAATGAAATTTTATATTATTACAAACATAGTACTTTCGAACCCATAGGTTTATGTAAAGTGTCGTATTTCAACGTTGCATTAAAAAGAAAAAATCGCAATTTAAAGTTGCCAAGTGTTGACATATTAGTGCTCGTGACTGTACACCTCTGCTCAACCCTTCAAGGAAACTAAGCGTGATGTTATTTAAACACTACAGCAAAATCGGTATCAACATACAACTAAAGCCCTCTACATCAAAACGAAGGTCATTTTCCCAGAAAGGCACTCCCGATACAGTCAATTTATGTGTTTATAGTCGGCTATCAACGGCTATCCGAGGCTAATCGGCCATTATACGTGTTTGTCTAGGCCGAACAAACTACAACTAATTTAGTTCCTCTATTCGTGTGACGTTGGCTTTTCCTGGAGGTCTGTCATGTTTCATGGTTTAATTTATAGTTGTGATAACGGGTTTAAAGCTCTGGTTAGACTTTTGTAGGCTATTTGTAGTCTGAGCTGAACTTTTGAAACTTTATACAGGGTTATTGGTAAAACATCAATAGCCTCTTAAGAGGTCATTGCACTCATCATTATGAACAACTTTTACTATGGGATCAAACCTGAAATCGCGAAAAAAATCAGCTGTTCCGTGTATAACTCGTCAAAATGTAGGTAACAGCTGATTTTTTTTCGCGATTTCAGCTTTGGTGCCATAGTAAAAGTTGTTTATAATTTCAGCTTTGGTGCCATAGTAAAAGTTGTTTATAATTTCAGCTTTGGTGCCATAGTAAAAGTTGTTTATAACTTCAGCTTTGGTGCCATAGTAAAAGTTGTTTATAATTTCAGCTTTGGTGCCATAGTAAAAGTTGTTTATAATTTCAGCTTTGGTGCCATAGTAAAAGTTGTTTATAATTTCAGCTTTGGTGCCATAGTAAAAGTTGTTTATAATTTCAGCTTTGGTGCCATAGTAAAAGTTGTTCATAATGATGAGTACAAGGACCTGTTAAGGGGTTGTTAATGTTTTATCAATAACCCTGTATAAATAGCTTATAATGTTCCCACTGCTGGGACACAGGCCTCCTGTCTTCGAAAGGGGGTGGGTTATAATCTACCACCATCTATCGATTTTTTGTGTTTTTATCCATTATGTAATTCTTGGCGAGTGCAAAACAGTGCGGCTTTGCACACACACTAAAACAATTTGCTCAAAAAAAAACTTAACCAAAATCAATAGACTATAAGTACATATCTTAGCAACGCCCTTAACATTCAGGGTTCCTTGCGAAATAAAACAAATCCCTCTGAAAAAAAATATAATGTACGTAATTGTATCTCAGGCCGCACCTGTCGCTTAGGCGGACGAGACTGTCTTGATACTTGCGTCTGAGAGAGATATTTATTTTTGTTATTGCGTTATATTGAATTTATGTTTATACTTTTATATGTTTTAGTTGTCATTTATTGGGTAATAATTAAAGACTGCTTTATTGCGCCTGGTTAAGGCTACGTATACGATTTTTATTTTATAGTGGCGGAGCTTGCTTGACGAACGGCATTTGTTTCGTCCAAGCAGAGAAAACTGGTTTATTTTGCCAAAATCATAATCAAAAACATCAAGAATATTGTTGTGCAGCGCATCCGTTGGAACTTAATTGACTTTTAGAACGATTGGAATTCGGACAAGAGGCTACGCTATGTGATACAAAGCTGAAACTCATAAGACTAGGTCTAGGGCTGGAAATAGTGTTACTCCGACGTCGCGTCGCCGTCGGTCGCTGATGTCAGTCGTGTACTGATTCGTATAGATTTGCGCTCGCTGACGCCTGACGGACGGTACGCGACCGAGACGTCAGCGTAACACTACGTAAGGGTGCATACACACGAGCGACACGCGCTGCCGGCTGCCGCCAACAACATGCCGCACGTGTATTAGAGCACTGTAGTCAAATACATGAGCGTCATGTCATGAGCGACACGGTTTGACGGTTGTCAACGCGACGGCTACAATTGCCTCTGTCGTCGACACGTGTCGCTACTGTGTATGCACACTAACACGTTCTCGTAAACAATTTTCATATAAAACAAAATTTCTACTTCGATTAATTATTTATTTAGATCAAACAGCCAGTCGAGAAAAGCTTCAGTGTTAGTTTCATTTGTAAAATTAACCCCAGAGTAGAACGGACTCACACGGTTCGTTAATCTGGTAAAGAGCTCGTGCTGACCCGACTTCACCCGACCCGTCAATTTTGCACGCTTCAACACACTTTCTGAAAGAATTTATAACAATAATATACGTTTCTCATTTTAGATAGGTACGCGTATTAGGAAAGAAAGGTTCAGTTATTATTTGTAAATTATTTCGACTTTTCAATAACTGATAAGATTGATTAATTGATGTGGCTTGTTCAAAGAGATACTACCATCACCATGCTGACCAGTGAACACGCTAAAACTAAAACTACTAAAACTAGGTGGTTTTGCCAAACGGTATTGTAAAATGATTTGGAGAAACTCATGCCTAGCAATGAACTGTGAGAGCCGATACTTAACTTAATTATTCATCGATGCAAACGTTAACTTGTTATCAATTCATAACGTACTGAAAAGAAAATCTTATCATAGACAAGTTATTCTAAAAGTGGTTCTAATAATGCTTCATGATCTTCCTAGCCTTTTCCCAACTATGTTGGGGTCGGCTTCCACTCTAACCGAATGCAGCTGAATACCAGAATTTTACATGGAGCGACTGTCTATCTGACCTCCACAACCCAACTACTGGGTAATACGACACCCATTGGTAAGACTGGTTGTCAGACTTTCGGGCTTCTGACTACCCGTAACGACTGTCAAGTCAATGATCCACGACTGACAGCCGGGACCAACGATTTAACGTGCTTTCTGAGGCAAGCAGGGGTCTCGGTATGTAAAGATCCACAGACCAACCACGGCAAACGTAACTTAACCTGATCGATTAACCTGTGCGGCTGTTATTATTTAGCCACGGGCCCCTAATATCTAATCTAATAACATCTTAATTTTATCTGCACAGCAGGACATTCTAAAATAGAAACTACCTTACACTATAAACTAAATGACACTAAGCACCAGATTTAATAACCTCAAGTAAAGCGACATTGTTATTTAAAATTTTTATGGGACATCGTAAAGTACCAAGAAGGTGGGTCGTCGTAGTGTCCGTCGAGCTCAGGTGTGTTATAAAGACGTTTTTCTTGTCTCAGGTCCCGCGGTGCCATTGCTGCGTAGGGATGGGACAGTATCTCAATTTTGTTTATCGAGATATCGATAACATTTTTAAATGGGTTACTAATCCACTAGCCAAAATGAGAATTTTATCTGGTAGGTAATAAAAAAGTAAAACCACAACAGTGCAATTCTACGATGTATATTGTTGGTATCTATCAAAGTGGTTTCTTAATAAAATTGCAAATTAATATGTGATTTCTAAGAAAACAAAGGGACTTATTACAACTGAGTACAATAAAGTCAAGCGAAGTCGTAAACAATATACGATAAGATTAACATAACCGCAATAACGCGGGTATAATTCCAGTATTACTGCTGTATTGGTCATTACTGGCAATATTGGAAATGTAATACTTAATGAGAATCGCTAACCCAGATTACTGCTTCCCGGTTCAATTGTTATTTTAGTAGCAACTAGTAACATGCCGTTATAGGGATTGTTATTTAATGTTGAATGTATATTTATATTTTTTTAGTTTATTTATTGTAATGGGTAATGTCTATCCCGTGGGAATATCGGGATAAAAAGTAGCCTATATGTTAATCCAGGGTGTTAGCTACCTCCATACAAAATTTTATCAAAATTAGTCCAGCCGTTTGAGCGTGAAGAAGTAACAAACATATAAACACACCCCCACACACACACACTCACAAACTTTCGCCTTTATAATATTACTGTGATGTGATTAGGGTACACCAACAACTTCTATGTGTAATATATCATAATGACACAATCGTAGTAGATCAAAATAGTGTTTTGAATGTTTATTTAATAACACCTTTTTAAAAAAAAGATGGTTTGACTTCAAGGATATGTTCTGCTATTATGTAATTACTCTGTTTATTTTAAGATGACTGTTAAACAAAAGTAAAATGCGCATTTAAGAATCGTGGATTAATACAGAATAATTCAGATATTATTTATTTATTTAAAGGCTTACTCACGAAACGCATGCACAACAGCATTAGCCGAAAGTCTTTGTCGTTATGTAGGTTTTGTCGTATTTCATGACTTTTAAACGACTATCAAATACGCTATAACAATACATGCTATGTAAAGTTACAAGTTTGATTTTGTATATATTTTAAGCCAACTAAAGGTAATAAAAACAACTCATCGATATCGACAAGCTACGTTCCCATCTCTAATCATAAAATATCAGTCAAAGTAAGACAAATATTGTTTTTACTACACACCGGGACAACCGAGACAGCCAAGCATCCCGGGTGCACAGATTTTAAACATATCTCGGAGAATGGCTTGCTGTACTTACATACTTCTTATTGATGTCTGGAGCATTTTCTTTTAGAATAACGTAGGATGAATACACTAGCAAGGAGGATAGTAGAGAAAGATACGAAATATATCATTGAACAAGTAATACAGTAAGCACACACACACGGTCAGTCAGCGGGATTGTCCGAAAGGGTTACCGCTGGCCCGGAACATAAAGGGCTAAGGAAGGAACACGGGTGGGTTTTAGTCACTAAGAGTCTGACACTTCCACCACTCTCACTGATGACTAACCATCCGAAAAAAAAAAAAAAAGCACAGAGATAAAGGCGCAACAAGAAGCATCTTTTTGGTAACTAACAAAAGCGCATCGCGGGAACAAATAAGGTTCAAAACAGCGATGCGTTTGATGTTAGTTGAATCGAATGATCACCAAAATATGAGTAATTTTGCAGTCTTAGTAGAATATTTTTTATATATTTCTTTTGTTGATTGAATTCCCTTTATTATCATGACATATCGGGGGTGAGGAGATTGCATATGTCCAAGACTATATATATCTAGGCCAAATAGTCTCCTTTCAGGCGCGACAAGACAAAGAAGTTGCTCGACGCACCGAGAGCGCCTGGAGGAGCTATTGGTCAATGAAAGATCTTCTAAAAGGAGATCTTCCGCTATGTCTCAAAAGGAGAATAATGGACATGTGTATTCTCCCCATTATCACTTATGGTGCTCAAACCTGGTCTTTGACACTTCAGCAGAGGTCCAGACTCGAGGTTTGCCAGCGAGCCATGGAGCGCAGTATCCTGGGGGTTCAAATTTCTGACCGGATAAGGAACACAATACTGCGCGCCAAAACTAAGATAACAGACGTTACCCAAAAAGCCGCTAAACTTAAGTGGGACTGGGCCGGACATGTTTGCCGCATGTCAGATGACAATTGGGCTAAGAGAACCACCGATTGGGTCCCACTAAACGCACGACGACATCGCGGCAGGCCAAGACGAAGATGGCGGGATGAGCTTGACTCCTACCGTAGGGACTGGCCGGCACTCGCAAGAGACAGAATTGTGTGGAAAAGGGAGAGGGAGGCCTTTGCCCTGCAGTGGGACAGTACAGGCTAGTTAGATTAGATTAGATAGATCATTAGAATCATTACATAATAAAGGGAATGGACTATCTGGGTAGCAGGCACTTTATTTTATGTAAATTATATCATCACCACTGCTCTCAAAACGGTGAAGGAAAACATCGTGAGGAAGCCGGCATGTCCTAGAACCAAAAATTCGAAGACATGTGACATCTACCAACCCGCACTGGGCCCGCGTGGTGGAGAACGGCCCACTGCCTCTCACCAAGAGGAGGCCTGTGTCCCAGCAGTGGGAACATTAATGGCTGATTATGCTAGTGTCTGTTTGGGTTCGAACCCACGACCCACTCGAAAGTTGCGGCCGTTGCCACTGAGCTCTGCCACTGCTCATACAACTAGTGTCATTCACCAATCCCTTAGTTACTTATGTCAACTATAACTGGTGATGTTCTTCAAAAGAACAAAAGTAACACTTCACTAAAAAAACAAAGAAATCAAATAAAAAAACTGGCCAAGTGCGAGTCGGACTCGCACACGAAGGGTTTCGTACCACAAGGCAAAAACGCCAAAAAAAACACGTTTGTTGTATGGGAGCCCCCCTTAAATATTTATTTTATTATTTATTATTAAAGTAAAAATACAACTGAGTATTTTGTGAATATTTCAAGTGGCTACATGTTGTCATTATTGATATCGAGCAAAAAAGGGTAAAAACATCGTGTTTGTTGTATGGGAGCCCCCCTTAAATATTTATTTTATTTTGTTTTTAGTATTTGTTGTTATAGCGGCAACAGAAATAAATAATTTGTGAAAATTTCAACTGTCTAGCTATCGCGGTTCTTGAGATACAGCCTGGTGACAGGCAGACGGACGGACAGACAGTGAAGTCTTAGTAATAGGGTCCGGTTTTTACCCTTTGGGTACGGAACCCTAAAAACTAACCTAAAATAGGGCAACACTTTCGGAACTAAGTGACGGACTAAACGTCAAGTACAATTTGTCACCTTGCAACCCAACCCACCTCTTTAGATCAAGTACTCGCCAGTCGCCATGTTGAATAAATATCGTATTTCTAAGAAAATTGCCCAATTGTTGAGGCTCTAATGGTCGAGGAATTGTACAAACAAGTTAATTTAACTTGAAAACTTGGTATCCCTTACAATTGTAACTTTAAGTTAAGGTATACCGCACACTGGGATGGGGTGGGATGGTTTTAACATCAATAAATCTGCCTAGGCTTTTCCCAACTATGTTGGGGTTGGCTTCCAGTCTATCCGGATGCAGCTGAATACCAGTATAGAGGTATGAGAAACAGGGTGTAAAGTTCACTCATACTCTAGAAAAGGATCCTTCGACCAGACGGGTTTCGTGTCTGGCGGGCAACTGCCCGATGATTCATGCCGGGCCGTTGTATCTATGCTAGTTGCGCGATAAACTCTGCTTGCGAGATGCAGGATTTTGCGTGACGTCAGTATGACGCGTTGTTCGCATGTGGCGTTGTAGATACCGCTACACCAGTATTCCACATGGAGCGACTGCCTATCTGACCTCCACAACCCAGTTGATGGGTAACACGACGCCCCTCGGTCTAAAACTGGTTGTCAGACTTGACTACCCGTAACGACTGTCAAAGATCCACGAATGACAGCCGGGAACAACGGCTTAACGTGCTTTCCGAGGCACGGAGGGGTCACCGGTCACGGTATGTAAAGATGGTCACCCATCCACAGACCAACCGCGGCAAGCGTAGCTTAACCTGATCTCTTTTGCGTAACACACTATCAATCACAATTTGAATAATTTTGAAGTATATTGCTAATCCATTGCTTCGTATGTACGAAAAATTTCCCTGCAGAACAACGTAAATAACGCAATGAATGTTGTTGAACTGTCAAAATACGCAATTACCCCGCCGTTCCCCCCAGGCCCAGCATCCCTGTGTGCGTTCTTCTTTGCACTAATGGGCCCAAGGGCCGTCTTTGTAATTCGGGGACATTTTGTCGATAAAATAACTTGATGCCCGTTATAAACAGTTGACAATTACGTGAAGATGTGCTTTACAATTATAAAGGCGGCCATTGTTACTCTAATTATTTCAAAAGAAGGATGAGACCGCAGACATCTTTAGGAGACTTTCCTGAAATCGCGAAAAAAAAATTAGCTGTTCCCTACATTTTGACGAGATAAACGTAGGGAACAGCTGATTTTTTTTCGCGATTTCCGGTTTGGTCCCATAGTAAAAGTTGTTCATAATGATGGGTACAATGACCTCTTAAGAGGTTATTAATGTTTTACCAATAACCCTGTATACCGAAACCCATCACGTAATTATGTGAAGTTTACAAGAAAATGCAGATTTTTTAAACTGATATTTCAGATGACCACACTTACTGCGGACGATGCCACAACAAAAAAACGGAAAATCGTTTTTTTTTATCATGAGGTTTATGTACAGTGAACAAAAAAAATAAGTATGCAGGATCGTCGGATATAGTTGAAGTTTAGTAAGAAACCGATGGATGTTGTCGACTGGAACTCTTTTATCAAATTATATTTCAGTCGACAACATCCATCGGTTTCTTACTAAACTTCAACTACACTCACAGGCACAATTAACCGCCCACCTTGTATTTCTTTCAATTTGCAGAAATCTTCAAATTTAGACCACATTTGATGAAAGGTAAGTTGAAAGCGGCCTTTAAGTTAAAAAAAAAACATAAAAGTTTACAAAAAGAAGTCGTTTAATAAAGGATTCATAGCAAAAATCGATTTTGTGAAAATCTTTGATGAAGATTTAACAATTTTAATATTGAAAAAAGTCGTCCAAATAAAAAATAAAAAAACAATTAATAATGGGTGTTGCCGCCTCGGGCTCTAATGACTTCTTGGAGCCGGTTTGGCAATCCATCCATTACATCTTGGATATCCGACTGGGGGATATTGTGCCACTCCTCTACCACAGCCGTCTTGAGCTCTCCTAGGGTCGTAGAGGCTGGTACTCTTGCTCGGACACGTCTTTTGAGGTTGTCCCAAATGTGCTCAATTGGGTTAAGATCGGGACTGCGTGCTGGCCATGGTAAAACTTGAATCCCGACCTCATTAAGGTACTCAGTGACGGATCTTGCGGTATGGCAACGTGCATTGTCATGCATTAATCTAAAGTTGTCACCAATGAATGGTGCGAAAGGCATGACATGGTCTTGAACAACTTCCTCCACGTATCTTTGAGCGTTCACACTGCCTCTATCGAACACAACAAGATCGGTACGAGCCTCGTAAGAGATACCTCCCCAAACCATTACGGACCCTCCCTGGTAACCCACTGTTTCGGTTATAGCGCATGGATCAAACCTTTCGTTTGGGCGCCTGTAGACACGCTGACGTCCATCTGGACCTCTTAAAGCTATTCTGCTCTCATCTGAGAACAGTACGTCCTTCCATTCCTCCACAGTCCAGTCAGCATATTCTCGCGCAAAAGAAAGTCTAGCTCTACGGTGTTGTGGGAGCAGTTGTGGGGCGCGAGCTGGACGAAACGCCCTCAGATTTCTTTCTGCCAGTCTTCTTCTAATCGTACGTTCACTCACACTGACATTTCTCACCTCAAAAAGACGCGTACGAGCTTCAGTAGCGGTGCAAAAGCGATTTCTCAGCACGTTGTTGACAACGAAACGGTCATCTCGGGTTGAGGTGCATCGATTTCGGCCTTGACCTGGCCTGCGGGTGTATGAGCCTGTCTCCCGAAATCGTCTAATGGCATCCCGTACCGTGGTTCGAGGTACAGCGAGTGTACGAGCGATGCGACGTTGGCTGTACCCAGTGGCGGTACCTTCATAGAAGCAGAAAAGCCCGGCTTGCCCTAATAAAATCATAATTCACAACAACAAAATCAATAAAAAATATATTCAAAAAATTCCAGTCAATTAACTCGAACTCAAACATTCATGACATATAATACAATTTCGAAATCCGAACTAGCGCTAACTTTGGGATAGGTTCGCGCCAAATTCGGAATTCGGCTCTAAACGCTATACAATGCGTTCAAATGCGCCATCTCGCTCACACTAGTCTGGCTTTTTACCTGGCTTGCCTTTTCTTTCTCTGTCTCGCAGTTTTCGCATACAAATTGCTATAGAAACGTTTACATTTGTTGATATATTGGTAAGTACTTATACACAGAGTTCTATGAAATGAAAAGCCAGGCTTTTGAGAGGCATGAAGTTCGCGCAAATGCACTATCCGCGCGTTGCGTTGACCCGCGTAAAGTTAGTTGCGAAAGCACGTGTGGCGGGCGCGATGAGTCGATGACACGACGCGACTCAAACAAATTTTTATTGTTTTGAAGTTTTGAATACTTACTTTGAGAATTAGTTTTATTATTTGAAAAAAATATTGATTGTGGTGATTGGTGATGTCATTCCCTATGATTTTGTAAATGGTTAATGAATATAGTGTTCTTTTATCATTATGTGTTCGGAATCTGTCATCGAAAAGGTACGTAAATACATTGAGTTTTCTGCAATTTTCTGCCAATAAATAACTCTTTACTTCACCGTAGCCAATCTTAAATTACTGTCGGACTGTCGGTACTTCTCGGAAATAAAAACAAGTATTTTTGTCAGTCAAGAAGACAGAATAAATAAAATAGGTACCTACTCATTCGATCGTTTATTAGGTATGAATATGATATGACAAACCTATGTAGTGGTTCATGTTAAAATTATCAATTGACTTTAAAAATGTAAGTACCTAATTCATAAAATAATACGTACGAGAAAATAACAATAAATCGATAATATTTGGAGGCCATCTAGTGCATTTTGATTGAACAAATTTTGCAAGTGACAAGCAAAATGAAAAAAGGTCCGGCTAAGCGTTGTGGTTCATTTATTTTACGCATTCATTAGTATAGATGGCGCTTATGACAATTACGTACTGATGCTTGAAATAAGTTTTTCTTACCAAAATTATAATAATGATGTTAGTACTACTAACAACCATTAACAACAAGAAAATCAGCCAATCCCTCAGTTGGGCGTTTTTTTTATACCTTGAAAATCTGTGGGCTTGCCCTAATTTTGACCCCTAGGCACGCCACTGGCTGTACCCAGCGTCAGCTAAAGCCACTGCCCTAGCTACACCAGTTGCATCGAGTAGCATTTTTTAGAGTCCCAAACAATAAGCGAACACTACAAACTCAAATTTAATCATATTCACACATTAAGTCAGTAAAGAATAGGAAATGTTAACACGCTAACGCAGCGGCAAGAATGTCAAACAACGACTAAATTCCAAAAACCCTTCGGTGACACAAATTTACTAAACGAAATAAACGTATAAGTGTTTAGTTAATTGCTAAAGTACCCACATGATAAAAAATAAAACAGTGGATAAGCCATAGTTAACATAAACAAACACGGTGACGAATGATAGAGGTGGGCGGTTAATTGTGCCTGTGAGTGTATATCCGACGATCCTGATCTCTTTTGTTGACTGTACTTACAATAAAATATTTTGAGCTACATCAATATAAACTCATAGAAAATCATTCTGTATCTCCGTCAAAGATATGTAAAACAGAGCACTATGTGACGTCAAAGACTACTGCTTATCATATACCTTTGTGACAAATGGACGGACAATACGCCCGGTTTGAATGGTAAATTACAGTTTATATGGAAACTTCACGGCTTTTACTCTTGAAGGGGTAGGTAGACGAACGCTTACTGAAACAGTATTGGCATTCGGGGAGGCAATTTTAATGCACTCCCGATGTAGGCAGTTGGTCAAGTACGTTGCTATTCTAATACGAAGAAGGTTTACTTGCCTGTAGATCACAGATATAGATAACGCAAGAGCAACCAAAAATCGCAACAGCTTACGTTCAAAAATCGTAAGCCGCCACTTTCGCGCTCAGTCCTGTGTACTGCAGGCTGGGTAAGCGTGAGCGAGAGCGCGAGCTTGTGACGTCATAGTAGGTAGTCAAAAAATGCCACGCTTGGTTTTCATACAGTTCGTGATACTTGCGTTATCTAGGTCTTTCTATTAATCTGTGCTATAGACACAAAGTCAATGTCAAAGTTAATGTCTCATGTGTCTATTACCCTTCAATGTAGTTTGGGTTTTGCTAAAAGCCAAGTCAGAAACAGGTGGTTGTGTAACACACTATCAATGAGAGGTTTTCTTTTTGAGTAGGTATTTAAAAAAAAATAGTTTCCAAGAACTGTAGATAACGTTGTACTGACTACGTTACTGGGTGACAAAGCCGAAACGCTTGGAAAAAAAACATTGCGTCACGTCACATACGCTCGTTGACTGACACTTTCGTTTGCTTTCGTTTTACGATCTCAAAATTACATCAAAGTGAAATAATAAAAAAATTATGTGAAGTTCCGTTCCTTGCAGTAACTTACCAAGGTCAGCGCCATCTATCCAGCGACTAGGGAAGAGTTAAAAAAAAAAAGGAAAATCCCCCATTGCAATGCCTTTCATTTTGACAATTTAACAACATTCATTGCGTCATTTACGTTGTCAAGCATAAGAGTTTTTCAAACATATGAAGGAATGGATTAGGAATTTCTTTCGGATTATGAAAGTAACTGTGTAAGGCTTAGCGCGCACTACGATTTTAATCGTTGCGATTTAGTTATAAAATCGCATACACAAAAATTTTTCAAGCGATTTTTTTCCGCAGTGCGCGGGCTCTAGTAGGTATATTAGTATTGTCTACAGATTGACGATTATTTATCGCAACGATTAAAATTCGTTCGCAATTGCAATTCGCAATTGGAATGATTGTGTTTGGTTAAGATAGTAAAGCATCTAGTACTACTTATATCGCGAAATTCTTTCATTTTCAACCAGTAAAACCTACACAACTGTAATTTCAATCCGGAAATATTCGTCCAAAAAAACAAGATCAACAAATACGGAAAATCCGTCCGTTTTTCGAGTCCTTTTTCATTGGCATATCCATCGCTGAACTCTTCATCAAACGCCAGCGTGCGAATGGAACGTCATCGGATGCAAGCGTCCAACATATCGGACATGTCGGACAGATCGGACGGATGATCGGAGTGACAAGAACAAATTGCTTCTGAGCTCTCAAGCTGTTTGGATGACAGGGTAAGCGCGGTGGATGTTTTTGGATGAAATAGGTAAGTACAATTTTTTACCGACTTCAAAAAAAAGGAGGTTATCAATTCGACACGTATGTATGTAATATTATTGGAATTGCATTATATTCACATATGACAATCTATAAGGGCTTCCAAACAAATATACAAAATTTTATAGACGTATGTATGTATATATGTTTGTCCACGCATATCTCCGGTAACTATTAATCGGATCGTGACCATTCTTTTTTTATTGGCTTACATATACTTCAACTTAGGGAACAGTGCAAGTTTCATCAAAATTGATTCAGTAATTTTCAAGATATGGACTAAGACGTGAAAGTGTGACGGCCTGGCTTATTGATACGAGCTACGGGTGTAGTGTCAAAGGGAAAACATCTCAAAACCTTTGTCAAATTCTAGTGCAACAACTAAAAATGAGTACCAAATAAAAAGTAATTTAAAAAAATTAAACCGACTTCAAATTATGAAATAACTTTAATTTCGGAAGTCGGTGGCAAAAAACTAAAACTAAAATCCAGATCCCAAGAAACCGACTTCCGAAATTAAAGTTATTTCATAATTTGAAGTCGGTTTAATTTTTTTTTAATTTTTTTTTATGTATGTTGCCGTCGAGCTGACCAGGTATTTAATCAGTACTGGTGCAAATTCACTTGGACATTCTCCTGAATTTAATTGCCTATGTACATATGGAATTCGGGCAAACGACCTACTGTGAATAAACGAGGTCGGAGTCGAGTACGCCCGTCTCCGGAAAATCTTCAGGAATCCCGCTCCATCTTCCAGTGCGATGACCAGTGAAATTAATGCATCGGGTGCCCGAATTCGAGTATACTCTTTCGAGCACCCGAATACGGGCTAACTTTAATCAGTTTTCATTATAATTTAAAAGAGTGTCCATGGAATTTCTTGCCCATTCTTCTCCACAGGTATCTACTACACTTTGGAAAGGCCAAATAGCTTCATATTTCTATTTGAACGACTCTTTGACAGTAAAGAAGGGTTCCGTACCACAAGGCGAAAACGCCGAAAAAAAACACGCTTGTTGTATGGGATCCCCCTTAAATAAATAATAATAATCAATTTATTGACACACACAAGTTAGGAAACATACAAACAGTAACATGATAGTTAAAAGAGTGAATAAGTAGAACTAGCCGAAAATAAAAAACCCGTAAACTCGTACCCGTAGCCGTAAATATTTATTTTATTGTTTTTAGTATTTGTTGTTATAGCGGCAACAGAAATACATCATCTGTGAAAATTTCAACTGTCTAGCTATCACGGTTCATGAGATACAGTCTGGTGACAGACTGACAGACGGACAGTGGAGTCTAGTAATAGGGTCCCGTTTTTACCCTTTGGGTACGGAACCCTAAAAAGTGCCTGTAAATGGTTTAATTGAAATAAATGCTTTGAGTTTGAGATTTATTTGGAACCCTGCACGAATTATACATATAATATTCTGAAAAAGGACCCTGCACGAATTATACATAGGTATAATATTCTGAAAAAGCTAGAGCATCTTTATCTCTTCATCACTTAGAAATTCGAACGGTGTCTCTTTGTAAAACCGCGATGACTTATACTTTAAAAACAAATGAGTGCGCTTTCGAACTGTGTGCGCTGACTTGAGTGAGGTGAGCAGTGAACTTTACAGAATACACACCTCTACTATTACACTATTTTCAAGACGGCGTGACGATACTCACTAAGTATACATAACATACATACATAATCAGCCTATAATGTTCCCACTGCTGGGACCACGGAATAGAAA
Organism: Oligia strigilis; assembly: GCA_951800025.1. NCBI lineage: Eukaryota > Metazoa > Arthropoda > Insecta > Lepidoptera > Noctuidae > Oligia > Oligia strigilis. The sequence goes on along the minus strand of OX637568.1, from coordinate 6,458,441 downwards.
AAACGAGTGGAAGTGCCCTTAGACTTCCTTAGTACGGGAACCAGTGTCGCCAAACTCACACAATTGCAAATTAAAATAAACATTTCAATACACAGAAAACGATGATATAATTGGCTACTAAATATAAATGCAACTTTGGCGAATAGTTTATTTATTGTTGTTCAAAATTAAGTCTTATTACAACTAATTAATGTTGTTTTTATTTTACATGTCAAAATCAATGAAGTACATTTTTCCATGTATCAATCAAATTCGAGCAATCCCCAACGAGTTCAGCTACTCAACGCTAGAGGGCGCTGTACTAAATTACTCTATGTAGCACGCTAATATCATTGAAATAGATGTCATATTCGTATGCACCTGTTATCTATTTTTCTACTCAGCTAGGGATGAGGACAAGATATCTATAATTAAATTGAAATATCTCGAAAACGGTGCGTCCTAGGCAAAAAATAACCAAAATTTAACCCCCCCTGTGTTACCTCCGTGCAAGCAGTATCCCAACATGAATTAAGGAAAAAAAAAAATTTTCGACCAACAAAAAATTTGAAAAAAAAATCTCAAACGTTTTTTTTTTCAATATTTCGCGGGTTTTTTACGTCAGTCCTCATGGTTTTCGACTAGAGCAACAATTTCTTTCCAGAAAAGATTTTCATCCGAGCCACCATTTAGAAAATATAGAGCGTTTTATATAAAATAAAATTTGGAGGCCCATAATTCGGAAACGGTGCGTCGTAGGACCATGCTTCTTAGAATCTAAATAGTTTCTATGGTCAAGGTTAATTCGAAACTGCAATAAAATTGGGACAGTTTTGAAAAAAAAAATCGAAAAGTTTTTTAAGTCATCGCGCCAGTGCCCCTGGCTACACTTCAACCGGACCCAGTTCTTTACCTGAATTAATAACAATAGAAAACGTATCTACTGGTTATTGAGAATGTTCTCCTTGTTTTTGAAGTCGGTTAAAAAGGAAAATGAATTCAATTAGTGTACTCTATTAATAACATTAATATTAAATGTACTTAAGTGATGTCCCGAAACCCCGACATTAGTCCCGAAAACATATTTCAGTCGTAAGGAAGTCTCAGACTTTCGTCTATGTTCTTCGAAGTTTAGGCAACTAGGCACTACCTATTCCTATCACTGTTTATTAGTATTAGTTCTTTTTGAGGCCTACGTCCAGCTATGAATGAATGATTTTGGTTTATTTGTCAGAATATAAATACCCAAACTCAAACCATATAATTCAATTAATCGAGAAGAACGACAACGAGTACATAATATGTCATGGTAACGTATAACGTTTCACTATATAAAAACACATTTTATTTTTTTATCGATACCGAACTATTTGAATGTGTCCCATCCCTAATCGAGTAGCGTCGAATTTTCTAGAATGTATACGATGATATTCAAGACAGCGAGCAAGTTGATTTAGACTTTGAACAATGGACATAAGGTAGTTTTTAGTTCGCAACAAAGTAATAAATATGGTTTTGTCAATAAAAACAATTATATTGAAATATATCATAGTTTTAGACTTGCCGGTGATACGATACACCTCCGCAAGATACATTTTTTGTCCTGCTATCGTTTTTGCATGTAAAAATTGCACAATATGGCATGTTTGTAATATTTTTCGTTACGTTCGAGACGTCCTATCACAGCAAGTAGCTAATCGCGACTATGCCGCCTCAGAGCCGGTGTTGCGGAGCTCCGCATAATTGTGACACACGCGCGATAGCTGCGTGGCACTTCCACTCGTTTTTTCTATTCCGTGGCTGGGACACAGGCCTCCTCTTGGTGAGAGGGAGTGGGCCGTAATCCACCACGCGGGCCCAGTGCGGGTTGGCAGATGTCACATGTCTTCGAATTTTTGGTTCTAGGACATGCCGGTTTCCTTACGATGTTTTCCTTCACCGTTTTGAGAGCAGTGGTGATGAAATAATTTACACAAAGTAAAGCGCCTGCCTGGGTTCGAACCAACAACCTACAACTCGTAAGTCGTGGCCGTTACCACTTGGCCACCACTGCTGCCACTAAGTATACCTAATTCCAAACCCTGTATTGCATGTGAAAAGCTAGTTGATAGAAAATATTATAAATAATATAATTATGACGCCCACATCGTTACGAAAACACGAATTAATAGTCCATAAAAACATTATTTTTATTACAATCATAATAACTTTATCTTCAAATCTAACATATGTCGCGTTTCGAATAAGGTCGTTTATCTAAAAATATAGACTCATTTGGATAATCATTCATTTGGGCTATTAAATAAACATTATATTTATGAAGCGGCTTTTTAGGGTTCCGTACACAAAGGGTGCCAATGGGACCCTATTACTAAAGCTCCGCTATCCGTCCGTTTGCCACAGGGCTGTTTCTTTTAAACCGTAACAGGTAGACCGTAACACTTAGGTTAACCGTAACACTTGACATTTTCAGTGTGTAAAAGGTGTCAAATTTTAAACTTTATTTTATTTTTATTATTTGTTGTTAGGTGGTCCCCATACAAGAAACGTGTTTCTTTGCCGTTTTTTGCTGGAGTGTTAATTGTACGGTGGTACGGAACCCTTCGTATGCGAGTCCGACTCGCACTCGGCTGCTTTTATAAATTGACAAAAAGTGTGTCCGCTTTGGAGGGTTGATAATAATGATAATGAACCGTAGAGCATTTTTATGCGTAACATTTTTTATATTGTAGGTTGCCAATGACGGTAAGTGATTACGCCCGCTTATAGACACCAGTGGGGTAATTGCGTAACAAACTTACTGACAATAGACCGCAATGCATTTCCTTTTGACAGTTCAGTCAAGTTTATTGAGTTATTTACGTTGTTGAGTAAACGAATTCTTTAAACCTACGAAGCAATGAATTAACCTAACCTTCTAAACCCTCGGGTTGTGATTGAAAGTATTTTACGCCGAACGGCATTTCATACAAACTTTCAAGCCCTTGTTTTCCGAAATGAATGAACCGATTTTAATGAAACTTCATACGCATAAGCAGGATACAAAGGTCTAAAAAGTTAGTAGAGAACATTTTCGAAATGTCTTATTTAAAAAAAGATAACTGGAAATCTCTGTTTCTATGAAAAGTTTAAAATCGGTCTAATTTGGCTGTAACACTATTTTTCGAAAATGTTCTCTACTAACTTTTTAGACCTTTGTATCCTGCTTATGCGTATGAAGTTTCATTAAAGTCGGTTCGTTAATTTCGGAAAACAAGGGCTTGAAAGTTTGTATGAAATGACGTTCGGCGTAAACGCTCTTAACACCAAACCTCGTTGTTCAAAAGTAGACTTTTCACCTCTAGCTAAAGATTTTCATCGTTAGATTCGCCTGTCCGCTTCAAAAGACGTGTTTAGTTTAGCAGACAACGATATTTGAATAGTAGTCTCGCTCATTTATACTGAAAATCGTATCTATGCAGAATGTGCGAGCTCATTCTATTCGGTATGGACACTTTTTCGCGTGACCTAAGTACGTGACGTCATAGTAGGTAGTCAAAAAATGGCACGCTTGGTTTTCATACAGTTCGTGATACTTGCGTTATCTAGGTCTATCTATATCTGTGGTGATGACAAATCTAACGATTTTAATCTTCTTCTTCGTTTCTTTTTTTCCTTTTATCCAATACCTAAGACTAATAAATCTCCTCAATTTAATAACGCTTAGCTCCCTGCCCACCGCTATACGAAAACCGTGAAGATAGCAATAAATTCCTGGCTTCATCAGGGGCGTAATAATATAAATAACGGAATATCCCCTACGACTCTGTGCGTGATGGTATGTGCTCATAGAATGGCCATTGACTGTCCAAATGGACCTTATGTGCTAAGGAAACTGAGTGTAAGAAATCGAGCAATCTTTTTCTAATTATTTATTTCGTGAAGTCTTACTCAAACATTTAATTTATACGGGTTTTAATTGTTTTCATGTGTTTTACTACCGCAACTATGTAGGTACCATTTTGTTGAAACTCAGATGTGTCTTCTCGACATCCGTATGTCACTAACGGGATGCAGCTGAATACCAGTATTTTACATGGAGCGACTGCCTATCTGACCTCCACAACCCTGTTACTGGATAACACTATACTCCTTGGTAAGACTGGACTAGGTAACGACTGTCAAAGACCTAAAAATTACAGCCGAGACCAAAGTCCTAGCGTGCTTTCCGAGACACGAAGGTGCCTCGATATGTAACGGATGGTCACCCATCTACGATTCGAACGCGGCCGGCATAGCTTACCTAACCTTCGATCTTCACGTTAGCATTTAGTCACAAGGCCCTCAGTTTTTAGGCTATAGTAATTTGACATTAATGAGGGCTCCTGGACTCGACAATCCGAGCTTTGTTTCTAAGATTGAAGTGTAAAGACTCCAGAAAGACAAACTCACATCCACATTTTTAGTTTCAGCAAAAATAATTTCCTTGCTCAACAAAAATAAGCCAAAAAAAGTACCTCCAACTGTTCAAACAGACATTTGTTACATCACCAACTGCGGTACCATCAATAACTGCTTGCAAACTCAACATGAACCCTAACTTTATGATACCAAGGTAGATTTTCGTTCGACACGCGAGTTACATAACTGTGGAAGACGGTATGTTCTCCAGTTTTATGCGTCGATAATATTTGGCAATAGCTCATATTAAATGTTACTTTTTTGTATGTTTGTGTGTCTTTATGTATTTTTTATTTGCTGTGTCCGGTCATGTGGTTTTAATTTTCTAAGTCAGCAAATACCCGTACTTATTTACTTTTATGCGTACATTTGAAAATGGCAAAAACGTGACCTAAGAACATAACCTTACACCAGAATTTCCAAAAGGGGTAGGCAGATTTGATATGGATAGATCACCCCAACAGTAGGTAGTAGGCAAGCCCTTAAACTGAGAACAATACATAATCAGCCTATAATGTTCCCACTGTTGGGACACAGGCCTCCTCTCGATGAGAGGGAGTGGGCCGTAATCCACCAAGCGGGCCCAGTGCGGATTGGCAGATGTCACATGTCTTCGAATTTTTGGTTCTAGGACATGCCGGTTTCCTGACGATGTTTTCCTTCACCGTTTTGAGAGCAGTGGTGATGAAATAATTTACACAAAGTAAAGCGCCTGTCTGGGTTCGAACCTACGACCTATAAACTCGTAAGTCGCGGCCGTTACCACTTGGCCACCACTGCTCTAACTAACTGAGAACAATGCCAGACTAGAAAGAAATAATGTTGATAGAATTCCAGAAGAATTTTCTGAAGGACACTTTTTCTGACCAGCATAGTCTATTCACAACCACTCGATATGCTTCCGTATCGTATCGAACATCAATCAATGTTATCGTAGAAGTCCTCTAAACGATGTTCACAAAAAACTCGAAAATTTTGTCAGTGTAATTCAAATAGACGACCGCTATTCTTTCGACACCGACCGAACTGCAAAATGCTCGCGCATGGTGAACCAAAATGTAGAATGCATACTCGAACACGCAGTCGCAGTCGGCTTGCTCGAGCATGGTCGAGCATCAAATTTGGGTGTATTATGCGAAGTATGATAATAATCATAAGATATTTTTATCAATAATCTCAGAAAATGCTCTGCTCTGCTCTGCTCTTGGTGTGCGTGACCCTTACCCTGCAGTTTGCTGTCGAGGGCAAGGCAAATTGGGTTATCGAAATGTGTAATTTGCGATACGATAGCCGGTCGGATGGTTGTGAATAGCTATGCTGGGGATCGAATCGCCAGAACGGCAGGCTCTACAGTCTAGCTAAACCAACAAAGCAGTCCAACGTAACGAAGTACACAGAAAAAAACACGAAAGCTATCAATAAATAACATCTTCAAATATTTCGCGAGCAAATCCCCGGGACATCATAGTCTACCTTCGCGTGACAGCCGACTGTTATGGAGACACGAACACGGGACCCCACTTATTTATTCACGAGAACCATCTAACATACAGACATACTACCAAACAATGTTATTATACCGGAATACCGGAGCTATGGAAAAATAGACTCGTCGCAGGTAGTGTTGCCAGGTCTTATAACCGAAAAGCCGGACAGACCTTCCAGTTTAGACGGACATTTGGGTAAAAAAGCCGGACGGGCTCAGCAAGTTTAGCCGGACATTTGGGTAAAAAAGCCGGACGGGCTCAGCCAGTTTAGCCGGACATTTGGGTAAAAAAGCCGGACCGGCTTTTTTATCAATTACCACAAAATTTTCTAAAGTTTTAACGAAACAACAATACAATTGAAAATCAGTCTTCTACATATAATATTAAGTAATCATTCAATACTTATTACATTACCATATTAATTTCAATAATTGCAATAGTAGTTTAGCAGTACTTAACTACTAAGTATTGCAAATTGGTCAAATTTAAAAAGCCTAACAAAAGCCGGACAGGCGGGACACCGTCTAATTTGGCCGGACACGCAACGCAACCAAAAAGCCTGTGTCCGGCTTTATACGGACGCCTGGCAACCCTAATCGCAGGTAGGATTGTCGCAGATATGGAGCGTTTAAAAATATACAGGAAGGCAGGGACGCGGCCTGTTACCGTGGGTTCAGTATTATAATGATTTTGAACCTTTTGAAATATTTAGTCAGTTATTTAAAAGTCAAAAATAGTAACTTTACATGAGAGTGAAAAAACTGCATATAACTGTACAGACGCCAAGCACATCAAGCTACCCGAAACTGTCAAATTTTCCCAATCAACATTGAACCTTATGCTTTAGCGATAAAGTTGAAAATCTAATAAATAAATTTGACAGATTCTAGTAGCTTGATGTGCATAGACGGTGGATCCCGTTGTTACTTTTTACTTCATTTTATGAGTTTCTATTGGACGTTGCTTGTTTCTGATTGACTGAAACAATGCGTCTTCCAAATGTCTATAGGCCGACCGCTTAAGGGGGAAGCTCTAAGGTGGCCCGCGAAATTCAAATTTTCTTACGTTTTTTGCAATTTGCTGGTCAGTATTAAGTTGTATGTTGATTAAAATATGATTCGCGGTCGTAACAAATATGTATTTACAGAATTATAATCATTAAAGTCATCAACACAACTCTCTAAGACCATGTAATCCCCAAGAATGACTATTTCATGAAATCTTGACATTTGGGGATTATATGGTCTGGTTAACTGAGAAGTTGTCTGAGGTAGCAGCGCGGTGCGGGAGGGGTGTTGGTGACGTGACGCGAGAGCTCAGCGATTCGTCAACTTGTGACATCACCTATCACCCCTCCCGCACAGCGCAGCTACCTCAGGCAACGTCACAGTTAAGCGGTCGGCCTATAGCAAACGGCATCAAAATGTCTAACTCTAAATTTACTTTCGTGATGTTATAACATCAACGACTATTATAATAACTAATAACGCATTTTGGACACATAATTTTGGCCTAGGTTCAAACACAGAGAGAAACTCCACCATACTAACTTTGACAAGGAAATCCTTATAACGGACCACCAATAAACCGTTCACAGAGAGATACATACTTCCGAAGGTACACCTGTTCAATACCGCTCGCGTCACAACCCGTGCCAGTCGCGGCACAATCAGAGAAACTACAATAAATATAGTTTGATTTAGTTCTCCAAACGTAGTGCTATTATTTACTCAAAGAGGTTATGAAAGAGATAGCATGACAAACTACATAGTTGGCGACAGTCAGTTACTCGTCGGTTGTCGAGTTTTAAACGCACTAAAGGGCAGATATACAAGGTTATTGGTAAAACATTAACAACCTCTTAGGAGGTCATTGTACTTAACTACTCATCATTATGAACAACTTTTACTATGGGACCAAACTTGAAATCGCGAAAATAAAATCAGCTGTTCCTTACATTTTGACGAGGTAGACGAACATAAATGTAGGGAACAGCTGATTTTTTTTCGCGATGTCCGGTTTGGTCACATAGTAAAAGTTGTTCATAATAATGAGTACAATGACCTCTTAAGCGGTTGTTAATTTTTTACCAATAACCCTGTAGAGAGCAAAAAAGAAAGAGTATTTATTGTAACTCGCACAGGAAGATCACAAACTAAACTAAACATAATCATGAAAATGTCAAAAATCAAAATCATGTAAAAAGAAAGTAAAAAAACTGACCAAATGCGAGTCGGACTCGCACACGGAAGGGTTCCGTACCACAAGGCAAAAACGCCGAAAAAAAAACACGTTTGTAAAGATACTGTTACTATAAGTAAACAGACATGACGGTACGATCTGTCATAACAAACCTTCAAAAACGCAGAACCTTGTCACATCAAGGATAATCATAAAAGAAATGGTAAAACCACAACGTAAAAGATATATATATGTATCTTTTCTCGTTTCTTCGCGAATATGGCGATCATTCTTATTCCATCCAAAATCTTCGACGTAACCTTAATGATCATCTATAAAATATATATCATGATTTTTGTAAATGAATATATAATGATGGATATTTGTTTCATTTTCCGCTTCACGCGTAATGCCGCCATTCGTCAGGTACGCGTTCATGTATTTCTATTAAGGGTTGTCGATATATCTTGATCAGAATTGTAGTGTATGTGTTTTAGTTAAGGACTGAATACACGCATACATTATTTGTAGTTTAAATCCTAACTAATATTAAAAGCAAAAGTGAGTTTGTTCTTTTGTTACGGATTTGTACGAAATTTTGCACACAGATAGACCGTAACATGGGTAGGCAAGGATATAGGCTAGTTTTCATCCTATATCGGAGACGAAGTCGCGGAGTACAACTACTATCTAGATCGCTAATGCGGGCCACTCACGGTCAAGTTCACTTGTCAAGTTTGCAGCGGACTTGAAGCCGCGTCCAGTAAACTTGACGATGTATGGCTACTTATCATGCATACCCCATAGCCATACACGTTCATCGCGGATTCACAACGAAACAACGTTCGGGGTATTCCTCGAAACGCACCAATTTTGAAACGCACCAAATGAAACGTCTATCGATATAATTTATTACGAATCCTTCATGCTCTTCTCTATGTTTCATGATCATCGTTGATGTATTTCGAGGAATAATTTTTTTTTTTCGACTGATCCTTTTTGGTGCGTTTCGAGGAATAACTTCACCGTTCGAGTTTGACACTACAGTTGGGATTCTTTAAACAATACAGTCCTTTTGATTAGTGCAATTTTTATTGTCGTCTGTCTTATTTAAGTATCTTTGAAAAATACTGTCATAAATATAATTTTCACTGCATAAATCAACGCCTGACTAGGTAATTACGGCAATGAAGGACCGCGTCGTATTTCTTGAAAAGCTTCTGTTGTGCTTAATATCATTTTTAAAAGGTTAATTAAAAGTCTTTCCTTTGTTTCCCTAATGAACGGGGTGTGCTTTTTAAATAGAAGGCTATGACAGGTGTTAATGTGGGGCATAATTTGGAAACAGTGGGTTTTGTCTATACTATCCATCCATACTTAATATTATATTTTTTTTATTATTATAAATTTAACTCCGTTCAGTGGTTTATACAGACATGTCTGTCTGTATGTTACCTTTTCATGCCTAAATGGAGATGTGCCGTTGCCGGCAATATTGCCCGAAGTGTATTGGTGGAAATATTGCCGCCAATATTGCCGGGAGTGGAAATATTTGGGAATATTGCTTAATTATAAGTCTAATTAACTACGGAAACTTTTTACAATGCTTAAAATTAGCATTTAAAGGCTAAATCTACATTGTGTACAATAAAATATTGTTTTGGGTAAAATTGCCAATAATGCCAGCATTTTTGGCAATATTCCCGGTATTTTAACGGCAATATTGCCTATATTGCCATACAGGGTAGTGACTATAAGAAATAACACATAAATATTGAGATTAGAATTGAAAATCGTTGTGTATTGAATAAAACTGGCCAAGTGCGAGTGGGACTCGCACACGAAGGGTTCCGTACCACAAGGCGAAAACACTGAAAAAAAAAACACGTTTGTTGTATGGGAGCCCCCCTTAAATATTTGTTTTATTTTATTTTTAGTATTTGTTGTTATAGTGGCAACAGAAATACATAATTTGTGAAAATTTCAACTGTCGCTTCAGCTATCGCGGTTCTTGAGATACAGCCTGGTGGAAAACAGACCAATTGCCAATGTTGCCGGCAATATTGGTATTTTACCGGTAGCGGCAACATTGGGAATATTGCCGGCAGTGGCAATATTGCCACCAGGCACATCACTACGCTTAAACCGAATAACTCGTCAAAATGTAGGGAACAGTTGATTTTTTTCGCGATTTCGGGTTTGGTCCCATAGTAAAAGTTGTTCATAATGATGAGTACAATGGCCTCTTAAAAGGTTGTTAATGTTTTACCAATAACCCTGTATACAGAACCCTACTTTAGATATTCATAAAAATACATATAAAAAATTACACAATACAGTTTGTATATTTGTATAATATAAAATCATTCAGTCGATCTGCGGACCGTAAAAGCCAATCACTTAACGATGCGAATGCCGCGACGATCAAAACTTGCTGGCCAATGAATAGCACGATCAGCTGATTTTGATACTTTCAATTATATTTGTTTGTGTGTTATAGATAATATGATGCGTAAGGCTGTATCTTGCACAAAAGTATGCATTTGATTATATTGATTTCTGTAAATTGGTAATACAAAAAAAAGACTGGCCAAGTGCAAGTCGGACTCGCACACGAAGGGTTCCGTACCATGGGCAAAAACGCCGAAAAAAAAAACACTTTTGTTGTATGGGAAGTTGGGAACCCCCTTAAATATTTATTTTATTTTGTTTTTAGTATTTGTTGTTATACTTATCGGCAACAGATATACATAATTTGTGAAAATGTCAACCGTCTAGCTATCGCGGTTCTTGAGATACAGCCTGTCTGTCTGTCACCAGACAGACGGACGGACGGACGGACGGACAGACGAACGGACAGACAGCGAAGCCTTAGTAATAGGGTCCCGTTTTTACCCTTGGGTACGGAACCCTAAAAATCAATGAACGGTACGGTAAGGTACTCTGAGTAGAATTATGCACAATTTCAGCATGAAAACGTTCGCATTGTGATTGGGAAGTGGTGCTGGTTTGCTACCTTTTATCCGTATCTTTTGTTTGCTATCTTCAAAATTTTAAGCAAAGAGTTTCAGAAATAGATAATTCAAAAAAAAAAAAATTATATCGTTTTCAAAAATTATATTTGTTCCTTTATACAAATATTATTTAGACTAGCTTTATTACGCTTGTCATAGCTCGTATTAGTCCCTAAATTGTGCCTGGTGGTGTATAAGAAAAGCACGGAAAAAGGGAAAACAAGTTTATGTACTTTATTTTGGTAATAAGACTTTCGTGGGAACACAAAACCCAGTAAAATCTCATTCCATTTATGAAAATGCTATTAAAACAAATTAAATTCTATTTATCTTTAATTTCAGAGACACCTTGCAAATTATAAGAAACTGGAATGTAAACATTTAAGGTTGTACATATTACATTTATTCAGAAATTACTTTCCTTTAATAGCAGCCCTTTTTATGCCTAGAAACTACATAATACACAAAGTATTCCATATTTTACGTAATATAATTTCTATGTTAATGTAAAAATTATAGAAAAACAGTTTAGTTTCTGTTCTACGTTACATATTATTTTTTCGCTGTCTCGTGGGTGGTAAAAGAAATTATGTCCTACACTTACGTTGTCACTGAGGGGACATTTGCCGTGATACTGGCTCATGTTCGCAGTTGTTCTCGCATTGCGGAACAAATCCTTCACGTAACTGGTTAAAAAATAAATCTATGTATCTAATAATAATAAATAAATCAGCCTGTGTTAACTCACCGCAGGGCAAAGGCTTTTTTTTTTGGTGTGGGAAATTATCGAATAACATCTCCCGCTCTGGGCGGAGCGGGAGGGCGTGTCAGACTTTTACCAACTAAAACCCACCCGTGTTCCTTCAGTTGGGCCACGATATCTCTTTCGAACAACCCGCGATCCTGGGGCGCTTTCCGAATTAGCTATAATCGCTCACAGCGCTCACATCATCTCACATGCGTTTCGATTTAGATATCACAATTATGACAGCTGAGAGCTGTCAACAATTCGGAACGCCCGTGAGCGCGCTCACAGTGCTTACTCAATGTAAAAACGATATTATTACAGTATTTCTTTGTATAAACACCACATTTCTTCTTCTTTGGTTAGGTGGCGACTATCAGCTAGAAGAATAGAATAGAATAGAAATACTCTTTATTATGTACACAAGCACAATTTCGAAAATGACACGTTAGTTTAATTTTATGATAAGATGCAAATCAAAACAAAACACACACTGACACATTCTCACACACACTGACATTTTTGACAGCCCTCACGGTGATTATTCTAGGGCATGGTCGGCGTTATCGCAAGATGGCGCATGTCATGACGTCATCTATGACGATTCACGGGACGTCGTTATCGCGCTCACGCTAATTCGGTACGGGTTTAAGCACGCTCACATCGATTATTTCCCAACTCGGAACGCAGGCCTGGTAGGCATCGGCCCTAGCGGACCCCGTCACTTAGTGCTGACATCTCTTTGAGGCGCGCGTGGAACACAACGCGCCGTCGACCCTTGCCTGGTCCTTACCGGACGGCGTCCTCGCTCTCCTTTTTCCACTCAATACAATCCTGCGTTAATCTGGACCATTCCCGTCTATAGGTGTCAAGTTCGTTTCGCCATCTACGCCTGGGTCTGCCGCGATGCCGTTGGGCGTTTTCAGGGATCATGTTGTAGTGGTCAAAAGCCAAAAGCCGTTTATGCATGGCAGAGTAGGTAAACAATATCTTAACAAACTTCCATATCGTTATTCCTTATATTTACAAATATTAAAGGCAACGTGTCTATGTCTGTCCGTTAGTCTGCTTAAATTTTAATCAAACACTATTATTTATTTATTCATAGTAATATTTGACATTTATAGAACTTCTTTAACAATTTTTTTTTACAATTTAAATACTTCATCACTTCCCCTGTAGGAAGTGAAGTGTATTTCTATTCTATTTTATTGGAAAAAAAACCCAGCAAGTATCAAAACGTGTCGCACGTCGAACAGCCGCGTATTGACAAATCGCTTTACTGTCGAAGCTCCTTCAGTCGCGAATTCGGTCACATCCGCTTCCCGTTGCGCGTGCCCACGTAAATAATATTAGCTGCCGATATTATTTGTTGGTGGCGTTTGTTTGTGCCGAATTATATTTACGATAATATGGATCAGTAGATATTATATGGTAGTAATTCTTTGACTACCAAAAACATGGCTAGGCTTTCTGATACTGCTGTTGCTGTTAAAGCGACTCGTGTCATGTAAATTAACAAATCTACAGGGTTATTGGAAAAACATTAACAACCTCTTAAGAGGTCATTGTACTCATCATTATGAACAACTTTTACTATGGGACTAAACCTGAAATCGCGAAAAAAAAAATCTGCTGTTCCCTACATTTTGACGAGTTAAACAGCAGCAGGAGCATGTTTTAAGAAATATTTAGAAATGTAATAAACGAAATACCTAATAATTTCATCTATACTAATATTATAAAGCTGCAGAGTTTGTTTGTTTGTTTGAACGCGCTAATCTCTGGAACTACTGGTCCGATTTGAATGATTCTTTTAGTGTTGGGTAGTCCATTTATCGAGGAAGGCTATAGGCTATATTTTTTTGTTTCAAAATTAGGGATCCGTAATAAAATTGCTATTTTGTAACACAAGGTGTAAAATTGAAAACCTATTTTTGCGTGCGCTGCAAAAACTATTGACAATAGAACAAAATGATGTACTACGGGTTTGTAGAGCCCATTAAGACCTACAAAAAAGTCTGCGAGAACATATATCTAGCTATCATGGTTTAATAACAATAACCGATTTTGTGTTCAAAATAATTATTAAATCGTCTGAAGAAAAAAAAACTACGTTAAATATGTATCGTAATATTAATCTTTATCGAAATTAAGCATTATGTTATCAAGAGTATTTATGAAGAAGTAAAATACTTTTTGTTTCATCTCAATCGGATATTTCGTTTAAAAGTTATCACGTGTGTAAGATGTTAAGAGTTGGTACCTACTATGGAGTTATGGGCCATAGAGTTTTTTATCAACATAAAATCCTGTAACAATCTTTTTCGAAATGATGAAATTTTGATGGAGGTAGCTGACACCCTTGATTAACATATAGGCTACTTTTTATCCCAATATTCCCCCCACGGGATCGACATTTACGCGGGTGAAACCGCGGGGCGCAGCTAGTTTGATAATAAAATTATTATTTCGTTTATTTATTGTTTTTTTTTTTGTTTATTGTTTCTTGTTTATTTGTTGCCTGATGGCAACTATAGGTAAAATACACAAAATAATCTTATACAATAATAAACTAATATTAAAAACCTTAAAACTATGACGATAGACGTACCTAACGTTGTCGGCGGTGTAATATAAGTGTTAAATTGGTAGTGACGATGGTGATCGGCCGATTGTCATACAGAGAGCAGTTAAATCTAAAGGAAGGATTTCCTTTGTCAATACTACACACACGTAATTGGCTCGCAACCTACCACGAGTGCACGACGTACTCGTATTCAATTAACTTTTACCCCAACGTATTTGTGTCAAACGTGATCCGAGGTTTGACACAAATTATAAATTGTTCACAGAGTAGGTATTAGAAGCAGTCGTTGTTAGACAAATAATTATTTTACTTTAACAAGTTTTAGATTATTATCTCCTTTATTTATTTACATACCTTATTTTATTACATTTTTAAATATTTCAATATAAAAAATAAGTATAAAAAAAACATTTAAAAATATAAAAAATTGTGATTCGCCTGTGTCGGAAGCAGGGTCCAAGCTACCGGCGGTGGTTAGGGCTCCAGAGACAGGAACCTCCTCACAATGCGAGCCGTATCGAGGAGTACTGCCTTCTGAATCAGGCCCTTGATCCAACCGCCTAACGAGAGCCTCGATAGATGTTGATCGAGGCTATGATTATTACTACATGGCACTAAAAGCATGACTGGCCAAATGTTGTTTTGTAAACGCTTGTAGCGGCATCTACATCGCAACATGCGAACTACGCATCACACTGACGCATGACGTCATATAAAATCCTGCATCGCGCAAGCAGAGTTTACCGTGCGACTAGCGTACAACAGTGCACAGGCGGGCATGCATTTTATACAACGTTCCGACATCAGTCGTCGGGTAGTTGCCCACCAGACACCACAGCCGTCTGGTCGGAGGATCATTCATCATACCCAAAACCCAAACCCTTCAGGGATTACAGACGTCATGTTATGTTATGTTCAATTACAATTATTAACAATAGTTATTTAGTACAGCTCTCTAGACAGCGTTGCCTTGTTTAAATGGGAGCTATGGTTTCGTTACCGCTAATAGTATTATAAGTGGTCAGTAATATTTTTAGGGTTCCGTCCGTCTGTACGTCCGTCTGTCTGTAACCAGGCTGTATCTCAAGAACCGCGATAGCTAGACAGTTGAAATTTTCACAAATTATGTATTTCTGTAGCCGCTGTAACAAAAAATACAAAAAAAAAAATAAGGGGGCCCCCAAACAACAAATGTGTTTTTTTTTTTCGGTGTTTTTGCCTTGTGGTACGGAACCCTTCGTGTGCGAATCCTACTCGCACTTGGCCAGTTTTTAATAAATGAGTTCAGTAAAACAACAGTTTGGAGTTTCATTTCGTAAACAGTGCTGACATCATTTATTATTACATGAATATAAGGAAAATACAAGGTGTCATTATGCAAAAACGAAAAAATAATAATATGTACAGTCAACAGCAAAAGTAGATGATCAAAATCAGAAATTCAATACTTACTAATGAACGGAGTTCGCGTCAGAACTCGGCCACACAGCCACACAGTCTCTGCACACAGCTCAACAACAACAACAGCAACAGCTCTGCCACACAGTTCTGACGCGAACTCCGTTAATTAGTATAGAGTTTATGATTTTGATCATCTACTTTTGCTGTTGACTGTACTTTGAATCAATTTACTAACGACACTAGGGATTTAAGCGAGGGGCCCGAGGATAAATAATAACAGCCGCACAGGTCGATCGATCAGGTTAAGCTACGCTTGCCGCGGTTAGTCTGTGGATGGGTGACCATCTTTACATACCGTGACCCCTCCGTGCCTCGGAAAGCACGTTAAGCCGTTGGTCCCGGCTGTCATTCGTGGATCTTTGACAGTCGTTACGGGTCGTCAGAAGCCCGAAAGTCTGACAACCAGTCTTACCAAGGGGTATCGTATTACCCAGTAACTGGGCTGTGGAGGTCAGATAGGCAGTCGCTCCATGTAAAACACTGGTATTCAGCTGCATCCGGTTAGATTGGAAGCCGACCCCAACATAGTTGGGAAAAGGCTAGGCAGATGATGATGACTAGGGATTTAAGGAGCAAATGCCTGTTATAATGATAAGTTCATGTTAAGTTATTTGGCAAATCATTTCATTCAAATTCTTTTCCATTTGGAATGTGTCTGGTCGATATAGCCAATAAGATCATTGTGAAACAAGCCTTCATTCTCCAAACATAACTTTGAAATTCGAACGGTGTCTCGTTGTGAATCCGCTATGATATACTTTAAAAAGTTCTGTCTAAAAAAAAAAGTTCTCGGTTTGAATTGTGTGCGCTCACTTGAGTGAGGTGAGCAGTGAACTTTACAATAGAATAGAATATATTTATTTACATCAAAACATGGTTTTTTAAGGTCTTAAAAATAAAGTTATGATCTTACATGTTTCGCCATGGACTGATTAACAGAATAACTGACTGGTGTCGAACCCAGAAGAGGTTAGGCAAAAATTGGAGTATAGTAGGAATCAGCAACATTTTCGGAGCAAAATGAAACAATGGCTTTTCAATATACTTCCGTAATCCCAATATCAAAATACAAACACAACACAGAACTTTTCTCCAGGACACAAACATATCCATTTACTATTTTCCATATTCTAATTTTACGAAAGCCAACGACGGAGCAGTGTCCATTTTTTAACACACGCCGTTGAGGCCTCCTGGGGCCTCGGAACAAGGCCTTTCCATTTATATGGGAGTGGCCTAGGCCCCTGGGAGAACCCGTTTGCCCACAACCTTGACAGCGTCTGTTTTTACAGGTTTAGGGCCTGGGATTGTGTTAAAAATATTCGTAACTAGCAGCGCCCCACGGTTTCACCCGCATAAGTGTCGATCCCGTGGGAATACCGGGATAAAAACTATCCTATGTCCTTTCCCGGGACTATCTCTATACCAAAGATATAAATCGGTTCAGCGGTTTAAGCGTGAACAGGTAACAGACAGACACACTGTCACATTTATAATATTACTAGCTGCGCCTCGCGGTTTCACCCGCATAAATGTCGATCCAATCATGATTCGAAAGACACGTGGCGCCATCTATTATCATTATAACGTTATTGTTGTTTTCCTCGGGAACAGCAATGTTTTTCTGGATGAAAGATACCCACATGTCCGTTTATGTACACCTGACAACGCTTATGCAAAATTTCAGGATGATCGGTTCAGTGGTTTAGGCGTGAAAAGGTAACAAACAAACAAACTTACTTTCGCATTTATAATATTAGTTAGGGTAGTATGTATATGGCGTCAGTAGAGAGTTGAGTGGCTGTAATGGATTGGAGTTCTTAGTTTTGTGCCGCTTTAGTGGGTAGTTTCAGTGAAATATGTGGTTGTTTCATAATTCAATCTCTATATAAGAAGTGGACTTTGCCCTCTAGGCAAAGTCTCTAACGGGTTTATTCATAAACGTTGCATAAAGTTAAGTTGTTATTAACGATTGTTTAACCATACATTTTTGACGTTTAAACGTCACTTCAGACTAGTTCAGACGTTATTTCAGTGTCTCTTGTGAAGTTTTGGCTTCTTGTTCTTCCGAGTCACTCTAATTCTCCTAACCTACCCAAAGATGGACCGGAGAACACAGCCTAATCCACTGAAGAATCAGCGGGATTGTCCGAAAGGGTTACGGTTAAGGCTAAGGAAGGAACACGGGTGGGTTTTAGTCAGTAAGAGTCTGACACTCCCTTCCGCTCCACCCAGAGCGGGAGGAGTCATTTGATGATTTCCCAACCGAAAAAAAAAAACCCCCGAAGAAATAGATTACGAAGAGTATTCCATATGGGTGCACTAAGAAAGATTTGCGAAACTCCAGCGAGTCACACGACTAGAAGTTTGAATGCAAACAAAGACGCAGTTACCGGCTAGTTTACATCAATAAATTCCCACAACCCGGAACTCGAAGATTGCTAAAGAGTACCATTTACCAATACGGTGGGTAGTATTGAATCAACGCTGAAGTGGACAGACCGACAGATGTCATTTATCATGTTCAACAACGAGGTTAAGTGCAGTTGGTATGGGAGAACATAGTTGGGATCGAGTCGACTGGGAAGACTGTACATGATACTAGAGAATAATTCGAGGGCTTATCAAAATCGCCTCTTTGCTTCAATAACGTGATAAGTCCGACAATTTTTATTTTTAAGATAACACATTATTGAAGCAAAGAGGCGAAATGGTTTACAATGATTTACAGGGTGCTGAGAAGGTTGTTTTAATTACGTTTAGGTATAAAGAAATATTATAATTATGTAGAGGTAAAGGACACGACGACGCGACGCGATTCTGGTAGAACAATTTCCATGTAGTTTTAATACAAATTGTTCTACTAGACGCCGTCGCGTCGCGCCTGTCTGCGGTGAGCTTTTATTCAGAAATCAAAACACCAGAGGTACCTGAGAATTTTCATAGCATTACAAGTACAGTAGGTACAGCTACAGAATAAGCACATTCTATAAAGTTCACTTGGAACCCCAGGTTCACTCAAGTGAGCGCGCACAATTCGAAAGCGAATTGTGTGCGGTCACTTGAGTACCTTTGCATGGGCCGGGTTCCGCATTGATTTAATAACTTGCGTAGTTTAATATATTGAAGCGGTGTCGTGTTACACAGAGGTTATAACTTAATATGGACTTCTGTCAGTATTTCAATTCTGTAAAGTTCATGCTGCTCACCTCACTCAAGTGAGGGCATACAATTCGAAAACGGAACTCATTTGTTTTTAAAGTAAATCATCGCGGAATCGCGGATTCACAACAAGACAACGTTCAAATTTCGAAGTGATAACAATACAGAGACGGAATCGTTGACAATCCGTAGCCCGGTGCCACTAAAACTGAGCCAATAGGGACGTTCCTGCATTTGATAGCTAGCCGGTAACCGGGTGCGTCTAAATACGTCGCTGTAACGACAATGTTGCTAATTCCGGTGCCATTAGTTGCAATGGACAAGTGCAAGTGTACAATAGCGCTGTGTTTTTAATTGACTTCAAAATATGGACGAAGTTTTCAATGAGACGGGAATGTTTTTTATTGAGTTTCTCTATAATCCGTCAAATCTAAGGATGTTTGATTTACAATTTAACAGGATACAGTCAACAAAAGAGTTAAGTATGCAGAATCGTCGGATATAGTTGAAGTTTAGTAAGAAACCGATGGATGTTTTCAAAGAAAATTTTAATTTTAATAATAGAAAACAAACAGCTCATTTATCAAATATTCTATTAAAATTAAATATCATATTATTATTATTTCTGGAGTTGTCGTCTCTCGTCCACAAATACATAAACTTCGTGCGAGTCGCCTATAGACAAACAGTGACACTCCGGGAGTGCCAACAGAAGTGAAAACAAAACACAAACAGAATACTTTGCCATCACTTATTGACATATCGGATTTAAAACCGAGTACGTCCCGAGGACAGTCGAACACATCCGAATGTAGCACGGTGTCGGTGTCTCAAAAAACCTCCTCCTTTTTTGAAGTCGGTTAAAAATTCCCAACGCGCCTAAATAAGTTTTCACTTCAAAAATAATATTATTTTTAAGTGACGATTCGCCCGTTTCGGGCTAGTAAATTCGTGCGAATTTACTAATAAGCCTGGATTTCACATCTGATTATTTCTTCAATTATAACAATAGCCTCCCCGACCGTTTTGGGTCACGGTGGCCAATCTCAATGGAGATTAGCCAGGTACGCAGGAGATATGTGGACAAGTGTGTGCGCAAACACAGGTGCACTCTCTGTTCCTCTACTCTCATAGTCCGATGGGATGGCAATCCGACACGACCGACGACGACGACGGCTTTACGTGCTTTCCGAGGCACGGGGGTTTTGACGGCACGGTTGGCGCAGTGGAATGGCTTTCAAACTCCGGACTGTTACTAAGAAATTCCTAATGGAAAACCCAATAACACTTTGTCCGACCCGGGAATTGAACCCAGGACCCCACGCTCAGCAGTCGCGCTTGCAACCACGAGACCAACGGGGCAGTTAAACATAATTCTTCAATTATAGCTCTGACGTAACGTAACTCGTAACGTTTCTACCCTACACCATACCTCTCTATTTATATCTTCATCGCACAAACACTGTTGGTAACGGCTACGTGCTACTAATTCGGACACAATTACTTGCAAGGAGCGGCCATGTGTCGCCAAGTGCCAGTGTCACTAGAACTGACGTTGTTTAACTGATCGTAAAGGGTCAGTTTTGTAGTGCCAACGGTTAAGGGGCTTACAGGACCTAAACGCAAAAAAACGCAAGTTTTAGAAACAATAAAAATATATGATCGACTACCGTAAACAAAATCAGAAAAATATATATTATGATATTCTTCAGGATATATGCTAGGTAGATAGTGTGTTGAAAACATAATACAACTACATAATTTGATACGATGGAAAAAATCATGAAGATACCTCTAAAAACTTTCTTTTTACAATAAAAACCATACTATCATTATGATTTTTTGTCACATTATTCTACAAGCAACATACTAAAGCACTAGTGTTTAAATTTTTTAGTCCAAACAATAGATATTTGTAAATAGATAATTGCTTCATATTTTGCAATAATTTACCAGGGTTGTGTCATCGCGCTTCTCTTTCTTTTCTATGCAGTCCGACAGTGACCGCGCTTTAGGTCATGTAGTCGCCTTAAAGCAGAGATTTCATTATGAAAGTAGTGTTGTGACTGTGAGGCTACAGACTGTATCCTGACTGTTGTATTTCGGGCTATAGCTACCTAACACCCGGTTTATGAGAAACTGATATAAATTGAATTAATACGCTGTCATATACAGGGTCGCAGGGTCACCGACGCGCAAACTATAACTTTGAATTCAGCACATGATTTTAGAACACTTAGAAATTTTCGTCAGTATTAAAAAAAAAAAACAGCTGTTTCCTAGAAAAGTGCAGTACTTACACGGTCAAAATGTATGGGGCTTTTAATATTTTTTTAAATTCAATCAATCAATCAACTCAGCCTATCGCAGTCCACTGCTGGACATAGGCCTCTCCCAGACTGCGCCACAGCACCCTGTCCTCCGCCTTCCGCATCCAGTCTACCCCAGCCACCTTCTTTAGGTCGTCCGTCCATCTAGCTGGGGGGCGTCCTACACTACCCTTGCCGATACGCGGTCTCCACTCCAGGACTCGTCTGCTCCACCGGCCATCAGTCCTTCGACAGATATAGCCAGCCCACTGCCACTTCAGTTTGCTTACTCTGCAAGCTATATCGGTAACTCGCGGTTCTTTTCCGGATAATTTAATTCCTGATTTTATCCTTCAAAGAGACTCCCGAGCATAGCTCGCTCCATAGCGCGCTGAGCGACCTTGAATTTGTGGGCCAGCCTGAACGTCAGTGTCCACATTTCAGCACCGAATATGTCATGACGAGCAGGACGCACTGGTTGAAGACCTTAGTCTTCAAACACTGCGGGATAGGCGACGAGAAGACTTGTCGGAGTTTTCCAAATGCCTAAATGTTTTTAAAATTACCGACGATAAATTTGAACGGCGGTTCTGAATCATGTAATGGTATCAATGGTACTTAACAGGCTGTGCTTCAATGTCGTTGCCACACTTTAGATAAATAATAACAATTATTTCAGCCAATTAATTTGTAAACAAATTAGAGCCCGTCCACGTGTTGTCGTTGTGGTGTAGTTGTATTGTGGTGTGGTTGTGTTGTAGTTGTGGTGTGGTTGTGGTGTGGTTGTATTAGGCTCAACTCACACCAAAAGAGCGTCGAAGCGCGGCGAAGCGGAACGCAGTTTCAGTGTCATATGAATTTTAACTTTATTTTCATTACTATAATACTTATTATCGCATGAGAAACTCGAACGAGTCGCGCGGATGCCAGCGGCGCCGCTGGAATTCCGGCGAATTGCCTTCTCTACCGAGCGGTTGCGATAATAAGTATTATAGTAATGAAAATAAAGATAAAGTTCAAATGACACTGACTCTGCGCTCCGCTTCGATGCTCTTTTGGTGTGATTTGAGCCTTATGGTTGTGGTGTGGTTTAATTGAGGTTGTTGGTGTGGTGTGGCGTGGCTGTGCTACGTGTGATCGGGCTGATATCCGCGGAAATGTAGCAGTTATTTTTGAAAAGTTCAAACATCTTACACTCTTTTGTTTTGAAAGCTGTTTGTGCCGTTCCTCTGAATGATTGATTGAACGGCCCTTAGGTGGTCCTTTCAGAAAATATAAAAAGATACCTTTATCTTTCGCGAAACATTGTCTTGTCTGGGACTTACCTGAAAAAGAAAATAATAAATATTAATAATCTATACTTACTTAAATTATTTTTAATTATAAATTAAAGTAATTTTTCGTGTATGTCAGTCCTACCGCATTGTTCATCTAAACTACCTACGTAACGGATTTTGATACGGTTTTCACCATAACTTAGAGAATTTTTTGTGTATAATAATTACGTAATATTTAACTTTTCTATACTAAAGAAAACTTGATGTTTTATCAAGTCGTAAACACCGTGCGAGCAAGGGCGGGTCGCTTGTTAATAATAAACTGGTTACACTGTTACACATAAACATTGTGGAAGTGTTTTTTTTTTTATTGCTGAATGGGCCCGCTCTTGACCTCGATCACGCCTGATGGAAAGCGAAGGATGAGGTCTATGATGGAACGAGCGTGCCCAGAAGATGGTTCACTCTTCCTTTGAAGGCATAGGTTATTCTCTAAACTTCATTTCGAAATCGGAACGTTGTAAGTCCGCGATGGTAACCCGATTTAAGTACCTACTTACTTTAAAAACAAATGAGCAACAATTCGAAAGCGAACTCATTTGTTTTGAAAGTAAATTTTTAAAAACAAATGAATTCGCTTTTTCAGCCCGACCTGAGAATCAAACCCTGGACCCCGTTCAGCAGTCGAGCTTGTGACCACAAAACCAACGGGGCAGTTTAAAATGTGTTCGCTCAATTGGGTGAGTTTACAGGTGAACTTTACAGAATAGCAATATTTTACTAATAATAATTATACAGGTTGTTATTATTAATACAAATAATATAAACATCAAAAAATGTTTGCCTACCCTCCAAACGACTCAAGTTCTACGGAAGGGAAGTTTATTTGCGATATTATCGTAGTTAATATGAATATTACAAGGAAAACCTTTTAAACTTTCACCTCGGCTTTGACCGAGTTACTGAAACTGAAATGTTGTGTAACTGTTTTAAATATATTCATCATCAGACATCGGGTTATATGCAAATTATTTCATACAATTTTAAAGCTAGGTTTGGTCATGTTGAGATAATGAATAAAAGGCGACTAACAAAAGGTATTTATTAGGCAGATGTAAGTGGAATTACCCAGTAACTGGGTTGTGGAGGTCAGATAGGGAGTCGCTCCATGTAAAACACTGGTATTCAGCTGCATCCGGTTAGTCTGGAAGCCGACCCCAATATAGTTGGGAAAAGGCTAGGCAGATGATGATGTAAGTGGAAACGGGCTAGGGGCTTGTGGCCAAGTAATAACAGCCGCACGGGTCGATTAATCAGGTTAAGCTACGCTTGGCGCGGTTGGTCCGTGGATGGGTGACCATCTTCACATACCGAGACGCCAAGAACCCTTCGAGCCTTGGAAAGCACGTTAAGCCATTGGTCCCGGATGTCATTCGTGGATCTTTGACAGTCGTTACGGGTCGTCAGAAGCCCGAAAGTCTGACAACCAGTCTTACGAAGGGGTTCGTATTACCCAGTAACTGGGTTGTGGGGGTCAGATATGCAGTCGCTCCATGTAAAATACTTATAAAATCAGCAGGAAAAATATCTGAAAAAGAGTTTTCCCAAAATTACTGGCGTATTCATTGTATTGGCGTTTATCTGGTTGGAAGCCACGGCAGATTGATTCTGTCTTTTTTGAGTCCTGGAAGACGTTTATAGTGTGGGCATCCCAATCTCTCTGACGGTGTAGCGGTTTATACAACGCCACATGCGAACAACTCGTCATACTGACGTCACGCAAATCCTGCATCTCGCAAGCAGAGTTTACCGCGCAACTAGCATAGATACAACGGCCCGACATGAATTCGGGCAGTTGCCCGCCAGACACAGCACCCGTAATGATTTGAAGTAGACCTTCGTTCATTACTCAACTGTTTTTAAAATAGGTTTGAAAAACAGTTTCCCTAAAAATACCGGCTGCAAAACAAATCATTCACATATCATTAATACATCGCGCCACAACTAAAACGTACTCTATCCACACTGGGACCGCTCGACAAAATTCTCAGACAGTCGCAAAACAATACAACTAAGAACAGTTGCCATAGACTAAGAAATCTATATATATAAAAGAAAGTCTGTTAGTTACACCACTTATAACTCGAGAACGGCTGAACCGATTTGGCTGAAAATTGGTGGGGAGGTAGCTTAGAACCAAGAGACGGACATAGGATACTTTTTATCCGGTTTTTGTTTTCAATACTTTTATTTACTTATAGGAGTAGGGTAGGAGTAGTGTAGGCGTAGGTTAGGAGTAGGATAGGAGTTAGGTTAGGAGTAGGGTAGAAGTAGGGTAGGGGTTGGGTAGGGTAAGGGATAGGACACCACGCGAACGAAGTAGCGCCGGGCAGCTAGAAATAATTTATATGGCAAAACAACATTTGCCGGGTCAGCTAGTTATGTATAGATACGAAACGGAACGAAATTGTCCGGAAAAGAACCGGAGTTACCGACATAGCTTGCAGAGTAAGCAAACTGGAGTGGCAGGGGACTGGCCATGTTTGTCGAAGGACCGCTGGCCGGTGGAGCAGACGAGCCCTGGAGTGGAAACCGCGTATCGGCAAGCGTAGTGTAGGACGCCCCCCAGCTAGATGGACGGACGACCTAACGAAAGTGGCTGGGACTGACAGGATGTGGAAGGCGGAGGACAGGGTGTTGTGACGCAGCCTGGGAGAGGCCTATGTCCAGCAGTGGACTGCAATAGGCTGAGTTGATAGATACGAAACTGTCACAGTCTCGTTACAAAAAGTTCTAACTTCAGTCCAAGACCTACTTATTCCTATGTCGCCCAAGCGGCACCGCAACCTACTTGTTGGCCACTACGTCGTCGGCTTACAGGCAAAAGCCCTGACGAGCGGCCCCAACTCGGGTTCCTCTTCGCTTCACCGTGGGTGACCAAGCTACGGCTACTGGCTACTAAGCCCGGGGGCCTCGATAATGCGGGAATCCACCGGGGGGAGCCACAAGCCCCCCTGAATTAACCTTATGTCAAAGAAGGAAGGAGTGTCTCCCAGTCTCTTCTAGAAATTCTTACTCTATGGCCGCGTTCACCAGAGTATTGCCGCTCAAAACTTTAGCCCGGACATATTTCTTAAAGCCAACTTACACTTTTCCACAAACAATAAGCGACAGGCGACAAAAACTGCTAACATTCGCATAAACTTACACTTACTAAGAGGATTCCGCTGTAACTCTTCATATTTAACTTTGTTAGGGTTCCGTACCCAAAGGGTAAAACCGGGACCCTATTACTAAGACTTCGCTGTCTGTCTGTCACCAGGCTGTATTTCTAGAACCGTGATAGCTAGACAGTTGAAATTTTCACAAATTATGTATTTCTGTTGCCGCTATAACAACAAATACGCGCTAACATTGTACTAATAGTTTTAAGAAAAACATGAAGACACTTTTAATAGATAAATGCTATTATGATGTTGCCGAATATTTAAATGATGTATTCTAGACATTTTTATTATTATTTTTATTAATTTAATGTAACTTTATGTAACTTTATGATTTTGTTTTTTCCCTGTACTTTGAATTATATTATTATTACCACATTTGTACGCCTTTCAAGGCAAAACATGCTGAAACTTTTTTTTTGTAATCGCTCCAACTGATTGTGAACCTACACATGTTTTTGACAAATAAATATATCATATCTTAAAAAAAATAAAAAAATACTAAAAATAAAATAAATATTTAAGGGGGGCTCCCATACAACAAACGTGATTTTTTGCCACTTTTAGCTCGATATCAATGACGGCAACAGGTAGGCACTTGAAATATTCACAAAATACTCAGTTGTATTTTTACTTTAATAATAAAATTAAGGAGGGCTCCCATACAAAAACGCCATTTTTTTCTGCGTTTTTGCCTTGTGGTACGGAGCCCTTTGTGTGCGAGTCCGACTCGCACTTGGCCAGTTTTTAACTTTGTTTACTTTTGCGGCGCTGCTGTCATGAGTTGTGGGAATAATGTTTTATTTCTGTATTGTATTGACCGTGTGTCGGGCGATCATGGCCGGTTTGTTGCGGATAAGTGTGGGTGTTCTTTAACTGTCTGGGTAAAAAATGGGGCGGTAAATGGTGTTATTTGTTAGACAATTATCGTCTGTAGTCAGTTGCAGAAGATTCATCTTGAAACATTGGTTAGTGTAAAAGCATCAGCCTGTAATGTTCCCACTGCGGGGACACAGGCCTCCTCTCATCACCACCACGCAGACCCTGTGCGGGTTGGTAGCCGCCTTCCTCACCATGCTTTCCTAATCTATGTATATATAGATATTTGTCTGACATTTGGTGGGGGTGGTTTGGTGGGGTTTGGGGGCCAGCTTAGAACCAGGAGACGGACATAGGATATTTTTTCTTTTACTTTTAGGAGTAGGGTAGGAGTAGTGTAGGAGTAGGGTAGGAGTAGTGTAGGAGTAGGGTAGGAGTAGGATAGGAGTAGGGTAGGTTAGGAGTAGGATATAAGTAGGGTAGGAGTAGTGTAGGGTATGAGTATGGTAGGGGTAGCGTAGGGTAAGGGGTAGGACACAACGCGAACGAAGTAGCGCCGGGCAGCTAGAAATAATTTATATGTTTGCCGGGTCAGCTAGTAAGTTTGTAATACCCACTAAAATAGCTATATTTTGGAAGACCTCTATAGACCCAAATATAGCCATTAAACACAATATTATCCTAATTACAAAACAACCCTTTCTTTTACAAAATCACGAAAGACAAACTTGTCTAATTACCAATCAGAAACTTTCCTCACCCACTCGGGAACCGAACCCGGAACGGTCACTAACGCTATCTATATGTCCGTTCAGGCGGTAACCTTCACCCTACAGCCCACTCGACTTCTTATTAGACTTGGATGCGATCGAAGTGAAGAGAGTTAGCGATTTTAGAAACGGATCAGAATACTTTGCCATCACTCACTGACATATCGGATATTCATTAAAACCGAGTACAGTCACGAGCAAAAGTATGTATACACTTGGCTTTATTCAAAGGCGATTTTCTCCTTTATTTTTGAATGAAATTTTATATTTGTAGGAATATAGTATTTTCGAACCCATAGGTAAAGTGACGTATTTCAACGTTGCATTCGTTATTTCGTGAAAAAATCGCAATTTAAAGTTGCCAAGTGTTGACATATTGGTGCTCGTGACTGTACATCCCGAGGACAGCCGAACACATCCGAATGATTTTTTTAATCGTCGTATAAACAAAACACGTGCGTTGTCGCTTACGGTAACAGTGGAGCGAGTTCAATGGTTTTTTCCCGTCTCAAAAAACGCCCAACGCGCATATAGAAGTTTTTTTTTTTTTTTTAATAATAAAGCTGAAGAGTTTGTTTGTTTGAACGCGATAATCTCTGGAACTACCGGTCAGATTTGAAAAAATCTTTTTGCATTTGATAACCCAATTCTTGAGGAAGGCTATAGGCTATTTAATATCACGCTATGACCCTTAGGAGCCGAGCAAAAAGAAAAAAAGTCAGAATGAACGCTAAGCGAATACGAAGTGTTGCGACGGGGTGGGGGTACAAGAAATTTCACGCGGACGAAGTCGTGGGCAGAAGCTAGTTTAAAATAACACGCTAATCGCTTATATCTTCATCCAGTCCCCCCCACCCTGTAAATATATTACGCGACCGGCGCTCCGTATTCTCGTCACAGAGCACAACATTAGCCCAGCATTAGTATGAGCCCAGCGCAGCGGTGCGAGGACTATTCATTGGGAGCCGACACGACAAATGGTACATGTGGTGAAAGTATAGGCCATTTATATAGGAGCAATATTAAGCGGAAATTGCAGAGTTATTTTCAAAACAAATAGCGTAGAGTCATCTCAACATCTCTCCTTTGAATTTGTTTTCTTTATATATACTAGCTTCCGCCCATGGCTTTGCCGGCGAGGTATGTCGACAAAAACTATCCTATGTTCTTCCTCGGGATGCAATCTATCTCTGCCAAATGTTATCGAAATCCGTTTTCGTAATCGAAGTTCACTTGGAACCTCATTCAAATGAGCGCAGACGAAAGCGAACTCATTTGTTTTTAATGTGAATCCTCGCGGATTCACAACGAGACACCGTTCGAAATTCGAAGTTGACGTTTAGAGAGATACTCGTAGAGAACCTTACTCAAAACGTCACTTTGAAATTCTGACGCCACACAGCGACCGCTATTCTTTTGCCGTTTATTACATGACATATCAAATTCTAGTTATGTCCTGTTTTATTCAGTCTATATACACACAGAAGGACAAATGCTCGAAATGGACGGTAGTAGTATAAGTAGGCAACGTTTTGTTTAGCGAACGAGGACACATGTGGACGGACTATTTATCAGGGAGAAAAGTCAATTGTTGTTTTATATTACAGTCATATGTCAGTTTTGCCTCTGGGTTTCATGTAAGATGTCCGGGAAAACGAGTAAGAAATATAATTGGTTCGTAAGACATTACATGGAACCACGTATGCTGACGTGTTTGAACGGTGTCCCGTTGTTAATCCGCGATGAATTACTTTAAAAACAAATGAGTTCGCTTTCGAATTGTGTGCGCTCACTTGAGTGAGGTGAGCAGTGAACTTTACAGAATAGTACTGCAAATTGAAGATACTCAAGCGTATTTTTTTTGCATTGTTTTTTTTAGGGTTCCGTACCCAAAGGGTAAAAACGGGACCCTATTATTAAGACTTCACTGTCTGTCCGTCCGTCTGTCTGTCTGTCACCAGGCTGTATCTCAAGAACCGCGATAGCTAGACAGTTGAAATTTTCACAAATTATGTATTTCTGTTGCCACTATAACAACAAACACTAAAAACAAAATAAAATAAATATTTAAGGGGGGCTCCCATACAACAAATGTGTTTTTTTGGTGATTTGCCTAGTGGTACGGAACCCTTCGTGTGCGAGTCCGACTCGCACTTGGCCAGTTTTTTTCATTTGATGTTCTCTGGACGCTTTGAACGTGTACGTCTTTTTTAACATTGTTCTAAGATATAATTATAAATTCAACATTAGGTAATTAAGTAAATAACTAATATTTAGGTAACAATAAATATAATTCAAAGATAGTGTCCATGCAGTTTCTTGCCAGTTCTTCTCCATAGGTACCTACGTATTACGCTTTGGAATGGGCAACTAGCTTCTTCAATGGTTTAAGGCTTCCGCAGACAGGCGCGACACGACTGTGCGACGCGATTCTGCTGGTAGAAGTTTTCATAGAAATTGTTTTACTAGAGTCTGGTCGCGCTGTCGTGGCTGTCTCCGGGAGCCTTAAATTGAAATAAAAGCTTTCAATTTGACTTGTGGGGAAAATTCCAGCATACGTAGAATTGACAAAAAGTTGTAATCTATCGAATTTGCCAGTAAAGACTGTAAATCACTGGTCTCATTCGCTAATAGTTTGTTTCGGACAAGCGCAGAAGGGAGAGGGTGCTCCCCTTACTCCTTAGACGAAAACCATTATGTTGACGATTTCCGTAGAGTGGCGCAACTAACGATATATTATACACTTAACAAATTCAATTGTGTTTTAGAAAAGTGTGTGATGGTGCATATGAAGCTACTGTTGCAGAAGATGGGTCCTGAAGACAAATTGCGTGGTTCGTGACCATCATCATCATCATCTGCCTAGCCTTTTCCCAACTATGTTGAGGTCGGCAGGCTCCCAGTATAACCGGATGAAGCTGAATACCAGTATTTTACATGGAGCGACTGCCTATCTGACCTCCACAACCCAGTTACTGAGTAATACGGTACCCCCTGGTAAGACTGGTTGTCAGACTTTCGGGCTTCTGACTACCCGTAACGACGACACCACCGTATCCACGAATGACAGCCGGGACCAACGCAACGCAACGGTTTAACGTGCTTTCCGAGGCACGGAGGGGTCTTGCTATGTTGCACTTGGTTGTTGACTTGACTTGGCGTAGTTCGTAATCATTCGTCATTATTGAAATACGGTTTAAAATCCAAAACATGCGCGCGTAGTGATGTGTAACACAGAATCGTGACGAATGGAAACATTTTAATAAGCCCTTGACATCTCTTTACGTGCGCTTTTTACTCGATTCTTCTTTAATTCATAAACAAGTTTTTAAACTAGGTTTTAATGAATATTTTTTAAAATTTTCTATTTCAAACTCTCTTAAGGCGACTACATGACCTAAAGCGCGGTCTTTGTGTGACTGCATAGAAAAGAAAGAGAAGCGCGATGACACAACGCTGGTAATTTATTACAAAATAAGAAGCAATTATCCGTTTCCAAAAAGTCTATTGTTTGGACTAAAAAATTAAAACACTATTATGTTGCTTGTAGAATAATCTGACAAAAAATCTTATTGATTGTATGTATATTAGTATGGTTTTTATTGTAAAAAGAAAGTTTTTAGAGGTATCTTCATGATTTTGTTCTATCGTATCAAATTAGTTGTATTATATTTTCAACACACTATCTACTTATCACAATATCCTGAAGAATACCATATATTTTTCTGATTTTGTTTACTGTAGTCGATCATATACTTTTATTGTTTCTAAAACTTGCGTTTTTTTTGCGTTTAGGTCCTGTAAGCCCCTTAAAACTATTTTATAATTCAGCGTGCATGACTGTACCGCTGGTAATTCTTGTGAGTAGCGCATTGAGTACTGTCGCGTACAAATGGAACTGCTTTGATTGGGTTAGTCACAAGCCTGTGGTATTACTTGTAAGGGCGACGGCAGATGGGGCGGTTATTACCCGACTACGGCAAAACCAAAAGGAAGGGTTGTGATTTTAGCAGTCTATGTATGTATGTTTTTGAAGATTCTTCTCCCATTTCGGCACGAACAGACAAATTCTTCAGCTTTAAGGGGACTACATGATCTAAAGCGTGGTCACTGTCGGACTGCATAGAAAAGAAAGAGAAGCGCGATGACACAACGATGGTAATTTAGTGCAAAATATGAAGTAATTATTTAATTACAAAAAAACTATTGTTTGGACTAAAAAATAAAACAGTATTGTTTTAGTATGTTGCTTGAAGAATAATCTGCAAAAAATCAGAATGATTGTATGTACATTAGTATGGTTTTATTGTAAAAAGAAAATTTTTAGAGGTATCTTCATGACTTTTTTCTATCGTATCAAATTAGTTGCATTACGTTTTCAACTCAATATCTACCTAGCATTTATATCCTGAAGAATATCATATATTTTTATGATTTTGTTTACTATAGTCGATCATATCCTTTTACTATTTCTAAAACTTGCTTTTTTTGTGTTAAGGTCCTGTAAGCCCCTTAATAAACTTACGAGCACTATCGCAGCGACAACTCGCCCAATATGAACGTGACCTAACATTCAATAAGGCATCAATAGAGGACCACTCGGCGCAAACCGCAGCGGCGACGCGCCAGTCGCGTCTGAAAGGCCTTTAACTACATTTGCGGCTTGTCTTACATGTGAGACGGCTTTTTGTTGCTTTTATTAGATGTGGGTAGTCTGGGATTGAGCTGGACTAATTGCAGTGTGGTTCTAGGCAAGGAATAAGCAAGATTACACTCTTGTAAGACTAAGACGGTTATTTGAGGGGCCCGTGGCTAAATAATAACAGCCGCACGGGTCGATCGATCAGGTTAAGCTACGCTTGCCGCGGTTGGTCTGTGGATTGTAATGATTACAATTCTGTAAATACATATTTGTTTACGAGTTTACGACCGCGAATCATATTTTAATCATCGTACAACTTAATACTGACCAGCAAATTGCAAAAAACGTAAGAAAAATTGAATTTCGCGGGTCACCTTAGCGCTTCCCCCTTAAGGTTGGCGCGACGCGACAGTGCAACGCGATTCTGGTAAAACAATTTCCTTCCATAAGAGTTTCATAGAAGAACTTGTTCTACTAGAGCCGCGTCGCGCATGTCTGCGGGAGCCTTATTTTTTCTCTCAACATCACTTTGAAAGTCGAACGGTGTCTCGTTGTGAATCCACGATGATTTACTTTAAAAACTGGCCAAGTGCGAGTTGTCTCGCACACGAAGGGTTCCGTACTACAAGGCAAAAACGCCAAAAAAAAACACGTTTGTTGTATGGGAGCCCCCCTTAAATATTTATTTTATTCTGTTTTTAGTATTTGTTGCGGCAACAGAAATACATAATTTGTGAAAATTTCAACTGTCTGGCTATCGCGGTTCTTGAGATACAGCCTGGTGACAGACAGACGGACGGACGGACAGACAGCGAAGTCTTAGTACCCAAAAAACAAATGAGTTTGCTTTCGAATTGTGTGCGCTCACTTGAGTGAGGTGAGCAGTGAACTTTACAGAACAGCACAGAAGTGCGTTTAAGCAAGTATATCCAATGTGTCACCTCACACAATCCTTGGTAAGGGTTATCGCTCTGCCGGCGCGCGATCCCTAAGCTAAGGGATCCAATGTATGGCCAGCAGTAAAACCGTACAAACACGGGCTAATATCGGTCGTACATTGTCTACTTACAGCACATGAATAGGTAGGTACACAACAGAAACCAAGCCTCATACTATCGAGTAGATATACATAGGTAGGTACACTAGTATAGGACTTCGAAAGCGACCTTGACCTTGACCGTCTTATTACAAAACGAGTTCTAACTGTAGACCTAGCTTTAGAAATTCTTAATGCAAAATTGACAACTGAGACTTGGGCTTTCTTTTTTTTTCGGATGGGAATTCATCAAATGACCCCTCCCGCTCTGGGAGGAGCGGAAGGGAGTGTCAGATTCTTACTGACCAAAACCCTAGCTTAACCTGATCGATCAACCTGTGCGGCTGTTATTATTTAGCCACGGGCCCCTCTCGAATTTCGAAGCGATGCCCCAATCCATCGAGTAGGCATAGGTAGGTACTCCGGCAAAGGACCTTGACCTTGAAAGAGTTTGTTTCGATGTTTCTTCTTAGATAATTGGAAAGGGCACACCGAACTCAAGAAGTTACAGACATTGTTATGACGTGTCTATTCCTCTTCGTACCGGTACGAACTGTGGATATTAGAATATTTAGAATAGTTCATCATCATCTTCCTGCCCTTATCCCATGTTTACTTGGGGTCGGCGCAACACGTTTTCTTCT
>OX637568.1:5633063-5824461 GCA_951800025.1 Oligia strigilis | reverse complement strand
ATGAAGATAATCAATATGCTGTCTTTGTAACTTATGTAGAAATTTATAACAACAGTGTGTTTGATTTACTTGAAGATGGGCCTCCAATAAGTAGAAACTTGCCTGTAAAGATCATCCGCGAAGATGCAGCACATAACATGTATGTTCACGGAGTAACTGAAGTAGAAATTAAGTCTGCTGAGGAAGCTTTTGAAGCATTTTACTTGGGTTTGAAACGAAAACGAATGGCGCATACTTCATTAAATGCAGAATCAAGTAGAAGCCACTCAGTGTTCACAATTCGATTGGTGCAGGCACCGGTAGATGAGATGGGAGAAGCTGTGATCCAAAATAAAAAGTTTCTCAACATAAGTCAGCTTAGCTTAGTAGACTTAGCTGGCAGTGAACGCACTAACAGAACTAAGAACACTGGTCAACGTCTACGAGAAGCTGGTAACATTAACAAGTCTTTGATGACACTCAGAACTTGTCTGGAAGCATTACGAGAAAATCAGATCAGCGGGGCTAACAACATGGTGCCATACAGAGAGTCAAAGATTACTCATTTATTCAAGAATTTCTTTGAAGGAGAAGGCCAAGTACGTATGGTTGTGTGTGTTAACCCAAGAGCTGAAGATTATGATGAGACTCTCCAAGTGATGAGGTTTGCGGAGATGGCTGCTGAGGTTGAAGTGGCTAAACCACAGATTATTGACATAGGTGCTAATATTGGGTTGACATCAGGCCGTCGTAAGGCTAACAGACTATTCACAACAGCCCGAGACAACATGGTCAGGCCGGAAGCCAAAGACTTAGAGATGGACCTGGGTCTTGTCTACAGTCTTGGACCTGACTTCCCAAGTCTAGAACTGAACAGTTCTCAAGCAGCACACATTATCAAAGAACTCATGGCCCATTTGGAGATGAGGATTAGCCGACGCGAAATTCTGAAACGCAGCAAAGCTATCAAAGACGAAAGGTTGAGGTCTGCTCTATTGGACCTTGAAAAGGACTCCTTGGAAATCAGGAGCGAGAATGCTTCTTTGCGTGGACAGTTGGCAGCATCTGAACGCAGGGTGAGAGCTCTAGAAGAACGCTTGACCTCTACTGAAAACGCATCACTAACACATCAAAGGAAATTAAACGAACTGACAGAGTACACATCTTCATTGAAAAGAGACTTGCAAGAAAAAGAGATGATGCTTTGCCAAAACAAATTCGACAAAGAAAAACAAAAGAAGATTCTAGAAAGGAAATACAATCACAAGATTGCAGCTGAACATGAGAAAGCGAAAGAAATAAATTCCGAAAAGGAACGACTAAGGACCGCTATTGAAGAAAAAGAGAACAGACTGAGAATAATAGCTCATGCTCTTAACCGGGGAGACAATGATGATTTCAACAAGCTTACAGGAGAAATGGGTGCACAGACAAGCGACCGAGATGGAAATTTTACTCCAGGGTCAACACCCAGAGCTTTACCAGCCCATCTGCTTACCCCATTCAGCTCTGTACCACAGACAAATCACAACCAAAGAGAGACACTGACACAGAGAGACACGCCATCGTCATCCCGTCGTGGCATAGCCATTGCCAATCCCAGACACCGTCGCTCTATCTCCGCCGACGGCCGAAACTGGGTCGAACATGCTCCCAACAAAATAGTCCCCATGGGTACAGTAATGAAGCCAAACATTGTCAACAGTAAGGTCATCAATAAGTTAACAAGTGTTAAAGACATAGCCAACTCTAGGACGTCGAAATACTGTCTGATTTCCCAAGAACAGGACACTGATGGGGAGTTAGAAACAAAATTGTATAAGGGCGACGTTGTTCCTACATGTGGTGGAGGTGCTCAGGTGATTTTCAATGATGTGGAGATGCTAAAACAATTCTCTCCGACACGAGAATCTTCTCAGTCGCACTCCAACCGTCAGTCTGGTACTAACTGTGCCAGACATTCTGGCAAGCGTCGGGACACAAATAACTCTCCACCGCAGACACCTTCAAATACGAGCAAAAAGCAAAGAGTTGATGATGACTGATTTTAGATACTGGTAAGATGTTTTCGCCATTTTCTTTGTTTGCATTCATCTGGGATTCCTGATCTAATTCACTTGAAAATGTCATTGATTGATAAAAATTCTCACCAAAAAGTTTGGTACAAAAAAACTCTTGATCAGGAATTTCGGATGTATGTCTCTGGTTATTATTAATTAATATGATTATGATAAATTGTGTGAGATAGTTAGAAAGTTTGTTGTTGTTTCTAAGTTCTGTTAAAAGTTATATTAACATTTTGATTAGTTCAGACCCGACTATTTAAGCCTAGAATATTGTAACTCATCTAAGAACCCTAGAACATTTAGTTAAAAAAATATGTAGGTAGGTTTTACTGTGATTTCTTTATTTTGCAGTGTGATTTTAGGTTTTACATATTTTCAAAGATTTAATCCCTCTCAAAAACCTACCCATTATTTTTGGGTTAATTGCTAGCAGCTAGAAAAAACTGTACCTCTTAGTAACCCCCAGTTGGGTAAAATTAACACATAGATATTAATTAGTTTATTAACTTTATCATCACAGTTTTAGTGGTATTTTTAGGAACTAAAGCTATGGTTTTCTAGGAGAACGGTGCCCGTCATTTAATAACGGCGGTCATAATAAAAATCTGTAATTTTCACCAGTCTATTTGACATTGTGCAGTCAAAAAACGCCCCAATTAGATATTTTGTTATAATCGTAATACATTGAATTTGTGGGATAAAATTGTAGTCAGTTTACAAATCTACTCACGCACATGGTCGCACACGGTCTGTAACGTAGTAGGTACTTCGTTCATTTTGGTTTGTTTTGACTATACAGCGAAAGAGTGACTGTAATTCACATAGTTTTAGTTATTTTTCGGATAAAAAATTACCTATATTAAAAATGACAGAAATCATTTCAGGAAACGATTCTAAACAAACCACTTCTATAGTGAGCATCAATTCGGTTACACATTGTATAGACATCCGTTTTAATAGTCGTTACGGGTAGTCGGAAGCCCGAAAGTCTGACAACCAGTCTTACCAAGGGGTATCGTATTATCCAGTAACTGGGTTGTGGAGGTCGGATAGGCAGTCGCTCCAGTAAAATACTGGTATTCAGATGCATCCGGTCAGACTAGAACCCGACCCCAACATAGTTGGGAAAAGGCTAGGCAGATGATGATTGTATAGACAGCCATTTTGGTGTGACCGTTCGCCGCTTTCTTAGGAAACCAAAGCTAATTAACTAGTTAATTAATATATCTAACACCTAAGTTTTGTTAAGATTTCTAACTTTATAGTTGTATAATTTTTCTATTACATTTTGAAAACTTCTTAAACCCTTTAGCGTTGGTTGACCAATCTGATTTTTCATTCAATGCCCGAATTTCCTAGAAAATAATATTTAAAAGTAGTAAACTTGATATTGGGGGCTTGTGGCTAAGTAATACCAGCCGCACGGATCGATAGATCAGGTTAAGCTACGCTTGCCGCGGTTGGTCCGTGGATGGGTGACCATCTTTACATACCAAGACCCCTCCGTGCCTCGGAAAGCAGGTTAAGCCGTTGGTGACGGTTGTCATTCGTGGATCTTTGACAGTCGTTACGGGTCGTCAGAAGCCTGAAAGTGTGACAACCAGTCTGACCAAGGGGTATAGTATTACTCAGTAACTGGGTTGTGGAGATCAGATAGGCAGTCGCTCCATGTCAAATACTGGTACTCAGCTGCATCCGGTTAGACTGGAAGCCAACCCCAACATAGTTGAAAAAAGGCTAGGCAGATGTTGAGTAAACTTGATGTTACAAATGAATAATGATTCAGTCAGCCAATTTATGAAGGGTAGAAGAAGACTTCACAAAACACGCTTAAAAGGGCTTGTGATTTTTAATTTTTGATTCTGAAGACATTTTGACTGTGATTCAAATAAATTTGCTCATTGTACAAGTGCATACCATTTTTTTTGTTACATTGTGAAACTGGTTTCATTGACAATGCTTTATTTTGGTTGTGGTGCTCCTTGTGGCTAATCGGATAAGTACACGATAAGTACAACTAATTATATATTTTTTTAGTTAGCCTATGTTGTGCCCCACTGCTGGGCAAACGCCACCCTTTTTACAAGCTTTTATATAAACTTGCAATGTTCGTATGCAAGTTGTCCTTTTCAAAATTTGCAAGTTAAATTCGACCAACTTCCTAGTGTTTGATTGAGCTGATCTCTGGCCCTGTTGGCCCTACAAACGTTATCAGATCGTCACACCACCTTCGTCGTGGTCTACCTCGACGGCGATGTCCTCCCTCAGGCGTCCAGTGAGTGATAATCTTTGCCCATCATAATTACAATTATAAGCAAAAAACAAGTCCCTTAGGGCCGGTTTTTTGAACCGTAATAAACTCGACGAATTGTTAAAAATAGTAACTAATGGTTTAATTTTGGCAAAATGTGTTTTTTGATAAATTTTTTGTCTTTGAATTGTCAAATAGGTAACTATTAGTTGACCCAGTTGACACCGCTACAAACACTGATCAATAGTTGTGTAACAGTTTACGTTAATTATCTTCTCATACCTTGACATTGGCAAAATCATCGAATGTTACCGATGGAGCCAGAACCTCAAAAAAATAGAATAGAATAGACCATTACTTACTATTTTTAACAATTAAATTTTTAACAATTAAGAATTAAATAGATATGGTCTGTGCTCAATGAGGTTCTCTATAAATAAAAACCATGAACCTCCATACAAACTTTCATCCCATTTGATTTTAATCGCTTTAGAAGAATTTCCAAAAATCATTCCTTAGTGCTCACTTTCGTAGTTTTAAGGAATTCTTGTGCAAAATTTAATGGTTCTAGAACCAGTGGTTTAGGCTGTGTATTGGTTATCAGTGAATGAATGAATTTAAAATTTAATATGCTATAAACGAGGGTTTTGCAATAAAGCCTTAAGTATTATCAAGCATTGTCAATGAAATTATCTACCTACGTTTAGTATACTATATACTCACATACATTATACACATAGTAAATAAGACTTTCATTATCTTTTTTCTTAACTTTCTGAAGTAGGTTGATTGTTGTAAAACGATTTGTTTATGTTGCATTAACTAAAATACCTGATTATAACCCATTTTATTTTTGAACTACACATGCTCACTGTAGACTAATTTGAAAATAAACTTTGTATGTTAACATTAAGTATGTTCAAAGAATTTGTACTATAATGTAGTTCTTACAGCCCTAGGCAAATATAAGTTCTAATATAGATCTGATATACTTACCTAGCTAGATATTAGAAAAAACGCAATGTGGTATTGAACTAAAGTGGCACTTTTATTCATCAATATGTTTCCAAAATGGTGGTATAGTCTTTTTCCTCAGAATTTTCTAAGTAGTAGCTCCGAGTATAGATCTTAGCCTAATCCCATGTAATAGGGGGGTGTCAATAGGCTCTGCCTCCTATTACATGGGACTTAAGGGTTATAATACGCTAAGGCAGCCCTATTTTTGCAATTTGTAGGTTACGATACGATAATACGATTCATGTACCTACTGTAACAATTTATTTACAGAGTTATAATCATTAGAAACACCAAATCAACTCTTAGAATTGACCTCGAGTGATAACCGCCGAAACTTACGTGTTGTAGGTCGTGGGACTCGTGGGTTCGAACCCAGACGGGCGCTTTAGGTAGGTTGTGTAAATTATTTCATCACAACTGCTCTTTTAAAACGGTGAAGGAAAACGTCTTGTGTAACATACAAAACAACATAATAATGATTATCATCATCATC
This sequence comes from Oligia strigilis, assembly GCA_951800025.1. NCBI lineage: Eukaryota > Metazoa > Arthropoda > Insecta > Lepidoptera > Noctuidae > Oligia > Oligia strigilis. The sequence goes on along the minus strand of OX637568.1, from coordinate 5,818,655 downwards.
ATTTCAGCCGAAAGACGTACACTGCTGGACAATTGGACATAGGTCTCCCCCAAGCACCTCCACTTCGACCGGTTCTGTGCTTCTCGCATCCAACGGGTTCCTGCGGCCTTCACAAGGCAGATGACCGATGAGGCCGAAAGGTTCTGGAGTGGCGACCGCGTACCGGAAGACGTAGCGTTGGAAGGCCTCCCACAAGGTGGTCCGACGACCTTGTGAAGGCCGCAGGAACGCGTTGGATAATGATTATAATTCTTTGGAAATCTAAATTTCGCAGGCTACCCAGGCGCTTTCGCCTTAAACTTATTTGGCAAAATGTGGGTGTACCAAACACTTGTCCATCCATTCAAAGAATACAGGCTTGAAACTTCAAGCCTGTATTTGTAAACGTGTAAACGGATAAACATAACTATGTTGGAAATAACACGAATATAACTATGTTTGTCCGTGTTATTTCAAATGAGTCAAACCAAGTTCTTTTAACTTCACCGCGGGTGAGTAATTAAAACAAATTTATAAAACGGAAATGGATATAATCTAATTTAGGGGTGTCTCTTTCCGGTATAAAGGTCGAGTGTAATCTGAACTTGTTGAACCGTTGGGTTAGTCAGCATTATGTAACTAAGTACACACGCCAGCACATCAAGCTACTACAATCTGTCAAATTTCTTTAATAGATTTTCAACTTTATCGCTACAGTATAAAGTTCAAAGTAGATTGGGAAAATTTGACAGTTTCGGGTAGATTGATGTGCTGGCGCCTGTACATAGTTTAAACTGAATTACTTTGTTCTGTTACATTATACTAGCTTTTGTCCGCGACTTCGTCCGCGTGAAATGTCTTGTTCCTCCGACCCTCCCCGTCGCATCGCATCGCCTACCCGCGCTATTACTTTGTTTTCGTTTAGCGATCTTTTACACTTTTTTTTCTTTTTGTTCAGCTCTTGAGGGTCATAGCGTGATGTTTAATAGCCTATAGCCTTCCTCAAGAACTGGGCTATCAAATTATTATTTTTTTTTTCATCTGACTGGTAGTTTCAGATATGAGTGCTCAAACAAACTCTTCAGTTGATTGTTTATCCATTTATTGGAATCCATACTAATATTATAAATGCGAAAGTGTGTCTGTCTGTCTGTTACCTCTTCACGCTTAAACCGCTGAACCGATTTAGATTAAATTTTGTATAGAGATAGCGCTTGAGTCCCGGGAAAGGACATAGGATAGTTTTTTTTATCACGATATTTCCACGCGATCAACACTTATGCGGCTGAAATCGGGGGGCGCTGCTAGTTAATTATAAAAACGATATTAAATAATAATTGTCCGTCAATGATAACTTGTAGGTGTGCTGTTTCGAAAAAACTAAAAAAGTCGGCGATTATAAGAAAGTTTAGTGGCGTAAGCAACGTGCCTGAAGTTGGAAAAAGTAATCGAAAATTGTCGATGAAGATTTGAATCGCTGCTTTTTCATATGTTTTATTTTTCCCTGCATTCTTTGCAAAGAGTTCTCATTTGACCCATTTAACACCAAGAACTATTCTGCTCGCACTCGGCTGAACGCTGACTTTTTTAAAAATGCATAGTGCTTATATACCTTATATTTGTATTCCTTTTATAGTGCTTGTTAGTGATCCTAAGATTTCTACTACATTTTCTGTTTTTACCCGTGAGAACCTGTAATTGGCTTTATGTCTCATAAACGATTGTTATGCTTCTGTTATAGCTGTTGGTTCTCCTATAAATAAATAAATAAATAACTCTCCGGGGAATAAACGCGTGGTGATGTTTGATTTTAATGATTTTCATAAAGAGCCAGGAATTTGAGACAATTTTCAAGTTATGGAACAACAAACTGAATGTCCATACTAAACAAAGTTCAAATTCCATTGCAACCAAAAACATAAATTAGGACCTTTTTGTTACAAATGGTCACTCAAAAATCAGCTTAGAATGCATTTCACAAAGTAGATAACTGATTAAGTGGCAATGGAATGTTAATTATCTGAGATTTTGAACACTGCACATACATACGTTTCTTTTCTTCAGTAAATCGTATTTTCTAACGCCTCGAAGATAGGTTTTGATAAGACAAGTGAGCAAAAGTCTCTAAGCCAGGCCAAGACGAGCCTTATTTTGTTTTTCATTAGCCTAGTCTGTATAGATTCTACGTTCTATGGTTTACCTGTTTTTGTGCAAGCAATTTAAGGCTTTTAACGCTACTACTACGAAAGCTAAGCGCGCATAAGTCGTATAAACAGTTTAATAGGTAAATATTTATTCTTATGTAAGAGTATACCACTACAACCCACGCTCAATTTCATGCCCCTTAACGCCACTTATTTCAATTACAACCACCGTTTTGCGTTCAAAGTACTTAACTAGATAATTATGAGGATATGGGTTATTTAATAAACTTTGGTTTAACTATTTTGTCGACGCCATTTTGTACGTCAATTGTAAGTTTTCCCGCCATGTTTTTGGCGCGGAATTGTATTAAAATACTTTTCAATTGATTTTGTTGTTTTATTTTTGTACTTCTTGATAGTCTGCTGAGCATGAAGTCCTTAATAGCGCTTACGACGTACGGCATTTCATACAAACTTTCAAGCCCGTGTTTTTCGAAATTAATGAACCGATTTTAATGAAACTTCATACCCTTAAGCAGGATACAAAGGTCTAAAAAGTTAAGTACTTATGAACATTTTCAAAATGTCTTATTTAAAAAAAGATACCCGGAAATCTCTGTTTCTATGGCAAGTTTAAAACCGGTCTTTTTTTGGACCGGAATTTGGCTGTAACACTACCTACTTTTCGAAAATGTTCTTTACTAACTTTTTAGACCTAAACATTATAGCTAAAAAAATCAAAGACTAGCAAGACTAACAAAGCTAGCTGACATATCTTATTTGTCTGGACAATTACTTTCTCCAGCACTCTAATTTCGTAACACACTATGAGTCACAATGGCGCCGATTCTGTTGTTCACAAACTAAACTAAATTTAAGTTCATGCATATTTTTCTTTCTATTTCATTAAGAAAAGGACAGAAGATAAATATTAGTTTAGTCCTGTCAAATTAAGATAGTCCATAGACAATTTAGACGAGATTAAAAAGTTGGCTCCTAAAAATACGTCAATTTATGTCAGGTGCTGACTAATTTGACAGGACTAAACTAATATTTATCTTCTGTCCTTTTCTTAATGAAATAGAAAGAAAAAGATGCCGGAACTTAAATTTAGTTTAGTTTGTGAAAAACAGAATCGGCGCCAATCTGAATGATTTTGAAGGATATTGCTAATCCATTGCTTCATACGTTCGAAAAAAATGTCAGCTAAGAACGTAAATAACACAATGAATGTTGTTCAACTGTCAAAATGAAAGCTATTGCTACTGTTAGTGTGTTACGCTATTACCCGGCAGTCCCGTATAAGAATTGAACGCAATAAACACCCAGTAGGTAATTGAATTATGTTTATAAATACAGGATGCAGACACTTTATTGTTAAGTAGTGTAACGACTGTCATACTCGAGTGAGTCGATAGGGAGACCCCATCCCCATTACAGAACGTAGCTGCACGAATACCTTAATAATGCTGTAGGTATGTAGGTACCTACTCTCGCGATCAATCAAGTCGCGTTTGTATAGACGCGACGCCAGCTGGCACATCAAGCTACCCGAAACTGTCAAATTTTTCCAATCAACTTTGAACCTTATACCTACTTTAGCGATAAAGTTGAAAATCTACAGTTTGTAATAGCTCGATGTGCTGGCGTCTATACGTCACAGTTCAGGTAAATGATCGCGTTTAACATTTTTTACTAAAATCCTAGTTAGAGTTCCGTTCCCATACTGTAATAGTAGGTAAGTACTTACTCTAATAACTTCAGGGCATGCGTAGTGGGGACTGCCGCAAGATGTCTCTAGCAGCGAGCCGGCCGGCTGCAGCGACGCCATCCCGAAGTCCGCTATCTTGATGTTGTTCCGCTCATCCAGAAGTAAGTTCTCGGGCTTTAGGTCGCGGTGGCTGGAAAGTAAAATAAATTCGGTTGTAATTCGAGTGTGTATTGGTTTTACGAGATAAGGCCCGGAACTGTCACATTATTAGTATCGTTATTCGACACTAGATGGCAGTAGCTGTGTTTTAATTTTGTAATAGGTATTCATTGCACGAAGTAATATACGAGGCTATTAGTATTACCAGTTTTGACTGTTCGGCCCGGCGCCCACTATCGGCATCGGCACGGCTGAGGATTTTTATATTCAATGACACGGTATGTCGGATACCCTATCTTTATTTTTGCACCTACGATGATTATTATCATTGAAATTTCAATTTTATCGTAATACAATTAAGTTACATTTTTATTCGTCGCATAAAAATCCTTAGCCGTGCCGATGCCAATAGTGGGCGCCGGGCCTTCCTTGTCACTTGTCAGTCACTCTACTAGTTCAATTTAGTCAAAGGACTCGTCTTGAGAGTCATCCAATTTGATTAGCCAAAACACTAGCGACATGTGAATTGCAGTCACGACTTCCACCAGGACAGATTAGTCTTTTATAGGAGCATCCACATAGCAAGCATTTCGCAACAAGTGTTAACATGGTTGTGAAAATACCTTAGCGAGCTAATTAGTGATACCCTAAGCAATCCACGCCTGTAGGCCCTCCTATCCACTAGTCGCCTCGTATATTTCCAAAACATCGACGAGCGATTTGTAAAGATTGGCGCACATCTCTAGCTAGAGTGACTTTTGGGTCTTGTAATATCTTGCTGTTAAACAGCCTTGCCTTTCATGTGCTAGCAAATACTGTTTCGGTGCTGTTTCTGCCTTATGATGCCCCCCGAGGCGTGATGCCCTAAGCAACTGCTTAATTTGCTTAGGGGCTAATCCGGCATTGGAGCTAATCACTTGTTTGCGAATGAAGGAAGTGGTCTTTTGAACGTCTTCACGTCGCGTTGTAATGCTCGATTCAATTTATCCGCTGCTCAAATACTTGGAGGCGAATACGCATTACGCGCGGTGTGATCGCACCTTTACACTTAGGTACAGTAAAATAATAAGAAATCAAGCAATAGACAATACGTACCATATAGAGTGACTGTGACAGAAGTCCAGAGCGGATATGATTTGTCTGAAGAACCGGCGCGCCTCTTTGGGAGTCAGCCGCCCTTTCTTCACCAGGTAGTCGAACAGCTCTCCACCGCTTACGTGTTCTAATACTAAATATCTGAAAATAGTAGAGAAGTCTCAAGTTAGTAAGGATTTTGTAATAAAGGAGAATTATAACCAAAAGTCGACTGGCAAAAAAGCCAAGAGGTCTCTTCTTTCCGTAGTAATTAAAAAAAACCGGCTAAGGGCGACTCGGACTCGCACACGAAGGGTTCCGTACCACAAGGCAAAATCGCCGAAAAAAAGTTTCTTATAAACCCCTTTGAATTTTAACTTTATTTTTATTATTTGTTGTTATGGCGGCAACAGAAATACTGTGAAAATTTCAACGGTCTAGCTATCGCGGTTCATGAGATACAGCCTGGTGACAGACAGACGGACAGTGGAGTCTTAGTAATAGGGCCCCGTTTTTACCCTTTGGGAACGGAACCCTAAAAATATGGAAAATTGCCGAACAGTCGTCATCATTCTGATAAAAGACATCTACTGCCATACGCAGGCTAGACCTGCCAATAGGTCGTCAGTCAACTTTGTGGGATGCAGTGGCGTAGGTATAGGGTGATTGGGGCAAAATGCCACGGGCCCCCCAGCCAGAGGGGGCCAAACATGCTAAACTAAGAGAGCATCTCTTGTAAAAATATCGTCTCCGTCACTCATGTTACTAGCTGTGTGGTGTGACAGTAACAGTTGTCTCTTTCTAGAACTAAGCTTAGAGATACACCGTACCTTCCGATAAACATACGAACACTTAGGTAGTTAGATACTTACAAATATTTCTTATTCTCGTAAACATCGGACAGTCCTAATACGTGTGGATGTTCTATCAATTTCATAATTGCTATTTCTCTTTCCACCTGAAAAAAATAAAAGGTTTTTTTTTGTGAAATCCAAGAATGAAAAGAATGCAGAAATAATTGTAAATTGTAATTCTCATCACTGTCAATAGATGGCATTAAATTTATTTTTGAATATTCATTCTCTATTTTGTCAAATTAACGTAAAATTTCATTTTCATTTCGTTGTTAGTGTTACCATACCTACTTAGTATTTAAATAGGTACCTACTGACATACATCTTAGTTTTTGGTAATTTAAATACCTATATTCTAGTTACTCAACAGCAGATGACGCTATTTTACATGTTGAACGTTAAAATAAAAGTGGTTTTGATGTTTACCTTCATCAACACAGATTCGCTGAGTTTCTCCCTGTTGATGATCTTGATGGCCACCTTCTTGCCCGTCACGCAGTGGACACCCAATTTCACTAGACCTGGAAACATAGAAATTGAAAATTGAGACATTTTGATCAAAACCTGTGAATTTCGGGTAGCTACGGCCACCCGTTGACCCGTAAAATACGTATTGTTTCCGAGATAAAAATATTTATACTAAGTAGGTACTTATACCATTTAATTCTTGGGTCTTTACGAAGAAATTCTCAACAACAGTCCTGACTAACTTTGCGGAGTGATTGCATAACAGTACCTAGCACTGGCTTTCATTTTGACAGTTCAAAAATATACATTGCGTTATTTACGTTGCGTTCGAAGGTTAAGCTACGGTTGCCACGGTCGGCTCGTGGATGGGTGACCATCCATTACATATCGAGACTCCTACGTGCCTCAGAAAGCCGTTGCCATTGCATTGGTAGATCTGAGACAGTCGTTAGGGATAGTCAGAAGCCCAAAAAGGTCATGACAACAAGTTCCACCAAGGGGTATCATGTCACCCAGTAACTGGGTTGTGCAGGTCAGATAGGCAGTGCTCTATGTAAAATACGCCCAAGCAGCAAAATTATCCTATAGTGCAGATGTTATAGGCCTCCAGCACTTGTAATGTTCTCTTAACGGTTCTAGTATTTGCTGCCACGCTTATAATAGCAAGCATGGAGTTAGTTGGGCCTTATAGTATATCTGATCTTATACATTAACTTATAGTTACTTATAGGTTGAAATTAAGAGTGCATTATAAGCTAGGGTGGCCTATAAAAGTATCGCGAGGGTGTAAATGCACTCAAGAGTAGATAAACTGGTAAGCTATACTTATAACTGCTAACAAGAAGCATTATAGAACTACTATAAGTAAAGTACGGCAATAAGAGTGATAAACAGAACTAAATATACTGGAAACTATTTGAATTTGTTACTTGGTTTTATAAGGCTTTACAAATTCACTTTACAGAACAATTATAAGTAAAATGGAGCGGTTTTATAGTGGTATAAATCAATTTGGTTAAAAAATCTTAACACGATTATAAAGGTTTAATATAATATACTTAGTATCCAAAACTATATCCGTGGTGTCCTGTACAAGAATACAGTGGTTTATAATGGTCTTGCAAATGCTATTATGGTGTAGGTTGCTAGCTTTGTATTTGGCGAAGAACGAATCGTAGAAATAGAAGGATCCGTACAAAATAGTTACTGTGAAAATTTTAGACAAAATGTTTATATTTTTGTTTTTATTTGCTAATATTTTACATATTTATTTATATCTGTAACTGCCCGTGACATCACAGCGGGCCCTATCAGAATACCAGCGCTGCGACCTTTATTTTTTTTTTTAAATGTCGCAGCATCACGCTGAGATAGGAGCCTTTTGGCCTCGTATAGGACTTTGTTTCATTTTCCTTTTGTTACTTTTTTTTTATATAACTTGGATTTTTATTTTACTGTGTTTAGTTTAGTTTGTGATCTTCCTGTACGAGTCGCAATAAATACTTTTTCTTTCTTTCTTTCTTTATATTAATAATTCTGCACAAAACGACGTTTTGTCAGTAAAAAGCGATTTAAATTTAGACTTAGAAGATTGTATTAGTGAGGAACCTGTGCAAGAAGATGAAAGCGATATTGAAGACTATTACAATTTTCAGCTACATCGATGTTAGAAAATGGGCTGTAGAATACAATAATTATACGACATGCGACATGACATTCTTTATTGGAAATTTTGAATAAGAAGATTGAAGATGTCCTACCTAAGGATGCCCGTACACTTCTTGACAATAATAAAGAAAATCTGGATATTACTAATTCAGCACGAAGAGAATATTGGCTTGGCCTTATCAAATGTTTATAAAATTTCTTTAAATACAAAATATTCGAAAATCCCTTTTAGTCAAAAAGCGATCGACGTCCAGAAACATTACCATTTTCAATGCTGACACCTAAAAAAAAACATTAAAATAAGACATAGGTACATAATAGCAATATAAAATAACCATCCGGTTATAGAAATATTAGCGGAACTCTAATTCCAAACAATATGGCCAAGCAATGGTTCTGACATTTAGCATTTTTGAACAAAGTACGCCTATAACGGTTTCTTAGTGTATTTGGGAAAACCAACTTTGTCAAAATGGCGACTTTTCGTTGTATGTCATACTGAAACCAACATTATTTTAAAATTCAACTTAATGAAAACGCTAATTTCAAGGGGCGTGTAAAAATTTTGATAAAAAACTTATTATACTTCACCGAAAATATAGGTGCGCCATGCACATTCAACACATTATAGATCTTGACTTATTGTTAACATCACTCTACTCATAATTGATATTCTAGATAATATTTATATTATGAAATGGATGCATATCTTACCTTTATCAATATTAATCTTTACAAATGTCATTCACCAATTCACAACATTTTTTGAGCTTGTAAGAGATTCACTGTGTACGTTATTGTCGTGTTTGGTTCCATTATGCGCTGATAGGTAGCTTCGCGGGAGCAAATAGTTTTACGTAGTCCAACTATATGGTCGTTATTGGCCAAAGTGGTGTTCACCAAGTCTACTATAGATATTTAATTAGGTAAAATACGCCTATAAATTGGGCCCTTTTCCGTGGTAATAATTGCTTACTATTCCGTTATAGTCCTAATGAAATGGTGGTTCCAGGACAATTACTAGACCACATTTTGCTGCTTGGGCGCCCATGCCCCTGCGCCTGGTCTCTCCCCGGTCGTGTCGGATTGCCGTCCCATCAGTCAGACTAAGAGAATGCCCAGAATGCAAGCTCCTGTGATCTCGCACACACTTAGTGCAAACTGCGAAGTATCTTTCTCATGGTCTATCTTACTCATCATCATCTGCCTAGCCTTTTCCCAACTATGTTGGGGTCGGCTTCCAGTCTAACCGGATGCAGCTGAATACCATTTAGGTATTTTACATGGAGCGTCTGCCTATCTGACCTCCACAACCTGTTACTGGGTAACCCCGATACCCCTTGGTAAGACTAGTTTTCAGGCTTCTGACTACCCGTAACGACTGTCAAAGTTCCACGAATGACAGCCGGGACCAACCGTGCTTTCCGAGGCACGGAAGGGTCACGGTATGTAAAGATGGTCACCCACATCCACAGGCCAACCGCGGCAAGCGTAGCTTAATCTGATCGATCGACCTGTGCGGCTGTTATTACTTAGCCACGGGCTACTAATATTATAAATGTGAGAGTTTGTGAAGATATTTGGATGTTTGTTACTCAATCACGCGTAAACCGTTGAACAGATTTGGATGAAAATTGGCGTACCTACATAGATAGACCAATAGGATACTTTTTATCCCGATATTCCCACGGGATCGAAACTTACGCGGGTGAAACCGCGGGGCGCTGCTAGTTCCTAATAATTACAATTTACATTAGACTTAGTGCGAACCGCGCGTTTAGTTTCAATATTTCCTGTAGCAGTATTTACGACTTACATAGAGTGGTTAATACCATTTCTTGATAACGAAAATGTTTCATTTGTAGCTTTTCAGTGGAATACTTTTTATTTGATTAAAAAGTAATATTTCAGCAGGACTCTTCTCGTGAAGGCTAAGAGCGTAATCACTATTCAGTGCATGTTGGTGAATTAAGACTATAGTCGGACTTTTAATTAGCTGCAGTAAAATGACAGCCTATGTGTTAATTACATAAATGACTGAAATTGACGTCTTTTTACCGACTTCAAAAAAAAGGAGGTTATCAATTCGATACGTATGTATGTAATATTATTGGAATTGCATTATATTCACATATGACAATCTACTATAAGGCTTCCAAACAAATATACAAAATTTCATAGACGTATGTATGTATATATGTATGTTTGTCCACGCATTTCTCAGCAACTATTAATCGGATCGTGACCATTTTTTTGTATTAGCTTACATTTACTTCAACTTAGGGAACAGTGCAAGTTTCATCAAAATCGGTTCAGTAATTTTCAAGATATGGACTAATACGTGTAAGTGTGACGGCCTGGCGTATTGATACGAGCTACGGGTGTAGTGTCAAAGGGAAAACATCTCAAAACCTTGGTCAAATTCTAGTGCAAAAACTAAAAATTACAAAATAAAAAGTAATTTAAAAAAATTAAACCGACTTCAAAAAGAAATTAACTCAAAATTATGAAATAACTTTAATTTCGGAAGTCGGTGTCTTGGGATCTGTATTTTAGTTTTTTGCCACCGACTTCCGAAATTAAAGTTATTTCATAATTTTGAGTTAATTTCTTTTTGAAGTCGGTTTAATTTTTTTAAATTACTTTTTTTGTTTTTTCGCGGCCATCAACCAAATCTTGTTTTTCTAGTACAGAATAGTGTAACAAACGAAACTTATTTGACATACATGGTATCTCTAAACTCAGTCCGAAATGAGTTATTAAGAAGTGTAATTTTACTGCAGCTAATTAAAAGTCGGACTATAGGTATATTAGGTAGGTAGGTAAGGTAGGTACCTTCACAAGATAAGATTAATTCTTCACGAATACAAAATCAGCCTATAATGTTCCCACTGCTGGGACGCAAACCCCCTCAGGTGAAAGGGAGTGGGCCGTAATCCACCACGCGGGCCCAGTGCAGATTAGTAGATGTCACATGTCTTCGAATTTTTAGTTTCCTCGCGATGTTTTCCTTCACCGTTTTGAGAGCAGTGGTGATGAAATAATTTACATTAAGTAAAGGGCCTTTCTGGGTTCAAACCTACGACCTCGTAAGTCGCGGGCATTGTCACTGGGCCACCACTGGCTCTTCAAGATTGTTTTCTTCAAATGGGTGTATGAACCGCTCTATATAACATCCATTTAAACAACAGATACTGGAGGCGCATTTGTAGTTAAACACCATTCATTCGGAATCCTCGGAAAGTGTAACAAGTGGTAGAATTCATCAATAATGTCATTTACGCACGGGTAAGTGGGAAACATTCTTTGTAACCTACAGAATACTCCGATCTATCGAAGAGGATACCTCAACTAGAAGTCTAAAGTTCGGACAGACAGGATACAAGGGAATAACGTGGTTGTGGATCTAAATAGGTATTTGTAACCGCCAAATCTATTTTTTTTATAAACGACTAACTTTCGCCCGCGACTTCGTCCGCGTGAATTTTCACCCTCCCCCCAGTCACCCTCTTAGGGGTGGAATTTCGAAAAACCCTTTCTTAGTGGATACCTACTCTTCACAAAGAACACACCCTCCAAATTTCATGTCTCTAGGACCAGCGGTTTAGGCTGTGCGTTGATATATCAGTCAGTCAGTCAGTACTTTGAATTTTTTAAGTATTTATAGATTTTAGCTTGGCCACGGTCAAAACCCTAATTACGTAACACAATCTCAATAATTTTGAAGGATATTGCTAATGCATGGCTTCATAGTGTTCTTATTGTTGGAAAAATACAGCATAAAAAACGCAATGAATGTTGTTGAACTGTCAAATTGAAAGCATTGCTGCTAATAGTGGGGTCTAGGCCTGACTGACAACACGTAGTGTCGAAACCTGTTATTTTTTGCCTAGTTATGTACTAATTAGATCTTAAGCTGAATGTGGGATTAGTGCGTTTGATCCCAGACTTCCCAGAGTCAGGTAAAGTCGGAAGACTGATTTTCCATTACTCAATTTTCCATAGCCCGAAGAGTGAATTCATCCAGCCTCCACTAATTTTAGCGGAATGCTAATCTGTGGTCGCCAACTAGCTTATTTCGATCGGAGTGGCTTGACTTGGTTACTGCGACCAATTCGGCTCGCGTGTGGTCAGTGCCAACCTAATCTATGACCTGCCGAACTATTTACCCAACTGTCCATTCCAACATCTGCGTCACATGATCACCTTCATCTGCCTAGCCTTTTCCCAACTATGTTGGTCGGCTTCCAGTCTAACCCATCCACAGACCAACCGCGGCAAGCGTAGCTTAACCTGACGGTTCGACCTGTGCGGCTGTTATTATTTAGCCACGGGCCTCTCTCGTCACATCATCACCCTATTGTATAAATAGCTAAGCATCGTTCAGCCAGTTCACTTAATTGTATTTGATGCATTGGCTGAATATCATTCAGGCTGCTAGTTGAACGGCGCCGTTCATTAAAAAGGCTAAGCCAATTAAGCTGGTTGGCTGCTACATCCACCATACACTTCTATCTCTAAGGGAACTCTCTGGCGTGAAAATGATTATGTGTTATATTTCTTAACAGGATTCTAATTCTGATGGTCCTCGACATGGTAAGCAGTTCTTCGACTGTAATGCATCACACCGCTGCCATACAAGCAGTGCCACCGAGTGTCTCCCTTACTCCCATACACGATAAACAGAATTCGGGAAATTTTATCAATATTAGTAAGTATTTTGTAATTAAATTGGAGTTTTAAGGCTACTACTACTACTAAATAACTGGACAGCGCGTTTGTTATGAACTTCAATACCTTCGAGTGGCAGTACACGACTGGCAGTAAGAATAAAAAGTTTAAAAAGTATCTGCAAACATGTAGTACCACAACAATAGAATGAAAACACCGTGTCTTCAATAGAAAACGATTTCAAAAGGCTGAAAGTCTATCAAAAAGTACTCTGTGGAAAACAGTTCCCAGCCTCTATTTCCTGAGGTCTTGTCAGCTGTCAACGTTTCCGCCATTTTGAATAGGTATTCGGGTCATATCGGATCACTATTGGAAATTCAAATTTGAAAATGGAATGTTTGTTCACAGATTTGGACGTTTGTACGGAAAACTTTTAAAATACGAATGGATGATCTCAAATGTTTTTTTTTTTTACAAACTGTTTGCCCACACTGGCGATTTTTGTATTGTGTCTTGAATGCAATAATAACATATTATTATTTTATTCATATTTTGTCACTAAACGACTCTTCCTCCAAGCTTATCAATTGCAATCTGAATCATTTTGAAGGATATCCATTGCTTCATTCGAAACATTTGGCTACTCAACAACGTAAATAACGCAATGAATGTTGTTAAACTGTCAAGATGAAAGCCATTGCTACTGACAGTGAGCGCGTCTGCGTCCTATCCTCGCTTAGAGTAAGAAAGCTATCTAATAGAGCATTGGGTAGCGTAGTAAACTAAGTAACATGAGCAACATAAGTAGCTGCCTTGAAAAAACTGGCACGTACTGAGAGACGGAACTAGTATAGCTTTATCCTTTTCTGTTACTTATAATAACTCAATACTTTATCCCTTTCTTGTGGAAATGAAATAGAACTACCCGCCGTCTATACTTTTCTTTATCTAAGTATCCTCGTCTCGCGTCTGTTCTGTGTGACCCGTGCCAAAAGCGGCAAGACCATCTGGCAATGTGCTCTCGAAATGGTAAAGGAAAACAACGTAAGGAAACCGGCATGTCCTAGAACCAGTCTTCGAATTACATTACCAATTCGCAATGGGCCCGTATAGTAGACATCGACCCACTCCCGCTCACAGAGAGGAGGCCTGTGCCCCAGCAGTGGGAACATTATAGGCTGATTATGCTATGGCAATTATGAAACCTAATAAATGCGTCTACTAGTGGTTGAATATCCCGCTATGTTGAAAGTTATTACACAACTAGCGGTTGGCAGTTGGAAAGCTGCCCATTTCATAAGCAATGAGCACCAATCAGCTTTAGTAACTTGAGCTGTTATTAACAAAATAGAATGTAATATTATAATAGGTAGGGGGCGAGCCTGTGCTAACATTCATGTGTTCATGTGTGAATGAACCGGGGTCCTGGAATTTTTATAAGGAAACTAGCTGCGCGCCACGGTTTTACCCGCATAAGTTTCGATCGCGTGGGAATATCGGGATAAAAAGTAGCCTATATGTTAATCCAGGGTGTCAGCTACCTCCATACAAAATTTTATCAAAATTGGTCCAGCCGTTTGAGCGTGAAGAAGTAACAAACATATAAACACACACACACACACTCAGACACTTTCGCTTTTATAATATTAGTGTGATTTTCTTGGATATGCAGTATCTATTCACGCTCAACAGCAGTGCTTACGACTCCACCACCGCCACCATCACGCCATCATCATTTCAGTCGAAAAACGTCAACTGCTGGACATAGGCCTCCTCCAAACACCGCAACTTCGACCGGTTCTGGGCTTCTCACATCCAGCGGATTCTTACGGCCTTCATCAGGTCATCGGTCCACCTTTTAAGAGGCCTTCCAACGCTATGTCTTCCGGGATGCGGTCGCCATTTCAGAACCTTTCGACCCATCCGCCATCTGTTCTGCGAGCAATGTGGGCCTCTGCCCAATGCCACTTAAGTTTGGCAATTCTTCGGGCTATGTGGGTTACCTTGGTTCTCCTACGGATCTCTTCATTTCTGTAGGGTAGTTCGATCGCGTAGGGAAACTCTAGCATAGTTCTTGCCATTGCCCTTTGGGTGACTTTCAGCCTTCTAATGAGGCTCATCGTGAGCGACCACCCTCCCGACCGATTTCGGTCACGGTGGCCAACCTCAAAGGAGATTAGCCAGGTACACAGGAGACAAACCAGACCTGGGATACGAACCCAGGAACCAGGAATGTGTGAATGATCCGGGGTCCTGGGATTTTTATAGCGAAATTTTCTCGGTCGTGCACGCTCAACAGTCGCGCTTGCGACCACAGGTCAATATTACATGATTAGACAGTAAACATTGATATTTTCCTTTTACAGATCCATTTTTGACGACATCCTTGTTGCAAGCTTTAGTAGAAGACTCGGAGAACAAGAAACGAGTTCAGCGATACAGAGATGTGGCGTAATGTCTTTATACCTAATATATTTAATTAGCCGTTAGTGTCCCACTGCTGGACAAAGGCCTCCTATACTGAGCGTTTACGACGTACCGCATTTCATATACAAACTTTCAAGTCCTTGTTTTTCGAAATGAATGAACCGATTTTAATGAAACTTCATATGCATAAGCAGGATACAAATGTCTAAAAAGTTGCTTAAGAACATTTTCGAAATATGTTATTTAAAAAAAGATAACTGGAAATCTCTAGACAGATGGAAAATTTAATATCGGTCTAATTTGGCTGTAAGCCTGTAACACTATTTTTCGAAAATGTTCTTAGATAACTTTTTAGACCTTTGTATCCTGCTTAAGCGTATGAAGTTTCATTAAGATCAGTTCATTCGTTTCTAAAAACAAGGGCTTGAAAGTTTGTATGAAATGCCGTAGGTACGTCGTAAACGCCATCGCGGCAGGCCCAGACGAAGATGGTGGGATGAGCTGGACTCCTTTCATAAAGATTGCTTGGCAGCTCTGACAGAGAGAGGGGAAAGAGAGTAGGGAGGCCTTTTTACATCTAATGTTGTTTTAAATAAATAGTTGCTATATCAGATCATGTTTTTTTAAATAAATACTACGTATGACTTCGTGTTTTGTTGTCATCAGCCTCTATAACCAGCCAAATGCGTGTCGGACTGGAACAGGGTGTAAAGTTCACTCACACTCTACAGAAAAGGGAGGATCCTCCCAGACGGGTGTTGTGTCTGGCGGGCAACTGCCCGATGATTCATGTCGGGACTCGGGCCGTTGTATCTATGCTAGTTGCGCGGTAAACTCTGCTTGCGCGATGCATGATTTTGCGTGACGTCAGTATGACGCGTTGTTCGCATGTGGCGTTGTAGATACCGCTACAATACTACCTTAATTTAATGATTTTGGGACTTTTTCCTTTACTTGTGCTGTGAGACCTTGCTTCTTGCCAAATTTCATTAATCTAGGTCAACGAAAAATAACCTGTGTTGATTTATTTGCGAGCATCAAAATATTGGCACTAGGTTTTGCCTGCGACTTCGTCCGCGTGAAATTTCAGCCCCCGACTCATCGCATCGCATCCCATTGCTCGCACGTGCTACTACACTTTTCCGTTTTTGCTTAGCGTTCATTCTGATTTTTTTTTCTATAGCTCGGTTCCTAAGAGCCTTAGGCTCAACGGTGGCTAATGATATAATGAATGATTCACAATTGTATTTCTATTGTTATAATCTTTTCATTTTTCAACAGTTCCCTACAATACGACCGACGTCACTTGGTGGGCCTGAACTTCGCGCAGAAGACTGCGCACGAACGTTTTTTAGGAACCAAATGGAGGCATGAGGCGAGTGTGAGTGAGAGAACATGTGCGAAAGTTCGCAAAGGCTATACTCAGGCCCGCCAAGTTACGTCGCTTCGGTCGTATTGTACAGACGCCAGCAGGTCAACCTACCCGAAACTGTCAGATTTTCCCAATCAACCTTGAACCTTATGCTTTAGCAATAAAGTCGAAAATCTATTAAAGAAATCTGACAGATTGTAGTAGCTTGATGTGCTGGCGTCCGTACCTCCCTCAAAAATTGGGCTATCAAAAGCAATAAAAAGATTGTTTCAAAACTGTCTGGTAGGTAGTTCTAGAGATTACCCATTTACCCATTACATACAAATTAAAAAAAAATAAAAAATCTTTACTTTTATGTAATATAAAGTATATTTAATAGATGCCAGACGCTTAAATTTTGGTTCATTTATTGCCTTTCAATCGGCATCACTCGAAGTGAAATGTCTAAACACGAAATGAATCAAAAGATAACTAGCCACATTATTTTTTTAGTGTAGACTTATAGCCTTGATTTGTTTAGATCTCCAAAGGACGTAAACCTACGTATTTGATATTAATTTCAACTTGATACCCACACGAGTTCCTGAGAAGAAGGATCTTGACAGACTTGTAGACGGACGCAGGATCTTTTGAGGTACCTACGCAACCCTAGAAAACAAAAACAAAAAGTATTTACCTGTTTGTCCCTTTCCCAAGGTCTTCTCCAGCCTGAAAGGTCCCACATACTGGTAGACCTCGGAGGTCCCTATAGAACCTCCACCCTCCATCTTCACGCTTCACACAAAGTCCGATCACAAACATAAAAAACTTTCACATTTCACCAACATTGTTCAGTCTTTTCGCCGATAGATGGCGTTGTACTAAATTTATAGTCATTTTATTTTTTTTAAATCGAGTTTCGTTCCGTCGGACTCGGACGTTATTGCCGGCCGATTATTGTTTTTAATTTGAGTTTATTGTTTACTTTCCGATTCACTAGTGTTGTTATTTACTCTGTGAATTCAATGGTGGTATTTCATTATTTGTTTACCTATTCATTATTCTTTGAAGTAAATATTCCAGTGCCTCAATATAAATGAGTAAATCTAATTAAAAGAGTTCATCCATTTAAGTTATGGCGTCCTATGAGCATGACCTCGAGAAAAAAAGATACTGCCACGAACGTAGAAAAATAATATTGTTAGCCTTATCAATTGTAGTACCGTATCGAATATCAATCAATGTTATCGTAGGAGTCCTCTAAACACTTTTCACAAGTCCAAAACCCGAATTTTTTTACAGCTTAACTTGCTGTCTGGAGCAGGTTATCAAAACCAATGTGTCACTTTCGATATTTTCAAGCCTGACGGATGGTTGTGTATTAGCCGCACAGGGCTGTCCGCCCAGGCGAGGTCACAGTCCAAGGCATGGGGCTATGATCCCCCAAAATCTTGCCTGGAGGGTCAGCCCAAAATTTTGGAGGTCAACTTGCTCAATGACAGTTTCAAAGCCCAAACAATAAATTGGCTCGGGCTCAGTGTCCTGTGTGTACGTTAGAGCATGCTCTGAAAAAGACTCGGGAGGCCAAGTGAGTGAGCAAGAAACTGCGCCATGTTTAAATTCAAACGAAATCCGTGCAAGCAATATTTTTTCATGCCTGATAGGACATTGAGCCTGGCTAGGAGGTAGAGGTCATAATCCCTTTAACCAAGTCAAGAGTCTTTGGGATATAAGTTTGTAACTACGATTTACGATCTGGCTCGATGAGTAAAAATGGCATGACCCACGCGACAAATGACCGCTTACTGCATCGTATCGAGCAATATAGTTCGTATATTTACCGATAAAAGTTCGTAACTTTACCATAGATTCTCATAAAACCCTTTTGTTGGATGAAATTGAGGACTCAGGTCTTTGTGAGGTTGTGGGACGTAACGTGGTAGAGCCTAAGCGACCACTACGTACATACATGGGAGTGCGGGTTAGTAGACGAAAATAATCTTGAATTTTGGTTGCAGGACATGCTGGTTTTTTCGTGCACGATATTTACCGATGTTCATTGCACAAAGTTAAATCCATGCATGACCTACAACTTGTAAGTCTGAGTCGGTAACAGCTGCTCCACCCTCGACTAATAACATTGATGTTAATTAATCAAGTTATAAAATTAATGCAAAAGCAATTACTTAGGTGTCTAGAATGCCTGTAGTATACACTTACCTACTTCCAAATATTACGAATTTGATACGGTAGTTAGGTCAATATTAACTCAGGGTTGGGCGACAAACAAACAGGAATGAGGGGGAGATATTATTGCATCTTATTGAAAGCAGGAAGCAGCAGAAGCCACCCCTATTGTTATCTATACTTAATATTATAAAGCTGAAGAGTTTGTTTGTTTGAACGCGCTAATCTCAGGAACTGCTGGTTCGAATTGAAAAATTATTTTTGTGTTGGATAGTCCATTTATCGAGGAAGGCTATAGGTTATATAACATCACGCTACGATCATTAGGAGCCGCGCAGCGTGTGACACCGCGGGGAACAGCTAGTTATTAAATAAATTAAGGAAAAAGTTCGCATTGTGAGCTCCAACCTTTTTGAGAACTGCCGAAGTGAGCTGTCAATAGTGTCAATTCCTAGCACCTGAGGGTTAATTCCCGTAGCTTTAAGAACGTTCACAATGTGATCTCAGTCTCAATCTGTCAAAAATACCTCTAATTTCCATAAAATTTTGGCATATTTTTGACATTGATTGTCGCTGATATGAAATTGCGACTAGATTTTGAACTTAAAATTACGAGAATTGCTCCTCAGGTGCAGCTCCTTTAACCTAAGTTTCAACTAATAACGGTGAGATTTTTACAGAATAGACGGGCTGCACTTTGAAATTCGAACTGTATCGAGGTGCGAATCGTGGATTGGCTATACTGTAAAGTTCACTTGGGACCTCACTCAAATGAACTCATTTTTTTTAGTAGGTAAGTACCTAAAATCCCTAATGAAGGAAAACATCGTGAGGAAACCGGCATGTAGGTACTAGAACCAACTGCGGAGGGAGCCTGAATTCCGCGCAAACACCCTCGAGGAGTGCCCTGCGTGGACCTCCGAGCGGCGGGTCCTGGTTGCCAGGATCAGGCGAGACCTGTCTCTGCCGGCAGTAGTGATGGCTGGCAGAGACAGCGAATTGGACGGAAGTAGCCTCCTGTATCCCCAAAGACCAGGCGCCGTTTGAAGGTTTCCCCCCAAGAACAAAAAAAAAGTACTAGCACCAAAAATTCGAAGACATGTGACTACCTCTCACAGAGAGCAGGCCTGTGTCCCAGCATTGGGAACATTATAAGCTGATTATACTACCTATAATCATAGCGGATTCACAACGAGACACCGTTCGAATTTCGAAGTTATGCCATAAAGTAGAAAATATTACAGAATACTTATTTAAAAGCTGTGTTCCAAAAACTTAAAGATAAAAAAATTACCCGTCCTCTGTAAATAAAATTAAGGCAAAATGTTCTTTTTTTAAACGTAGCAAGTAAAATCCCTCTGAAAGACGCTAATTATATAAAAAATTTGCTTGATTGACGGCTATCCAGTTTACAAGCAATTAACGTAGCCCTATTACACCGTTTGGGCACAAAATACAGATAGTATGGGTAACTGAATTGGGTCAAAAGAAAGGCTTTTAGTAATAAGTAGCCTGGATCTTGCTGGATTGTTGCCAGCGTTAAAAAGTCTTAGAACTACGCTAGTAATATATATGTCAATGCTTAGAACAATGCGTTAGACTACCTATTTCTTTATGTGGAATGAGAATTTATTCGAATGTTAAAATGGTGTTCTAAAAAAGTTTCTTTGTTTTATCTTTGGAAGTTGGATCCCGTTACAAGAAATCTTGTGGCATGTATGTTAGATGAATCATCATCTGCCTAGCCTTTTCCCAACTATGTTGGGGTCGGCTTCCAGTCGACAGTCGAACCAGATGCAGCTGAATACTAGTATTCTACAGCGGAGCGACTGCCTATCTGACCTCCACAACCCAGTTACTGGGAAATACGATACCCCTTGGTAAGACTGGTTGTCAGACTTTCGGGCTTCTGACTACCCGAAACGACTGTCAAAGATCCACGAATGACAGCCGGGACCAACGGCTTAACGTGCTTTCCGAGGCACGGAGGGGTCTTGGTATGTAAAGTAAAGTAAAGGTCACCCATCCACAAACCAACCGCGGCAAGCGTAGCTTAACCTGACCGATCGACCTGTGCGGCTGTTATTATTTAGCCACGGTGTGTTCTGCTACACCATTGGATATAAATGGGTACAAATTAAATGCTCCTCAAAATAATTTTTGAACTTACCAAAATGGATAAATACTTTAATGCTCTCCAAATCTTGTTTCCCTGAAATAGTAACAATAATACCCAAAAAATAATTTTAAAAAATTAAACCGACTTCAAAACAAAATTATGAAATAACTTTAATTTCGGAAGTCGGTGTCTTTTGGGATCTGTATTTTATAGTTTTAGTTTTTTGCCACCGACTTCCGAAATTAAAGTTATTTCATAATTTTGAGTTCATTTCTTTTTGAAGTCGTTTTTTTTTTTAAATTAGTTTTTTATTTCGTAATTTTTAGTTTTTGCACTAGAATTTGACCAAGGTTTACTCCATATCTTGAAAATTACTGAATCGATTTTGATGAAACTTGCACTGTTGCCTAAGTTGAAGTAAATAAAGTACAATTTGGTGAGCATTTATCCATTCTGGCAGGTATTTTAAATTTTTTGGTAGTAAAATAGGTACTTTTCTGGTAGGCGTTTAAACACAAGCCGATATAAATTGGACCGCAAAACCCGTCTAATCCTATAAACAGGGTCAAATTAAATGAGCTAGCAAAACTGTGTAGGCGTGATGGATAGCGATATCTAAACATGCTAAAACAAAACATAAATTAATTTGATGGTTTTTTTGTGGGGTCATCGACCGCAGTTAATGTAGTCACTTGAAAATCTGTTTTTTTTGTGTACACTTCACATGAGACGTGATCGGTTTTGATATCTAAATACGATATAACTAACAGAAAACAGACTTTCTCAACTAAAACTTCAAGTACCTAACAAAACTACCAGAGGTCGTTGACACCAAAAAAAAAACAAAATCATTTTTTATTTTATTTTATCAAGTTTGGTAACGATACTAGCTGCGCCCTGCGGTTTGACCCGCGTAAATTACACAGCTACCTCCATACAAAATTTTATCAAAATTGGTCCAGCCGTTTGAGCGTGAAGAAGTAACAAACATATAAACACACACACACACAAAGCGAAACCACGTCTGCGGAGTTTCTCTAGCTAATTCAATTTGACCCTATACTCCCTATTTACTCAGTGTTAGTCTAAATAATAGGCACAAAAGTAGTACCTATTATTAGGCCCAATTCTAGACGCGTGTTTAATCAGATTAGGCCCATAGAACTCAGGGTTACCAAAGTAAAAAAAAATCAAGGTTTAACGATAAGTGTCAAACGTGTATTGTTGAATTTAATGATGAGATGAAACGTTTTGAACACGTACCAAAGACTATTATATTCTCTTTGACACGTAGGTACCTACTTAGTAAACTGTTGGCTTGGGACTGCAAACTTTTAATTAAAAATGATAGCGATCCTCTTTGACGTGTACAGTCACGAGCATAAGTATGTATACACTTGACTTCATTCAAAGGCGATTTTCTCCTTTATTTTTTAATGAAATTTTATATTTTATGGAACATAGTATTTTCGAACCCATAGGTTTATGTAAAGTGTCGTATTTCAACGTTGTATTCGTTATTTCGTGAAAAAATCGCAATTTAAAGTTGCCAAGTGTTGACATATTAGTGCTCGTGACTGTACTCCTATTCAATCAATCAATCAATTCAGCTTATCGCAGTCCACTGCTGGACATAGGCCTCTCCCAGACTGCGCCACAGCACCCCTGTCCTCCGCCTTCCGCATCCAGTCTACCCCAGCCACCTTCTCTATGTCGTCCGTCAATCTAGCTGGGGGGAATTATTGCCTTTTGGAAACTCCATATGGCAAATAACTTAATATTATGTTCTGTGTCTCGTAATGTTAATGTTCTGGGGATTTTGTTGCACCACTTCTTCGTATCGAAAGCACTAGTGGTGAAGGGCGAGCATTTTGGGTTTTTGACGTTGGAAAAGTGCTGATTCTCAACCTGATATGAATAAATGATTTTTTTGATTTTCCGCAGTTTGGTTTTCACTTGAAATTTAGTTTTTTAATGGTAAGAAACTTTTTGAACGCGAATCTATACTGTGGCTTGGTAACAATCCCTGTTTTAGAAAGCTGGGACTGCTCACTTATAAAATGATAGTGATCCCCTTTGATGTGAAAACTCTTATTGAAAGCTCCGCAGTTTGGAGCTACGACAATAGCTCAAGCCGTGGTGAAAAAAACTGGCCAAGTGCTAGTCGTCGGACTCGCACACGAAGGGTTCCGTACCACAAGGCACAAACACCGTTTGTTGTATGGGAGCCCCCTTAAATATTTATTTTATTATTTATTATTAAAGTAAAAATATATCCGAGTATTTTGCGAATATTTCAAGTGCCTACCTGTTGCCATTATTGATATCGAGCAAAAAGGGCAAAAAAATCGCGTTTGTTGTATGGGAGCCCCCCTTAAATATTAATTTTATTTTTAGTATTTGCTGTTATAGCGGCAACAGAAATACACAATTTGTGAAAATTTCAACTGTCTAGCTGTCGCGGTTCTTGAGATACAGCCTGGTGACAGACAGACGGACGGACGGACAGACAGCGAAGTCTTAGTAATAGGGTTCCGTTTTTACCCTTTGGGTACGGAACCCTAAAAAAGGTAACTGGAAATCTCTGTTTCTATGGAAAATATAAAATCGGTCTAAATTGGCTGTAACACTATTTTTCGAAAATGTTCTGTACTAACTTTTTAGACCTTTGTATCCTGCACACTGGAACTGCCACGCATCGATGAAACACAGTAGGCTGCTTGACGCCGGACTCCGGTGGGAGGGTGGTCGCAAACCATGCGGGCTTTAGCCCTACCACCGCAGTCCGCAAGGGAAGAATTGGCCAGTCAAATAAGGTGTTGAGTTGAGTGTGAGTCCAGGATGCGCCGAGCGCGAGCGTTCAGTTGAGTAACTGGCGGCACAAATTGCGCTACACTAGAAAGCTTCTTCATGCATCCCAAAAAAGTACCAGCCAGTAGTAGCCAGGTAGTACATAAATCCGTAAAGTAGGGATATTAAGTATATTTATCTCTGAGCCGCCACGTCATTTCCAGATAAGTAAACTTGTTCAAAATCCGGAAATCCGACTGTCTGAAACTGTCACAGATATAGACATTGATTTCACAATATCGGTACAGGGTCACTCAATGCAATGTCAATACCGATGCGTCCTTGCTCCAATTGCTTGACGGCACGGTTGGCGCAGTGGGCTGCGTGTCGCAGGTTCGATTCCTGCACGGAACAAATATTTGTATGACCTACAAGTAGTATAGTTGTTCCGGGTCTGGCTGTTTGTGTACGTGAATTTAAATGTTTGTAAACGCACCCACAATACAGGAGAAATTCCTAGTGTGGGGCAAAGTTAAAAAAAAAAAAAAAATTAAGTGGGTAGCTATCCTACCTATCGGTTTATCAAATTCTTGGAATCCATGACACGACCGTTTTTATGCAACGATTGTATGAAGAGTGGCATGAAGTACTGCCTGTGCAGGAGCCATAGAGTAGTGGTTTCGGGTCCGTCGTCCGACCACTGCTCTCAAAACGGTGAAGGAAAACATCTTGAGGAAACCGGCATGTCCTAGAACCAAAAATTCGAAGACGTGTGACATCCACCAACCCGCACTGGGCCCGTGTGGTGGATTATGGCCCGCTCTCTCTCACAGAGAGAAGGCCTGTGTCCCAGCAGTGGGAACATTAGAGGCTGATTATGCAGGGGCCATAGCCTCTTCATACAGAGAATAAATCTGCCTAGCCTATTTCCAACTATGTTGGGGTCGGCTTCCAGTCTTACCGAGTGGAGCTGATTACGTGTCTCGTATCTTTTTATACAGAGAAGAGAAGAAAATAATTTACATTAGATTGGCTATGGCACCAGTAGGTTGATTGACATCATTTCGAAATTCGAACGGTGTAGATAAGAGGTGTGAACCCTCGATAATTTTATCCGAACGATCCGCATTCACTGAGAGTGAGATTCGAATTTTAAATTCAACTTGACAGAATACAATTTGACTAGTTTGCCTAGTCTAGGTACACCTAAAATAATAATTACATTGTAGAGAGCTGATTATAACGAAAATACGATACGGGAAAAGAGTTCCTGGAAGGAGTTGGGGGAGGCTTTTGCCCAGCAGTGGGATAGTATAGGTTAAAAAAGGAGCACTAGAAAAGAGAGCCCTTGCCTTATTGTGAATAATGATGATAAAGGAGCTGATAATTTGTTCTTAATTACATAAGTGATCGTTATAATTATATCGTTCGTTCATCAATTACAATTAAGTATAGCTTACCTAAGCTAGCCTTCAACAAGCAAGCACCCTTCAAAACACTTTGGGAAATTCTGGTTTTACCGTCACTAATCCGTTTTCCAAGCAAGCTGATTACATGTCATATGACATGAAACTCGAAAAATCGTTGAAAGTCTTGCAAAGAGGTTCATTGCTCGGTCAATCAGATGGTCACTTGAAATAGCGCGATACTTTTTTTTGTTTATTCGAAAATCGATCTACCGTGATGGTACTATATTAATAGAAAAAGAAAATAGCAATTTATTTCGGGTTCGTGTGTGTTAATTGCTTCTAGAACGATCGATAAATTGTACACTTTTACCGACGAATTTAGAAATCGCAGTTTATTTTAGATTTCGGTCTAAAATAGTCATTTTAGGGGTAGAAACTATTTTTAGAATGTAAATATAATGGCGTCTTTTTAT
The DNA here is from genome assembly GCA_951800025.1 of Oligia strigilis. Lineage (NCBI taxonomy): Eukaryota > Metazoa > Arthropoda > Insecta > Lepidoptera > Noctuidae > Oligia > Oligia strigilis. Next base: position 5,793,171 of record OX637568.1, on the reverse strand, counting down.
TTTTACGAATTTTTGCAGCTCGTTTTTCATTTATATCAAGTTAGTTTTAATTTCAAATCATTTGTTTAAACAAAATAATACTGGTGCGACATAATTAATTATGAAAAAAATAATGCAGATTTTTCACACATTTCCAATTGAGGCACAGGAATCGTTTCAAAGTTCCAATAGGATTATTTTATATTCGAATTCGCATCACTTTATCGGTATAAAATGACTTACTGAATTACAAGCACTACACAATCTAATAATAACACTGTATTCCGCATACAACTACGTTTTCATCTGCACGTCACTAGAAAATCAATATAGGCAGTCTTGGCCACAGCACTTTAGTTTAACACAGCAAACGGATGCGTATCCGAAATAGCAAACACTTGACATATTCCCGCGCATTTTCACTTTAGTTTTAATGAATTAATTTAGTTAAAAAAATTGTAAAATATTACATAATAATGTGGGTTCAGATTTAATGTTTTCCGTGCGGGCTCCGTACGCTCCCCGCTCGGCTATCATCGGGTTACGTCGGCACTTTTCGTCGGGGGTGGAACGAGTGAGTCATTTACCCCATTTACCCCTCGAGGGGTGGCTTTTCGTTCCGTTCTACGATCGCGAAATGATAGGGGAACGATTTCTTATTGGAATGAATATTTTGAAATAAATGGCATACAATCGTAGTGACATCTTTTAAAACGAAAATTTTAGGTTTATTGACAGATTTATTTAGAAAAAGAAGTTGTTTTTTTATTTATCGGTAATTTTTCTTACGGTACCAACCCGGTAAGTACCTACCTATTTGAGATGTCTTAAACATTTAGTACTCAACCAATCCTCTCAGTTTCGTTAATACAATCTAATAACCATTCATTATATCTAATTGTTATGCCTAAACTGCCGACACAAGAATAAAAATTTTCCCTATCCCAAATGGTCCAAAAAGCTCAATAACTTCGCTGGAAAGGCGACAGGTAGCGCCATCTTGTGTTCTCAAGATAAACTACATACCTAGTACATTTTAAAGTGTTTAATTGGACCAATGGGGTGTTTTAGAGAACTTGCTTGTACATTTTTCTGAGAGTAATCTACAAAACCCACCCTGGTTTGCCTGCAATCCGACTAACTGTACAACACGTACAAAATAGAACATTTTTGATTTTTTTTTTGTTTGATCTTCATGATTTTTTTTCTATCGTACCTAAGTATCAAATTATAAATACCTAGTTGTAAGGATGTATTATGTTTTCAATACGCTATTTATTTAGCATATTATATCCTGAAGAATATCATATATTTTTCTGATTATGTTTACTGTAGTCGATCATATACTCTTATTGTTTCTAAAACTTGCGTTTTTTGCGTTTACGTCCTGTAAGCCTATTAATGACATGCTCTAAATTTACTTTATACCACGTTGAATTAGATGTTTTAATTTGTCGCACAGTCAATATCATCCTGTATAACAAAAACCCCTTGGGTTCGTCTAGGTAAACCTATATTTCTCTAATACGTACAGTGAACAAAAGAGATAAGTATGCAGGATCGTCGGATATAGTTGACGTTTAGTAAGAAACCGAAGGATGTCGTCGACTCAAATTTAATTTGATAAATGAGCTGTTTGTTTTCTATTAATAAAATAAAATTTTATTCGAGAAAATCCATCGGTTTCTTGCTAAACTTCAACTATATCCGACGATCCTGCATACTTATCTCTGTTGCTGACTGTGGGGCATGCCAATTTATCGTTTGCCGTACAATTTACTTGCTTGAGCAATGATGGCCCAGTGGCCAAATTGTAATGGTAACGGCCGCGACTTACGAGTTAAAGGTCGTAGGTTCGAACCCAGACAAAGCGCTTTACCTACTTTGTTACCTACTTTGTGTACCTAAATTATTTCATCACCACTGCTCTCGGTGCAAAACTGAGAAGGAAAACTGCGCGAGGAAACCGGCATGTCCGAGAAAACCAAACATTCGAAGACATAATGTGATGTGACTTCTACCAACCCGCACTGGGCCCGCGTGGTGGGTTACGTTACGGCCCACTCCCTATCACAGAGAGGAGGCCTGTGCTGTGTCCCAACAGTGGGAACGTTATAGGCTGATTATGTACAATTTACTTCAAAACAATTTAGTGGACTAAATACGTACCTACCTAATCAAAATGCACAATTTATTTACTTGCATTTAAATTTTTACAATAGGTAAATACGTTTAAATCAGAATCGATCAAAATAAATACTTAATTTTTGAATTGTTTACATGTAAATTTATTGGTGCGTAAACTGTTATAATTTATTTCAATGTTTTATTTATTGAACGCGCCATTTTGACACCAGGGGTCGCAAACATTTTGTCCGAATTTGAAATCGTGGTGTTCTAAATAGGTAGGTAGCTGTCTGCAACTTCTTTGGCGTAGGAGGTAGTCTATGTACCCTCGGCTACACATCAAGCTATACATAGACCAGTGTAAACTGACTTCTGATTGTACGAAAAACCTAAACAATGCGAGGTCAGCTAAAACTGGAAATGTATAGCTTGATGTGTCCCCATGTGTACCCTATCTTACTTCAACCAGTGCCTCTCATGGAACGTACCGTATCATACGTAATAACGTCATAACTCGTATTACACGTTCTTCAGTTGCTCATTACCTATACTTAATGAATCTGTAAGTATCATGTAGAGTTTTCAGCCTGGCTATATTCTTATCAGTAGCGTTGGAAGGCCTCCCAAGGTGGACCGACGACCTTGTGAAGGCCGCAGGAACCCGTTGGACGCGAGAAGAACCGGTCGAAGTGGAGATGCTTGGGGGAGGCCTATGTCCAGCAGTGGACGTCTTTCGGCTGAAATGATGATGATGATGATGATATCCTTAACGTGTTGATTTTAAAGAGTAAACACTTGCCGATGCTTTTAAAGCAGGTAGAGAAATGTGCAACTGCAATGCGCAATGATTTTATTTTTTAGATTTAAAGATGTCTACCTAGCCTACTTAGGTATTTTCAGTTATCACTAGTAGGTACCCACTTAGGTAAACTTTAGTTATCCCTAGAAAGATATCCTTCCTAGGGATAACTAAAGTTTACCTACATATTCACAAAACGGTTCTGTTTGAACCGTTATTGCGTAACAAACTTTCAATTTCAATCTGAATCATTTTGGAGGATACTTATTGCTAATCAATTGCTTCACATAAATATGTTCGAAAAATTTGTCTGATCAACAACGTAAGTAAATAATGCAATGAATGTTGTTGAACTGTCAAAATGAAAGCTATTGCTACTGTTAGTGTGTTACGCAGATACCCCGCAGTGGATCTCATGGAACGAAGCGTATTTTACACATTGGGTACACGTTTCGTTAACAATTTTCTATCTTCAGTGGTCTTAAACAATCTGTAAGTACCAAATCTAGTTTTCTGCCTAGATATTTCCTCAACATGTTGATTTTAATATCAAAAAGGTTGGCGATCTCTGCCCATATTAACGGAAACAAAAAAGTACGTATAACTAGTAAATTCCAATGTCATTGTTAACGTTCATTTCTAGTTTATTATTCTGCTAGTTCACAGGTCTCCGAAAACAAAATGTAAGTTTTTAAATCCATTTATTTTTACCTACTAGGTAGGTTGTCTGTACCTAACAGATGCCAGCACATCAAGCTACCCGAAACTGTCAAATTTTCTCGATCAACTTTGAACCTAAAGCTTTAGCGATAAAGTTGAAAATCTATTAAAGAGATTTGACAGATTGTAGTAGGTTGATGAGCTGGCGTCGTCTGTACCTCAGTTACATACATTTGGTAATCCACTCAAAACCGTATTGAGTGGTCGATCAGGGAAGCTTTTTAAAAACACTGTCTAACGCCGGCCATATAAATAAAAGCTAGCGCCCCGCGGTTGCACCCGCGTAAGTTTCGATCCCGTGGGAATATCGGGATAAAAACTATCCTATGTCCTTTCCCGGGACTCAACCAATCTCTATACCAAATTTCATCTAAATCGATTCAGCGGTTTAAGCGTGAAGAGGTAACAGGGGTCCCTACTTGAAATCGAATGACGTGAGATCGAATAACGCTTGCTCGAAAACGTTAACTCGATAGTAAATTAAATCGATGAATTATGAGCGCGACCGTTCGCTACCTGGATGCATCAAAATCTCGAATAACTACCTATAACTAAGCTCGAATCATCGGCAGCAGGAAAGCCCATCATCTTGAAACATCATTTCTCGAACGACCGTCTGTCTATACCTAAATCGATTTACAGAATAGTTCAAGTAGGTAATTTACATGAAGTCGGTTAAAAATCCTTTAAAACTATTCTGTAAATCGATTAGATGGTTGATCGAAAAATAAAACCGGGCCAGAGCGAGTCGGACTCGCGCACCGTCCACCATCATAAATATTTTTAAATTTTCAACGGCGAGGCCTATATTCATCAGAGAATTTTAACACTGTGCACTGTGGTGTAGAATATTGCAGTTTTATGTCAGCGCCATCTCTTGACCGATAGTGGAACTAATGTAACTTTTGTTGATGATTTCTGAAAAAGTGTGCTCTTTGCAAACTTCGGAGATAAGGGGGGAGGGGGGACGGTATTTGTTTTTACATTTTTCATCAAAAGTCGAAAACTATGCGGCCTAAAAAAAACGAAAAAATAAAAATATACATATATTTTTATTTCTTTCTTATTTGCAAAATAGTTGGGTAAACGTCATCTAAAACTATTCCAAATTTCAAGTTGATAGCATTAATAGTTCTTGAGATATCCAGCTGTGACAGACAGACAGTCTCACCATGGGTTCCGTTTTTACCAGTTTGGTACGGAACCCTAAAAAAAAACAAAACTAACACACTTCCTGAACTTTTCAGCGAAAATGCACGACAAATACTTGGGACTATCACCCGAAGAGTTTGCAGCCTTGGTTGGACGATACCGTAATTTCCAAGACTCTTGCGATGACCCGAACAAGGAACCTGTGAAGGTGTACACTCCTCTTTCAGAGGAGAGTCTGGCTCAACTCAAATTGGTAAGGGAAGTCAGCAAGGACTTGGCGGCGAAGAAGGAAGATGACATGAAGAAGGCTGCGGTGAGTTAATTTGATAGCATAACTGCGTAATCCTCCTATAACGTTCCCACTGCATTAGCTTGTTGGTATTACTACGAAAATCTTTCCGATTTACCAATATTTTTTACGAGAATCCTAGGATTTTTGCAAAGGACCGGACCATTGTAAACATCCTACGTTTCCGAAAGAAAAAAACGACATTTAAATTATACTGTAGCTACTTATACTTCTACTGCAATTTTGAACAAATATTTTGCTGAAAAACTGAAGTGTTAACCGACTTTTGTTGCTGACTGTACGTACCTACATAAGTAGTACTTATTCCTTTGATTTAAATAAATTGTTCACAGGAAAAGGCAGCAGAGATGGAACAAAAGCCAGAAGAGAAGACAGAAGACAGCGCAGAAGAGAAGAAGCCGGAGACTGAGAAGTGAACTATTTTAGTTTAATTTATTTATTAAAATGTAGTTAAGGGTATAATTAATTGCGTTTTTTCTATTACCACGTTAAAAAAAAAAAAAAAAATATCTACTCAATAAAATCTTCAATTCAGTCACTCACTGACAGAATGCACGGCCGCAACCGCTGTGTATTTTCTTTTTTTGAGTCTGGGAAATCATCAGAATGAATGACGCTCTGGGTGGAGCGGAAGGGAGTGTCAGACTCTTACTGACTAAAATCTCATGTAGTAACTCTACACGCCCTAACTTCACAAACTCTACACCTTAGTCAAAATATGTGGCTTGGCCGTTTCGCTACCATCACATGGGCGTAAGGTGAAAAATTTATTCACTGTTCATTACTTTTCTGTTATACAATAGTTCTTGTAGTAACGAAACGGCCAAGCCGCATATTTTGACTAAGGTGTAGAGTTTGTGAAGTTAAGCGTGTAGAGTTAGAAGCTTGGAACATGAGATCTGATAACTTTTTGACAGTGCGAGACATATCTATATGTGGTCTCGTCTTGGCGTTCTTTTACATGAAAATGTTTTTGGTGGGATGTTACCTTTTTACGCCTAAACCACTGAACGGATATCAATAAAATTTGGTATAGAGATAGATTGCATCTCGGGGAAGGATATAGGATAGTTTTTATAACGATATTCCCACGGGATCGAACCTTATGCGGGTGAAACTGCGGGGCGCAGCTAGTAATATGTAGGTCAATGGGTTTGACTTTTACAGTGTCAAAAAACGCTCTCTAGGGCAATGATATTATAAGTGTGAATTAGGTAGGTACCTACATATAATATCATTGCTCTAGGGTAACACATCAACTTACTTTCTGTCCCACTGCCGCCCGCCGGCGAGGAAGCGACTAACTATCGGCTATTTTCTCGCTCAAGAAACGTACAGACGCGCATCAAGCTACTACAATCTGTCAAATTTCTTTAATAGAGTTTCAACTTTATCGCTAAAACATAAGGTTCAAAGTTGATTGGGAAAATTTGACATTTTCGGGTAGCTTGATGTGCTGGCGTCTGTACAATAGATATAGGTAGGTATCTACATTCCGTGTAAACAAAAGAGATGCAAATATTAATAGTTGATCGCTGACTGTTCAGTGTTCACACTGCCGCGTCGGCGAGGACTCGCTACACTGGTTTGTCACTGAGCGACAATTGAGCTATCAAAGATACCTAATACTCGCTCAGCGATGCTTGCTTGGCGGTCAGAGCCACCAGAGAAGCGAGTAACCGCCCGTCGCACTCGGACACTCGCTGATAGCCCAGCGACAAAACTATCGGAACTACACACTCGCTGCTCGCCAACTCGTTTTCAGTTGCTAGTTCTACTCGCTACTCGTTCATCGCCGGCGGTGGGACAACTGTCTAATAAATACCTAACGTTTTAGTGAAGTCATTTTACAGTAAAATGCAGACGCCGTAAAATGAGACCGATCTTGGCACGGGCGGCGGCGGCGGGCGCGGTGCTTGCGTTCGGACAATGCGCACTACTAGGTACATACATAGGTACTGGAGAGCAGTGGTGGCACTGTGGTATCGGCCGCGACTTACGAGTTTGTAGGTCGTAGGTTCGAACCCAGACAGGCGCTTTACTTTGTGTACCTAAATTATTTCATCACCACTCTCTCAAAACGGTGAAGGAAAACATCGTGAGGAAACCGGCATGTCCTAGAACCAAAAATTCTAAGACGTGACATCCACCAACCCGCACTGGGCCTGCGTGGTGTATTACGGCCCACTCCCACTCACAGAGAGGAGGCCTGTGTCCTAGCAGTGGGAATATTATAGGCTGATTATGATGATGAGGTACTATAACAGTCAGAAGTCGACTAGCAATCTCACAAAACTATGGCATAAGAATATTAGTTGTACTTATGACCTTCTTCTATAAGAACGTTTGACAACACCACACATTGGCAACTTGTTGCCCGCTTATGATTGTTATTACAAAGGCGAACGGCAGGGTTGTATGGGAGTTTCGTACACCTAATAAAATATCGTGTTTTGGGATATTTTTTGTTTTAATTGGTAGTCAATACGATAGACAAGCCCTTTTAAAATTCTTAGATTTTTAGAAGTTGGGACCTAAAAGTTATAACCAGTTTTATTTTTGAGGTTATGTCTCAATAAATATTATTACGTGTAGGCACATAAACATTGTTTTGGTGAAAAAGGATATGTTCTAGATAGCTGATGCTATCTTTGTAGTGTTTTACTTATCATTAAGTTGGCAAATTGACATGAGAATTGTACCTATTCAGTAGGGTGCTTTAGGAGAGACCTACGTCCAGCAGCGGTCTGCAATAGTCTGATGATGATGAAGTGTTGATGGAGTTTTGAGTGTGGGTAAATAAAACAACTTTGTTGTTGTAGGAACTTACATTTATTTTATTGTTCTTATAATTACCTACTTAATCGATTCTTAATATTATTTCATCTAAGAAAGGGGCAGGTCGGGTCATACCTTCATGACGAGCGTAACTAAGGTACCAAATAATGCTCATAACATGTGAGCAGCATCCCACTGTTCTTAAACCTACAATGCAATTACAGCAATAACTTTTGATTGCGTCCCGACCATTCATATTTGTTTCTGCAACTATGAAAACAAAATAAGTTCTAGCAGAAGAATGGCGGGACCTTATTTTAGCTCGAAGCAACATTGGGTTTATTCCCTCTAAGCCATGTATTCTCTCTCGAGATACCTCTAATGTATATACTCCATGGAAGCGAAAATGCTCACCCACATATGAACGAGCCTGGCGAATTTGATATACACCACAAGCAAATAATGTCAATTCCTCCATGGATAGCCGCGGAAAGGAGAGGGTTGTCGCATCTATGGGTACAAACCAGGCACCGCGCCTGTTTAAATTATGTAACCTAACTAATTCAGCTACAGTATTCGTTAAAAACAGGCGCTCAAATATGATTGACACAAACTGCTCTGCATGTATATTTTCTGTAAATGGCGGAGTAAACGCATTCAGCAGAGCAGCTGCTATTTTAAAATCTGCCATTAAATTGCGACAACCACGGTTAAAATATTCATGGCGGAATATTTTGAAGTCTCTCTTAAAACGGCCATTCACAGCTTCTACTACCCACCTATTAATAGTGACACAGCGTGAACGGTTGGCATCAAGAGTAGATAGCTGTGATTGACCGTCTTCTTTGGTTTCAGGCATATGACCTATGTATCCTTTTTGATGCAGACTATCCATGCAGTCACGAAAACCTCTATCTACAATGAAGATATCGTTTTCGTTATAAAAATCATTAAATTCAGTTTCGTTTAATAAATCATTCATTATGGTGGCATCATTTGTAGTGGCACTATATGGTCCGCGTACATCTATAATATATCCATCAGAGGCACAGAGGATAAATGGCTTTAATAAATTCCTATATTTATGAAGGGAATATGTATCCTTTTGGAACAAGTAATTACTACTTTTTTGTGTATATATATATGTTGCATCAGCTATTGTGATTGCAGGTTTTTGATTAGCTGGTGTATTAGGCTCACCAAAAATGTGATCGGCAATGTATGAATTTCTTGCTGCCACTTGCTCCCTTCTTAAATGAGAAAAACCAAGAAATTGTGGAACATAATCAGTTAGCAAAATATTTCTTGCTACAGACATTAATGTCTCTAGGGTCCTTCTCGGAACTTGAAATAGACATGACAATCTGTCCCCTGAATCCCCAGTCCTTAATTTACACAATAAGGCTGTTAATGCAAAACTACCCCGATGCAGATTCCTAAGCCTGGGTGTTACATCTAATATTTGTTGATGTTGTTGTTTATTTATGCCTATAAAGTACTGTACTTGGTTATCGGGGTAGTTTTGAATATTCTCATAAGAGATGTTACTTAACCCTTCCATTAACATAAAAATGATCTCCTCTATGTGTGTGGAAGTAAAGCTATTAAGGCTATACTCAGCAGTATACAGGTTTTGATAATTAGCGTCCTGTCTATGTAAGGAGCAAATACGAGCTCCTCTTGGTATAAAATATTGATACCTAACCAATACACCTTGTCTGGTTTCTTCAGGCACAATATTTCGCTCTGGTTCCATGCACTCTTGGAAAATGCAGTGTCTTGCTGTTTCAGCCGCTCTTCTTATATTGGGCAACACAATATGTTGGGGTCTTTCTTGTGGTCCTTCAGGAACATGGAAGTTCAAATCTCGAGCTTGGCCCCAGCAAACTCCACATACTTCATTCATGGATGACATCTGTAAATAAATAACATTGATGAAATACAAATTAAACACTAAGTTTGATAGACATAAATTGCGCCCAACATGACCAAGCTACAGAATAGTTCTTGACATACAATGATTGGTTTTCACCTTACAGAAAACCTTTACCAAAAATATCTATGTTGTGTTAATATGAGAGAGAAGGGCTATGTGACAATGGAAAAACCAGTATCCTTTTGTTGTTAGTAGAGCCAACATCATCACTGTCCCAGATTTAGCAACATAAAATAGTAATTGCCCTTTGCATGACACGTTTTTATTTAAAGCGAATTACTATAAATATATTATTTCATATATACCTGCTGGTGCTCCAACAAACGAGCAGTGTTATCGGGATTCCACTCTTGATCTGATGTTGGGGTGGATAGACTCTGACCACATACAGCACACATCAAATCAGAATAATCACCCTCCAGATGATCAGGTACAATGGGTTGAATATCTTCATTTGGTGAAACAACCCTAGTTCTTCTAGCTCTTAGCCAACACGGCACACAAGCTTCATCTTCAGAACGAAGCTAAAATAAAAAATATAAATAAAGAAAAGCTTGCATTTAAAAATGCATAGTATTAGTGGGAAAAATTGAAAAGTTATAATAGTTAAAAAAGTTATAATAGGTACATGTTGTTATACCTCTCGTGGTTGGATCCAAGTAGCAACTGTGTTAGCAATTCTTTGTCCTTCTTCAGTGGCACCTTCAATCAAAATCCTGCGTCGACTGATTCTTAGTATGGATCGTCCGCATACAACACAAACACTTTGATGGCCTATGCGTCTCCTCGGCATATTATCAGAAGAATGTGGATGAGTAGCTAGCTGCCAGCATGCATGGCAAACATGGTCAGCAGGTGTTATCTGGAAATAATGAAGTGATTTTGAGTATGGCTCAACATTGCTTTATATGACTATGACACTATGACAATCATACTAACAGAGTACCTAATAACTATTATAACAGTGTTAGGCAAACCAAGTTAGAGAACCACGCGTTAGGCAAGTAAACAATAGGTACATGTAAACAATCACTTATGTGTTTGTACATTAAATAGGACAAATTGTAAATATTTATACAACCACAAGGGTGTTTGTTATTTTTTCAAATTATGTTTAGATCAGTTTTAGTACACACATATTATTTTAGTATGATATCGTGTAGTTTAAATGGTAAGGACTACTTTTTAACACGTAAAAGTTATCACTTCGTAACTGGCACACTCGTACGCAAAATGTTATTTGGAAACTACTTACATCTCTAGGATATGTCCACAGCCGAATAGTATTGACGATATCTTCACTCTCATCGGATAGAGCGTGCCTTCTTATTCGGGACAAGCGAACGTTGCAATTGATGCATTGCAAACTCGTCATTTTAATTAAAGCACGTACACACACAGCACAATTAATAAAGCGTCCTTTCGCGAAAGTACTATCAACAGATAGAGTACGGAGGAGCAGTAGCTCAACTCAACGTAAAAATGGCCAGATAATTTGCTAAATTGCTCAGATGCAGTTACAAACCACCATCCAAAACAACAGCAAAGAACTGAGCAGCGACTCTGAAAGATTTTCCTAATCTGTCAATAAAATAATTGCCAATACAAAAAAAAACATTGATGGCGAAAATAATTCCTATCATTAAATAGTTAATTATTAAGATTGTATGCAATAATTATTAATTGTAAGGTATAATGTGTTATTGGTTAATTATATTTACTGTTATTTCTATTTTTAAATAATTATTTATAATTTTGAGCCTCGTGATATTTTACAAATGGCAACTTCTACAAACATAACTACGTTTAGTTGCGTTTAGTTTAAGATTATGTTACGTTTAATTACTTAAATCTTTTAAATTGATATAATTAATTAATCCGGACTTCTAAAAATACTAATGTTACATGAAAATGAATGGTTTAGTTGCCTTAATAAGTGATACAAATTCTATCACAGAACAGCAAAAAAAGTATGTGGTACGAATTCTGCCGTTCGCCTTTCAATAAGTTAAGTGAGCGTTACGGTGACCAAAGTAGTTAGCATTGTGCCTCGCATGGCGAACGTTCGGGTTCGAGTCTCACATCAAACATGAAAAATACTTTTTAAGTATTACAATCATATGAAATAAGAATGCCGAGTTTCTAACAAATATTTTAAATATTCCACAACTAAACGAATATTCTTTCGTTTTACAATTATAATCTTAGCGTCGTTATTAAAATATGAGGGTAGATTTGAAACAAAGTGATAAGTTCACTTTGTAAATCTACCCTCATATTTTAACTACTTTACTAGTTTACCTAAATTATTCCACTATTCGCTATTGTTGGTTGGTGAACATAGTTACGAACGTTTGTGTTATCTTCTTGTTGCTATTTCAGTATTCTTCTGAATTCAATATGCAGGCTAATATTAGTATTGAAGCCAAGGCAAATATTGTGGCCCTATAATAACATAAATAAGTGTAAAGGATTTCTTTTGTATAAAAAATATTACAATGTTACCATATCAATTTATTTATTTATTTATAAATTTGTTTCATTTATTATCTTAATATAATAATAAATTACCTTTATTGTAATATCTATTTGTTCAAAGTAATTTACTAAAATATACAAATAATAATAATTATATAAAACATCAAAAAAAAACTGGCCCAAATAGGATTCGAACCTACACCTATCCCGTAGCGAGTGCAGCCTCGTTACCGATCTAGCTAATGTTAACTTATATTCACCTGTTGAAATTTTGCATTACTATGAAAAAATAATCAGACTGCGATAAAGAAACAAGTTACTGATATTGTCATCCTTGTCTAGCATTGACCACATCTATGACTACTCGTAGCGCGATGCTACACGAAATGTTAGTTTGTTAGCGTTGGAACATCACTCACACGGATAAAAATGTGTATGTGTGTATAGGCGCCGCTGCCCGTATAGCACAGGCGATAATGGTCATTGCGGTGTAAGTGGACTTCTGGCCGTGACTGTACATACTTAAGTCTATGATGCGCATCAATCAACTGTGTTCTTTATTTAAATCTGTAAGTACACCTAACTTTTATCTTTTTGTGTTCACACAAACACCGCCACTAGATGGCGTTAGAGCGTGCGTACGTATCCTCGGGTTATTGTGGCAATTCAGTATTATAAGTGCTGTGCGGGGCAATTTATTGCGAAATAAAACAGCCCGAAAATAAAAATTTGCGTGGGAGTAGTGTGGGGAAAATAGTTGTCGTCTCTCGTTAGAGAACATAGACAAGGCTAGTTTTTAACCGATTCCAAAAAGGAGGAGGTTCTTATATGTTCGGATGTTTATTAAAACATGATTGATATGTGTTTGTACAACAACCCTACTTACAGAAATAAAATAATTTATCATTATCATTTACAGCGCAATGAAAAAAAGTTGTTCAACAATAATTAAAATAAAATAATTCACATAAAAATATACTTGTTTATTGAACTTCATTAAACATAAAAATGGAAGGTTACAGGGAAGTAAATTCTTTCAAACTACTTGGCTTAGTTATTATAAAAAAGTATAATTATCCATAATAATACGTAGCAAAATGCTTATATACGTGTTATAACTAAGAGTTGTCGGTCAAGATCTCTTCGTCCTCATCCACCGGTTCCACAAGATCTGGATGACAAACTCTGATATGAAGATTAAGATTTATCCTCACAATGAAATTTTTACCACACGTAGTACATTTATGTGGTCGTTTGACATCATCGTCAACATGCGGGGGGTGAGCTCTTGTGAGGTGCGTTCTGAGTAATGACGCATGCATAGTTCTGTCGCACTGCGTACATTTCACATGACAGTCAATTGGTTGCCCTTCGTGCGTTTGTCTGTGTTTCTCCATAGTTATTTTTGACACAAACAGCTTGTTACAACAGTCGCACTTGAAATTTTTCACTTTTGTATGCTTCTTCATGTGGATTTTCAAGCAGTTTTTCGTTGGAAACATCTCGTCGCACTTGGAACATTTGAATTTCTTTATATCGTTATGTAGCTGCATGTGTAGCTTCAAATAAGCTTGTCCTGTGAAGCTTTTATTACAAATCTCACAGTTTATTGTAGATACTGACGAATGAGTTTGCATATGACTTTTTAGAAACTGAGCGGCAACAAAGCTGCGATCACAGACTTCACATAAATACTTTTTGGAGGCAGCACCTTCATGCTTGCTCCTGTGAATATCTAAGTGGTACTGAGAGTTCACTTTAACGTCGCACTGGTCACATTTGAACTTGCGCCTTTTTTTAGGGCCCTCTTTGTGATGTACTTGGGGCTCGGGCTCCATAATCGGCGTATCCTTGTCGTTTCCATGGAACTTTTTGTGCAGCATCAAATACTCCATACCTTCGAATGTGAGATCGCAGACGTCGCATCTGTACCTCGGATCATTTTGCTGTTGTTTCATTTCGTATGTTACATTTTCACCACCATTATAAGCTTCGGCCATTTTCTCGCGTTTTACTGACGAACGGTTATCTTGTTTGTCGCTGGACGCCGGCTCCATCATACTCTTCATCCAATGGTCCTGAATGCCAACGCCGGATTTCGTCTCCATTTGGTGAATGGACGCTTCGCTGTTGTTAGCGCATATTATCAAGTGAGCGATATTGATCCATAAATCGCGGTGCTGTACTCACAATTTAGCGTAAATACACAATTCCAGCGTGCACAACGCTTATCACGCTTTGTTTACGCGTTGCTTTTGAGGATTTCACGTTAAAATATCAGCGGTAACACAAAAGGGAGCCTTGTTACTGTACCATAAATTCCAAAAGAGAAGCGATGCGCGTTGCTTTTTTTCGGGCGGTTCATTGACAGCGGGAACTTTTTTTATTCTTGACAACTTCATAGTTGCCATTGTAAAATTTTGTATAAATCTAAATGGTAAATAGTTTTTAAGTGATCATGAAATTACGGTCTTAGTTGTAGATCCAGCTTTAAATCTAGATGAATTACAAAATAATTTTATGAACTATTCTTTATAAAATAAATGTGATCAATTAAAAAAATTCCACCCATGTAAAATGCCAAATGCCTGACAGATGGAAAATGGCGTCTGCAATGATATGCGGTGTTTATTTTTATTTTTATCCTTGAAAACTTGAGTTTTATCACGATAATAATGACAATGTTTGTGTAGTGCCGCTAATGAGTAACGTGTCCGTCGACATGGCTTCTAGTTCAGAGGCTCCTGTTACAACTTATGTCGATAGTTCTTCCGACGACGAATGTTTGTCGGCAGTGAAACGAAAAGCCGAAATTTCTGGCGAAAACAATAGGAGCTGTGGATATGAGGAGGACAGTGATGATGAGCCTATCATGGCCGGGGTGCTGGTTACCGTGGAAGTGGAAGAAATGGACGAGGATTGCCCCCTAGAGTTTAACAAAGTAGGTAACACGATCGACATCAAATTACATATATTTTATAGATTCTTACTAGTTTCAGTCATGTTAACTTGTGTAAATAGTTGAAACTAGGTCTCAAGACCAGTTTACCACTTATCTGTGCACTTTGTACAGTAAGAACATCATATTATTTATGTTTGAACATACACTTAGGTACTTGAAAAACTTATCTAACAGTACCTATGTTTCATGCATGAATTTACCATGGTTCTAAACACAATGTAACACATAACTTTTGCTTTTATTTGATTGACAAAAAAATCCTAAATATTTATGAAATGGATTATTATTTTGTAAATACATTTATACCTACTGTTAATTTATTAGTTCCGTTTTCACTGAATATTGGAACATACTACCTAAAAAAAATAAGTATGTTTTTGTTATAATAATAAAAGCAATTATTATATTTCAACTATTGATCTGACTGGGGGTAATATTGTTGTCAAACAAAAATAAATAATCATAATATTTAACAGTTATCAATAGAAGAAACATGATGGCAGTTCAAACAAATGTCTACTTTATCCCTATGGAAATTAGGTTCTTATCAGAAGAACAACTATTTAAATATTAAGGTGCATTAGAAACTCAACTTTGTGTAGTAGAATTAAGGTTGATAATCAAAGTACCAGTTTCTTCAACAGCAGGAAAATACCATTGCTAATGTGTTAAATAATTTATCATCTGAGATACAAAGACTATTAGGTATATTTACTATGAAATAATATTAATCCATTCTGCAACAATAATCCAGGGCATTCTTAGGGCCAATGGCTGTACCTCAACTTTGAAAGTCAGAAAACTTTAATGGTCTGCCTTGGGTAAGCCTGAAATAATTAAGGCTATTTATGCTTTTAAGTCCTATCTAGTTGGAAAACACTTGCAACTGCATATTTAGTTAGACCTTTGTAGATACTTACAATATAAAAAAACAGTAATTTGGTGGTGGTGGTTATTTATTTACAACTAGCAGCGCCCCGCGGTTTCATCTGCATAAGGGTCAGCGCAGACCGAACTGCAAAATGCTTGCGCATGGTCGACCAAAATGTAGAATGCATACTCGAACATGCAGTCGGCTTGCTCGAGCATGGTCGAGCATCAAATTTGGGTGTATTCAATTTTGCGAAGTATTTTCAATAATCTCAGAAAATGCTCTGCTCTGCTCTTGGTGTGAACTGACCCTAAGTGTCGATCCCGTGAGAATATCGGGATAATAAGTAGCCCATGTGTTAGTTCAGGGTGTCAGCTACCTCCATACCAAATTTTATCATTATTGGCCCACACTCACAAACTTTGGCCTTTATAATATAAAACTAGTGTGATTTTCTTAAAAATAATAATAAAAAGGCCCTGGTGGAAATAATCAAATGGCATCAAAACAATTCATCCACATCTCTGTCAATAGGAAAAGTTCCTAAAAGGCTGGCACCGTTGTTGCCATGTTATATGGCAATGCTGATTTTTTGTCCAAAACATAGGCCAGCTTCTGGTTACGTGTAATTTTTCCTAATATTATGCTTCCCTGGTGGCTTTTTCTTTAACCTTGCCCAGAGGCTAAGCATTGTCATACAATGTGCCAATACTGTCAGTCTTTTGGGCCCATTACTGACTGACAGCCATTGCGAGGATTTTTTTTGCTGCCTCCATACTAATATTATAAATTCGAAACTAACTGTCTGTATGTTACCTTTTCACGCCTAAATCACTGAACGAATATCAATAAAATTTGGCAGAGATATAGATTGCATCCCGGGGAAGGACATAGGATAGTTTTATCCCGATATTCCCAAGGGATCGACACTTATGCGAGTGAAACCGCGGGGCGGTGCTAGTAATAATATATTTTAGTTAGCTGTTAGGTTTGGTTTTATTAGGATATTTAATTTTTAGAGCGAAAAACCCAAAAGATCAAAAAGAAGAAAAAAGCAGAAAGAAATAAAGGAGAAAGTAAAAAAAGGGAGGACATTCCGATGTACTGAGTGTGACATAGAGTTTGAGAACTCTGCTGACCTCAAGACACATGGGCTTGAACATCAAGTTAAAACAAGGTAATTATGTCTGTTAGTAGCAAAGTTTATACTATTTTATCTTTCAGGACCAAAATAAAAATAAATGTAATTTATTCAAACTAGGCCAAGAATCGGTACTTTTTGAACATCAAAATTACTTAACACCTACATAAGAAGACATTTAAATAAACCTTTTTTACAGTCTGTTCAACCGATTTTAACTTCTATACCGTAGTCATAAGGATGGTATTAAAAGCAAAAAAGTGGTTACAATACCAACTGTTTACTGCAGCTGCCATAATATGTCATGCCACCAACGCAATAGAATTCAAAATCGGTTGAACGGACTGGAAAAAAGGCTTATTTGAATGTCTTATTCCAAATGGAGTATAGTACAGACGCCAGCACATCAAGCTACTACAATCTGTCAAATTTCTTTAATAGATTTTCAACTTTATCGCTAAAACTTAAGGTTCAAAGTTGATTGGAAAAATTTGACACTTTCGGGTAGCTTGATGTGCTGGTGTCTGTGCTTTAGCTGGAAAGCACAACAAAATCCACAGCAGCACAGCTGTCTGTTCAGTTAGAAAAACTTGCTTCTATACAATAGTATTACAAGTACAGCCCGATTTTAAACTTTATGGCGGCTCGGAACATGGGTCGAGTCGCTGCGCAGTAACAAATTCACCTGTCAGCGGGGGTAAGGGGGGGTGAGGTACTGCACAGCGAGTAGCGGACTTCGCAGCCGCCATGGGGCCATTCAAGTATTACGTAAGCACTACAGGGGGTGGGGGTCTATGCTTTGCTTATTTTTTTTGACATGGGGGATGGGGGGTCTGGATGGTGATTACGTCAGCAGTATTTTTTTTTAGAGATTATCTTCAAAATTTGGCGACTTTGGTTTGAACACATATGGCAACCCTACTTGTCTATGCTTGAAAACGAAACGCACGTAACTGCTGCTCATCCATACTGATATTATAAATGCGAAAGTGTGTCTGTCTGTCTGTTACCTCTTCACGCTCAAACCGCTGAACCGATTTAGATTAAATTTGGTATAGAGACAGTTTGAGTGCCGGGTAAGGACATAGGATAGTTTTTATCCCGATATTCCCATGGGATCGACACTTACGCGGGCGAAACCGCGGGGCGCTGCTAGTGAATCAATAAAGAAACCAGAACACATTGAAAAATGAATATTTACGTAAGCATGGGTGGGGGGTAAGAGCTTTGCTTACTTTTGCTGACGAGGGAAGGGGGGGGGGGGGGTAAATCATTGCAAAAAAAAATCTGCTTACGTAATACTTGAACGGCCCCCATAAACTTTGGATCGGGTTGTAATTAACATTACGAAGCATATAACATTAAATTATTTGCCACCATGTCGGCTAGACCACGCCATTATACCAACAAAAAACATTGAAAACTATACTAAAGCAGAAATCTATATATATACTGTTATTAAAGCTAAAGAATTGTTTGTTTGAACCCGTTACTCTCTGGAAGACCAATTTGAAAAATTATTTTTGCATTTGGTAGCTCAATTTTTGAGGAAGGCTATAAGGCTGCAAACTAGAATCGTTGCAAAAAGAAAAGAGTCGGAAAGAACGCTAGTAGTTCCAGAGATTAGAGTGTTGAAACAAACAAACTCTGCAGCTTATTTGTATAGAAAACTGAAGACCAATTATTATTCTCGTAATTTAAAACGTTCAAAACCTAGTCGCAGTCTCATCTCGGCGACCAACAAATGTCAAAAACTTGTCATAATGTAGGGAAATTCGAGGTTTTTTTGACAGATTGAGACTGAGATCAGACTGTAAACGTTCTTAAAATTACTAGAATTGCCCCTCTGCTTGGTGTACCGGAATGGTGGGTTTATGTAATAAATTGGAAACAAGGAGGGACATAGCTCTTACTGCCTATATTTTAAATTATTACGTGGCAAGACTTCAAACCCAGGTGTAATAAAAGAAATAAACCTGTGTGTGCCCGACAATTATGTATTGCGAAGGCGACAGCCACGTCTATTGGCGGTGTCCAGTAGTAGGACCAATCTACTGAGTAAAGGCCCTATAACGCGCACCTTTTTTTTTGCGGATGGGAAATCATCAAATGACCCCTCCCGCTCTGGGTGGAGCGGAAGGGAGTGTCAGACTCTTACTGACTAAAACCCACCCGTGTTCCTTCCTTAGCCCTTTATGTTCCGGGCCAGCGGTAACCCTTTCGGACAATCCCACTGACCCGGCAGGCTTCGGCCCTATGGGGCCCCTCCTCGATGCTGACATCTCTTTGAGGCGCGCGTGGAACACGTACGCGCCGTCCGGCACGGGCCTGGTCCTGATCGGACGGTGAGCTACCCATTACTCTCCGCCCGCAGGCCCGCGCCTACGGTGGCCGGGAGTCGTCGCGCGGCTCCCGACGCCCGGAGCGTCTCCCGCGGCGGCTGGGACGGGAGGCTCTCTCCCTGAGCCGTCCCGTCACCTCCTTCGCTAGCATGACTGCTTCGCAGAAGGAGGTTCGCTAGCATGACTGCTTCGCAGAGGACTGCCTCCCACTCCCTCTCGCCCCGGACCATGGCTTGCACCAGGGCCGGACGCGAGAGGTCGCCGCCGCTGCCGATCGCCTCTACGAGGACACGGCGGTGCTCCGCCCAAGCGGGGCAGACCTCCACCGTGTGCTCCACCGTGTCCTCTGGGCGATCCTGGCAATGGTGACACCCGGGCGTTTCCTCCCGCCTGATGATGTGCAGGAACCTCCCGAAGCTTCCGTGTCCGGTGAGGACCTGCGTCAGGCGGTAGGTGAGGGCGCCGTGGCGCCTCTCTAGCCACTCCTCAAAGAGGGGTCTTATCGCCGCTATCGCGGCGTGCCCTGCGCTGGGTTGCAACAGTCGTTCCTTCCATGTCGCCATGAGATAACGCGCACCTTGCGTGTACTTAATGACGTAGCAGACAACATAGATCTTTCCTTTCTTTTTTTGAACTTTTTTTCTTTTCTTTTTTTTACTTGTTCTCTGAGTGAGCTCGCAAAAACCACGATGTACAGAATATGGTAAATAATAAAACTGTAATTATGGCCACTTTATTGTAATAGGAAATTCCTGTAATGATAGTGATGTTGAGTTAATAAATAAATAAACCCTTTAAAAGCAATCAACATATTTAATTGTTTACAGACATAAATGTGAGATATGCGGCCGGTACTTCAAGAAAGCGTTCAGTTTGCGCATGCACTCTAAAGTACACATGGAAAAGGCGGCCCCTACGTGCCCCCTCTGCGGCCTCAAGTTTAATAATAAAAATTATTTGGTAAGCTCAACATTATTAATCTGTAACCTAATTGCGTAACGCACTATCAATCACAATATGAATCATTTTGAAGGATATTGCTAATCCATTGCTCCATATGTTCGAAAAAATAAATAACGCAATGAATGTTGTTGCACTGTCAAAATGCGATATCAGCGACTCCCTCACCGGGCCATATAAGTATGTGGGACTGTACTAGGTAATATGATATCCCTTGGTAAAACTGGTTGTCAGACTTTCAGGCTTCTGACGACCCGTAACGACTTTCAAAGATCCAAGAATGACAGCCACCAACGGCTTAACGTGCTTTTCGAAGCACGGAGGACTCTCGGTATGTTAAGATGGTCACCCATCCACGGAACGACCGCGACAAGCGTAGCTTAACCTGATCGATCGATCCTTGAGGCTGTTATTACGTAGCCACGAGCCCCTTATAAACAGCCATTTATATAATTTTTGTAATGCAGCATTTTGTTTCTTCTTCCCAGGCGCGACACATGTCGACACACGATCGAACAGAAGAGTGTGAGAAGTGTCAAGCTAAGTTCCACACGAATTCACAGTTGAAGAATCATACGAAACAAGCCCATTCTAAGAAGAGACAGCAAGATGAGACTTTGACGTGAGTATTTTAAACTCATTGATAGAATATAATATTTAAAAAAATTATTAAATCTTGACATTAACTTCACTTTATACAGGGTTGTTGGTAAAACATTAACAACCTCTTAAGAGGTCATTGTACTCATCATTATGAACAACTTTTACTATGGGATCAAACGTGAAATCGCGAAAAAAAAATCAGCTGTTCCCTACATTTTGACGAGTTATACGAACATAAATGTCCTCTGGTTTTGACTCGAGCCCAGGTTTCCCTCTTAGTCTAATCTAACACGCGGTGTTCCCAGGCGATCACCCATCCAAGTATCGACCGCGCCAGATGTTGCTTAACTTACTTCACGGACCTGTGTAGGCCAATGTCCATTAAACCTTTATTGTACCCTACGAAAGTTGTAATAATAAAGTTATCTCAACTTTTTACAGAAAATCATCCCGCCGTCGACACCCAAACCAAAGTTCCTCTGCGGGCGACAACACGCAATCAGATCAGGATCAAAAATTATCAGAAGATGAATCCGGTAAGCCACCATTTCTATACAACGAGTTTGATGGCTGCCTTAAACGGGAAGACTTGAGTCACCCAACACAGTGTGCCATCGTCAGCAAAATGCATAAGGGCAGATCCGTTTCTGACGTCTGTAGGTTATACCATCTCACCCCTGAAGTAGTCAACGAGATCTGGGAAGATAGAGAGAAGTATGCGCTACCCAAAAAGGCAGGAAAACGTACCACAAGGTATATGAACAGTGTCTTAGATACTAGGATAGTTGAATGGTTTCATTCACAGAGAGCGAATGATATTCAGGTTTCCGGAAAAATGCTTCAAGATGTTGCTGAAGCGTTTGCCAAGGAAAGCGGCTTTGTCGCTTTTAATGGTAGCAAAAAATGGCTAGACAGATTTAAAAAAAGATATAATATAACACTGAGAGGGACTCCATGTAAAAGGGATTATCATAATCAAATGGAATCGAAATGGAAGAACCATTTTTTCAGAGAGCAATGGAGCGATGCGCGGTTAGGTATACCAGACGAAGATATTTATACTGCAGACGAATTTGGCTTTTATTACAACCCTTCTAAAGGTCGAATAAAAAAGTTGGCAGGAAAAAAGTATATACAGGGTCATGTCAAGGACAGATTGTCAGTATTCCTTTGTGCCAACATGCCAGGCACAGATAAAAAAAAGTTACTTGTCTGTGGTACCGAAGACCCGTTATTACATTCCTTTAGAGATCCAGATACGTTACCTGTTACCTATATACGTCACTCTCAAGCACATTTTACTACACAAATGTTTGAGGAATACGTCAAATATTGGAATCGGGAATTGCAAGTGAAAAATCGGAAAGCAATCCTAGTACTAGACAGAGCGACGATACATTCTAAACTGCAGTTATCCCATTTAAAACTAGTCTTTGTTCCTTGGAAAGCGTCGAATGGTTTAATACCAATGAAGAATGGGGTGTCGGCAAAGTTTCGAGAGGAATTCCGTAGATTAATTTTAGAAGAAAAAGCTATTAACGTACTTCGAGGGGTTGATAGAAACCTAACTTGTTTAGAAGCGTTGAACATGTTGGAAAAAGCATGGGAAAGAACACCCCCGGATGCGATTACAAAAAGCTTTGTCGATACAGGATATGACGTCACAGTGCCAGAGGAAATAAGAGAAGTAGACAAGCCAAAAGTCTATGAAAATGACGAGGAAGTTCTAGCCAGTATGTTGAAAGATTATGATGTAGAATCGTACTTCACTAATCTAGGTAACTTAGACCAATATTTGACGGTTGATGAAGAACTGGTCACAGGCCAAGGGACCAATGGTTCCGTATTTGGCGGGAACCATAAAGTCAATGACCCTTTGAACTACGCTGAAAAAGCGAAGGAGGATTTAATGCCTCTAGCCACAGACAAGCCAGACTCGGAAGAAAAGGAGGCTTTAGTTAAAAAGTCTAGAGCGTTGCAAGACTTAGATATTGTAAGAAAGTATTTACAATCAAATACAACGTCTTATGACACGTTTTGTTGTTTTATGGAAATTGAGAAATTCGTTATGCAGAGTGTTGTCGGTTGACCTTGGATTTTTAAATTATTTTCTGAACACTTTAGGTAACCCATGGTATAAGTTCGTGCATTTCAATAGCGCGCGTCGCTCAAAGGGGATTGAAGATTTGTATATAGAGCCTTGACATACCTACCTGTCCGCCATTTTGTTATTTTTTTCAAAATGGCGGCCACGCATGAAACCTATGAAAATTGATAGCTGACATAATGCAAACGGAAAATATAATAAGACCAAACACTAGTGTCACGTTTCCGAGATATTAACGTTCAAAGTGGATCACGTGACATCCATGTTTTTTTAAATTGCTTACATTTTGTTGCTTAGATGTTTGATTACACTTTCAGAGTGATTATTTCTAACATTATAATGTTTTCTGTTTGCATTAATGTCGGCTATCGATTTATATAGCCCTGCGTTTCGAGATGAGAAATAATCGATGTGAGCGTGCTTAAACACGTACCGAATTAGCGTGAGCGCGATAACGACGTCCCGTGAATCGTCATAGATGACGTTATGACATGCGCCATCTTGCGATAACGCCGACCATGCCCTAGAATAATATCACCGTGAGCGCTGTCAAAAATGACAGTGTGTGTGTGAGGATGTGTCAGTGTGTGTTTTGTTTTGATTTGCATCTTATCATAAAATTAAACTAACGTGGCATTTTCGAAATTGTGCTTCTGGCTGATAGTCGCCACCTAACCAAAGAAGAAGAAATGTGATGTTTATACAAAGAAATACTGTAATAATATCGTTTTTACATTGAGTAAGCACTGTGAGCGCGCTCACGGGCGTTCCGAATTGTTGACAGCTCTCAGCTGTCATAATCGTGATATCTAAATCGGAACGCATGTGAGATGATGTGAGCGCTGTGAGCGATTATAGCTAATTCGGAAAGCGCCCTAGGTATCATGCGGGGCCGCCATTTTGAAAAAAAAAAAAACAAAATGGCGGACAGGTAGGTATGCCATGGACCTTCAAACCCATTTAAACCTTATGTCAATGTATATAAAAGTCAAATGACGCGTTCGTCTTTTGTTACGACAAAATCACGTGATTGATCCAAGACTGTAATAAGCGGGGTTGAACCAATAGGCGTGAACGTGATTAGTCAAATTCATACGTTATTGGTGCAATAATATGATAAATCGGAAATCGCCTTCCATTTTTAAAAGCCGTATTTTAAATCTGCTGTCATTAGCTGTTCTGATTGATTGAACGAAATATTTATAACTAATCAACCTAAATAAGGGGCTTACAGGACCTAAACGCATAAAACGCAAGTTTTAGAAACAATAAAAGTATATGATGGTATACCTACTTTGACATGAGATTTCAACATTTGGCATTCTGAAGTTGGGGGCCGAATGAAGGCCCAAGACTGCCCGTCTTGGGCCTTCATTCGGTGATAAAATCATGTTTTATATCCACCATGGGTTTAATCACCTCCTTGATTAAAAAGTCAAATAATCAATGGTTTGTTAAAAAAAATAGTCAAAGAGACTTTGTTTTTATTTTTGTAAAATTTTCGTTATAAATGGTGTTAAAAATTATCCTAAGATTCTAGTAGTGAGCTAGCAAAGAGTCAAAATTAGATTTAAAATGTTGAAATTCTAGATTAATTAAGAACTACAAATTAGGCATTCAAGGCGGTAAAAAGAAAATACATGTTGCCATAACCACATCTTGTCTATCAACAATCAATCAACTCAGCCTATCGCAGTCCACTGCTGGACATAGGCCTCTCCAACACATCCAACGGGTTCCTGCGGCCTTCACAACATCCAACGTCGGTCCACTTTGTGGGAGGATCCTTCCAACGCTACGCCTTCCGGTACGCGGTCGCCACTTCAGAATCTTTCGGCCCCATCGGCCATTTGTTCTGCGAGCAATGCCCACTGCCACTTAAGCGCAGGCCACACCACCAGCTAGCGGGCGGGCGGGCTAGGCGGGCGAACATCGTTTCACCTCTTTACATACTTCGGTTCACACCGCGAGCTACCGACTAACCTAACTAGCTAAGCTAACGAAATATCCGACGATTCCAGCGAAGCTACTCGTTCACCTCGTTGGCGCGCCCGCGCTTCGCTAGCTTAGCTCGCCCGCCAGCCCGCTCGCCCGGTTCGTTCCGCTATTCGTGCAAATTCGTCATTGAAAAGCCCGCTTAGCCCGCTTCGCTCGCTCTGCCCGTCGCTCGTCTGTCCGTAGTTTTCGGTGTGAACCCCATAGTTTAGCTCGCCAATATTTCGCGTAGTTTGTATAGTTTCCTTCGCTCGCTTCGCCCACCCGCCTAGCCCGCCCGCCCGCTAGCTGGCGGTGTGGCCTGCGCTTTAAGTTTGGCAATTTTTCGGGCTATGTCGGTTACCTTGGTTCTCCTGCGGATCTCTTCATTTCTGATTCCCTCTCCATTGCCCTTTGGGTGACTTTTAGCCTTCGTATTACGCAATTAGGGTGCTGGGCCCGCGTGGTGGATTACAGCCTACTCACCCTCTCACAGAGAGGAGACCTGTGTCCCAGCGGTGGGAACATTACAGGCTGAATATGTTATGCTAAATAGCCATATTGAAATGACATGCAGTCTTTTAATGTGCCAAGTTGACGTTTTAAAACGAAATCTCGATCTGGTTATGGCAGCAAGTATCAAAACTTTAAATTAAATTTTCTAGCTCTAATTTCAAACACACTATTTCAAAGATATTCCCATATCGAAGAATAAGACAAATTCCCTACAAACTTGTATTTAAAAATGGCAATATTAAAACTTTAATCAACGAATCTAGCTTTTACAGATTTTGAATTTTTATACATATTTGTCTATGGTTACAATTTAAATATACCTACTTAGTAGTCAAATTTTTGATGTGGAATTAGATAGTTCACTTGATATAGATGGCGCCACTGTTGAATTTTCTGGGCACGTCTACGCTGAATTCAAGGTATTCAGTTTGCGCACTGGTTAACATTTTTTTTTGTATTTTGCAAAGTTTCAACCGATGCAACAGTGAAGATTGGCTTAAAATTGACTTACAGGATTTATATTAAGAAACCACTATTACATTATCATAATGAAAAAAACTGGCCAAGTGCGAGTCGGACTCGCACACGAAGGGTTCCGTACCACAAGGCCAAAACGCCGAAAAAAACGAAATTTAATGACAGCTGTGAGCTGTTGTGTTTTCAACTGTCTATGACGACATAAATTATGATAATGTATTAGCGGTCTTAAAAATCATGGTTAAAATCAGTGGCGCTTCTAGAATAAATTGAAGTCTTTTCTTCTTTTTCTATCATCTATCTTGCCTGTTTTTGTTATGTACGAAGAAGTTTTATGTATATACATAGCGAGATTTATTATGCATAAGCAAAAGTTATATGTTATTTCTTTTTGTAAATAATTTGTATGTAAGAGAAATTCCAATTTTATTATAATGATGAACAGATTTTGAGTATTATTATGGTTGATAGCTTGATTAGCAATAGAGAGAAACCCATTCAATGTATGTATCAAAATTTTCAAAGGTCCCGACCAAAAACGATCTGACATTTACAGGGGCGCAGCAACCACGGTATCGGCCGTATTGAATGATTCTGGGCTCCCAAGCTACAGGCGTGGTCCCAGCTCTTGCATTAATTTGTAAAATCACACTTATCTAAGTTATAGTGCACCAATTTTCGAGCTCGCTCCGCTCGCTCACATATTTTGTTGCTGATATCACAATGACATCTTTACCTTGTATCCCAGCCAGGATGTGCCCATTTTTAGCTCATTTCAGACGCTCTTGCATTCTCTTAGTAAAATCACAATGAAAACAACCTATCCCGGGCCAGAACGCTCGAAATTTCGAGCTGGCTCCGCTCGCTCTTTGACGGATCAGTCAGATAACTGCATTTATCTATAACATTTAAAAAGGTTGATACTACATTGAATGGGGTAGTAGTGTTGCCAGACATATATCGAACATTACATTAATGACACTCATTTCTTGTTTTAAAATTGTTACATTTTACATAACTTTTTAGAAAATTTTCCAATTTAATACATTTTCCAATTATTCCCTAGTTCCAAGGTATGGGCTTTTGAGTATGGCAACACTATTTAAAGGTAAATGCACATTAGTGCAATTTAGCGCTTTTGTGGCACTTGGTTGAAATTGTGGCGTTATTATTGTAGTCTGTTACAAGTGTTATTTCCTAAAAAAAGTATTTTAAGAATAAATGATTTAAGTGTCGAGTCCTTATGCCGTTTTATTTTAGAAATATTTCTTAAGAGGCCCATAGTACCTCAGCTGATGAAAGTCACTCTTTATCTCGCTCGCGGACTGAGTGAGAGCGAGACAGAGTGCGGTGCTGGGCGGCAGGTAGTAGCGCCAATAGTTTAGGTATTTGCTTTTTACAGTGAAAATAATGGTAATTTGAAAAAAATAAGAAACATAGTATCTGCTTTATATTTAGTTCAGTTGTTATGCAAAGTTTCATGATCTAATTTGGAGTATTAACTTTGTCATTTCTTTCTATCGAGAAAATTTTATGGAATCGTGTTTTCGTCAAACATAGTACATTAATCCTCAACGTTACCATATATTTATTTCAAAATTAATGCTGCAATACTTTCGACATAACTCCTTTACCAATGAAAGGGATTTGAACTGTCCGTTATGATTCATAGTGTTACGCTTTTTTTCAGGCCCTTTTTATCTAAATAATATACAATCATTATCTGTCTAGCCTTTTCCCAACTATGTAAGGGTCGGCTTCCATTTTTTTTTTTTTACTTATCCTATGGCTAAGGCCTCCCGCAAATCCTTCCAGGCATCCTTTTTTAGAGCCACCTCGATCCTACCCTTGCGGTACGCGTCTAGATCGTCTCGTCACCTCTTTCTTGGCCGGCCTAGGCGGCGCCGTCTATCCTCAGGCACCCACCGTGTATCTACTTAATAAAATTATTTAATTACTAGCTTCTGCCCGCGACTTCGTCCGCGTGAAATTTCTTGTACCCCCACCCTGTCGCAACACTTCGTATTCGCTTAGCGTTCATTCTGACATTTTTCTTTTTGCTCGGCTCCTAAGGGTCATAGCATGATATTAAATAGCCTATAGCCTTCCAAAAAGATTTTTTCAAATTGACCGGTAGTTCCAGAGATTATCGCGTTCAAACAAACAAACTCTTCAGCTTTATTATTAGTAAGTATAAATAGATTTGACAGAGCACATCCTAAATTGCTAGGTCTGGAAGGATACAATTTTCCACAAGAGTTTTTCTGTGTTAAAATGAAGGTGAGCATTATTATGATTTATGAAAATTCATTCCCTTTCTCTTTAGCCTGCCGTATCCCATTTCATTTGGGGTCGGCTCTCCTCGTAATTCTTCGCCAGATGTTTCGGTTCTGGGTCGTCGAGTAATAACGGAAATTAATTCCCTAAAGGGTACAAATAGGGGCCAATGGTTCTTTGTTTCTGCCGAAGACAACCTATCGGGCATGCCTACGGCTTGTGAATAATAAATTATAATAAATTCGTAAATAACATAGACAATGTTTAATAGATTTAGGCGTACTTATCTTTATAAATTTAAAATATTTATTCCTCAATTTTCATGATTGCACGCACCTACTACTGTTTGTCTCTGCATCACCCAAAGGTTGAATGGTAGAAAATAGTCCGCCTCTGTACATTTATGTGCTTGAAGTATTAAATAAATAAATAAAATGTTACTTAATTGAAAAAATCTTTTAATAATAACAATGTAAAACAATTATGTACAACATTTAAATTGAATTGTTCAACTTATTAATATGTTACTAATAATATAACTATGAAATAGTTGGAGGGAAACATAAATTATTAAGTAAATAAGTTTGTGATATTTAAATAGTTCATTGAAGTTAACTAATAGAAAAATAATTGTTGGCGAAAACTGCATAGCGATTCACAACCATCCGACACGCTATCGTATCGAAAATTACATATTTAGATAACTTGATTTGCCTTGGCCCCGACAACAAATAGCTGTCGGAAGAATAGCAGTCGTTCTATTTGATTTAGGGCTGATTTATCAATATACAGGGTGTCCCAAAAGGTTACGTAGCTGGGAAGGGGGGTGATAGGGGTGGTCACAAGGGTCACCAGAAAAAAAAATTGATTTTTTTTTAAATGCCATTTTTTTTTAAATACCCAGAGGGGATTTATTTTTTTATTTTTCAGGTGACCCTTGTGACCACCCCTATCACCCCCCCTTCCCAGCTACGTAACCTTTTGGGACACCCTGTCTATAAAATAAAATTAACGTCTGACAAATTTTGTATGGAAGAACAGCTGTCAAAAATCCAAAATTATTCCTCGGATAAAATTATTTGGCAAAATCAGCCCATAAACTGACAAAATTTTCGGGCTTTGGACGAGCATTTAGAGGACTTCTACGATAAAATTGATTGATGTTCAATACGGTTCCGAAGCATATTGAGTGGTTGTGAATGAATACTGGAGTTTTTTTTTCTGTTTTTGTTATTTGCATTTTTATTTTTATATACGTATCTTTTGTACACAGTACTGGCCGCACGAAAAGGTACCAACGTTTATAAAAAAAGCGTGAATTCAATTAAATCTAGACATGATAATTAAAAATGCTGACCAAGTCTTTTACTTAGATTAAATTGTAATGTAATGAGTTGAATGTTTTACCAACAGTGTTTCTGACAACAGGACACAAGTTGTCCACTAGTAAACTGTAAAAGGCCCGTGTCCCAGCAGTGGGAATTTTATAGGCCGATTATGCCAAAGGGTGTTCAGTTCATATTTTTGTTTATACAGTCAGTTTTCAATATGACAGCAATAAGATAACGCAATTTAGCCTCGCAGACCTAGCGCAGAGCATTGTTTTATATGATGAAGTTGACGACATTGAATAATACACTTTATTTTTAATGACATAATGAGCAAATTTGTACGAACTTCGACATTTTGGCGTCCTGTCACAGTAAATTTTGTTCTAAGAAAATAGTAATAAGATTCAATGTCATAAAATTCTCTTCTCAAGCCTTGAATTCTTGTAACCATCACGTCACCAATGACACCTCAAGGACTGAGAAACATTTTTCAACATAATAAAATACCCAACTCAAACTAACTACGTATTAACATATATCTAACCACAATGACTAGTTGCTCGTCTGCAGAGACGGAGACACGTTCCTTCCAAGCACATTTTCTTTGTATTTCAGTTGCTTTACGTTGGTTGGGTCATTGAGAGCTTCTTCGTCTACTAGGCGTTCTACTCTCTGGTCTTGAACGGGTTCTGGAATAAGTGAAATAAAGGACTTGTAACTTTGAATTGGCAAATATACAGGATGACTGGGACATTGACCTCAACCTGTTATGGAATTAGTACATGATTATAAACACCCCCTGCATTGAAATGGGTAGGTTATTAAAAAAAAAATCTGCTGTTCCCTACATTTATGTTCGTATAACTAGTCAAAATATAGGGAACAGCTGATTTTTTTTTTGCGTTTTCTGATTTGGTCCCATAGTAAAAGTTGTTCATAATGATGAGTACAATGGAGGGTGTTAATGTTTTACCAATAATTTCTTCTATGAAAAAGCAGTTTTTTTTTTGTAACCAACATACATTTTCTACGCTAGAGTCATGTGCTGAATTAAAGGTTTCTGTTTGCGTTGTGTGTCCCTGCCAGCCTGTATAATACCAGCAATGTAGGCTGGTATATTAAAATTTTTGCCAATGCAGGGCAAAGGCTTCTTGTCATACAATGAAGGCATGAGCATTGGTCACGGCAGATCGGCGTTTTCAAACTTATATTAATTAGAAGTCCAGGGTTCCTCACAATGTTTTCCTTTACCAGGGCTTAACCACTGGGCTATTGGCAAATAAATAGTTTCATTATACTAAAACTTGGTACAGAGGCCAGCTCATCAGGTTACTACAATCTGTCTAATAGATTTTCAACTTTATCGCTAAAGCATAAGGTTCAAAGTTGATTGGGAAAATTTGACAGTTTCGAGTAGCTTTATGTGCTGGCGTCTGTACAATACCGAGGGACTCGCCGTAAAACATAAACAGCAGCACCCCACGGTTTCACCTGCATAAGTGTCGATCCCGTGGGAATATCGGGATAAAAACTATCCTATGTCCTTCCCAGGGATGCAATCTATCTCTTTACCAAATTTTATCGAAATCCGTTCAGTGGTTTAGGTGTGAAAAGGTAACATACAGACAGACAGAGTTACTTTTAAATGTACAATAATAAGTATGGATTGGGATGTTAAAACCGAGATAGATAGGTTTTTCTACCTCCTGTCTGCCAAAACTGGTGATGGATAGGTAATTGAGTTTGACCGTAAGAGGTAGGTCTACTTGTTTACTTACTATTATAAGGTGTATATCTGTCAGACAATAAGCTTTCTAAGTTATATCCTATGACTCCAACCACTGCTGCAACCGGCAACGTAAAGTACGGAGCATTTGACCGTAAAAACTGCAGTAATATTGGCCACATCTGAAAAGATCATATTGCTTAATTAGGTTAGGAAACAAAGAAGATTTGATGTCCTAGGGCTGGACTACATGGATGGGACACAAATTATAATCTTTAAGGGGCTAGTTAGCCCCCGTACTGGTCAGCAGAGTCGCCTATGTCAAAAAAACAACTTTATTGGATCTTTTCAGTAATTTCAAATTGGCGCGGAATTAAATAAATCCTTAGTTTTAGATCAGTTTTTACGACTGCCTTCCTAAATTATAAGTAGTTAGCTATTTATTATTATCAAGCAATCCTGTGTTTTGATAAAAGTATCAAAAACCGCAAAATGTTATCAAAAGTTTTAAGGTTATGTAAGCGAATGATAACATTAATTTTGTATTCTAATTTGAAGAAATACTTACTTTTGATGTTAATTACGAGCGCTAATATAACGGTTAGTGAATTATTGAACTTTTTTCTATATGAAAAATAAATATTTTACCACAACGGTATGCACCGATAAACAGCCGGCCGACTTATTTGAAATTGACATTTTTGACAGCAATTTGGATTGGATTGGACGTAATTGACGTACACAGTTTAGTTTAGAAATCATTTAACTTCGTTGCAGTTTAAATCTTCAACAAACATACATACATACATAGGCTGATGAACACATTACCACTCCTTTGCATCGCGCAGTCGGGTAAAAAGAAGAAGAGAATAAAAAGTAGAAGGCATCAAAAACGTGAGTATACCTATTCCCTTATTTAACTTTGGTGAAAACATGGAAAAGCTGTGCGTGGACGTGTGTTGATGTTCGGCGTTTATGCTCAATTTTCGAACGATATATTTTCTATCTATCTGTCATTGAGAGTAGAGATGGGTCGTCGACGCATTTTGCGTTAACGAAACGAGACCGTCCATTTTTGTTCATCGACTAGTCCATCAACTAGTTGAATTCGTCGACTTGGTTATGCAGACGATTTGCAACGAAGTCTACTACGGTGACTGCGATGATTTTATGTTTGAGCGATTGTGTTATTTCTAAGGACGAATGAATTTGTGTTACTTGCCTAAGTTTTTGAGTCGATAGTCGCATTCGCATTCAGTTTAGTCGTTAACTGCTGTTGAGACGTCTACGGATTCGACTAGTCCATGGATTGCTGGTGAACCGTCGATTCGTTCACAGTACATCGACGGTCGAATTAACTAGTTCGTTCATTCAACGCTCATCACTAATTGAGAGACGTCAGACAATTGAAAAACATAACCTCAAATCTTAGACGCAATTTGCGAAATCAATAAAATAATGTGTTTCTAACTAAAATAATCCTTATTGACATAATTGTTTATCAAAAATGTCACAAACGCAACTCCTCAACTGCCTTTCCAGGCTCCACATAACGAGAAACGAGTCAAAATATTTACGTAACTATGTTCAGGTTTTGGTTCGAAATAATTCTTCTAAAACTGCTAAACAGAAGACTGCTACGTCTGTTTATCGCGCTATGAATATATTTGATAGGAATGCGAAGGCTTTGCAGAGGGAGAGGTCAGCAAGGAGGGATGATTACCACTTGGCAGAGTATATCAAAGAGGAGGTAGGTTGGCGGACTGCCGACCGGGTTTTAGATATCAAACGAGTGTTTACGAATGCTGTTGAGCTTGGTAAGTTAGCTTTGAACTATACAACAATATATAAAAGTATTTGCCTAATAACAAACAATGTTTTTCTTGTTTTTAGGGTTCCATACCGCAAAAGGAAAAATGGAACCCTTATAAGTTCACTTCGTTGTCAGTCTGTCTGTCCGTCTGTCAAGACGAAGAGTTACCAAGTTGAAATTACTATCAAAAAACTCAGGGCTGCAATCCCTTGAAGCAGTGAAAAAATCAAACTCCTAAGTCAATGCATTAACGCATCGTTTATGATCCGTTTTTTGCAGCATATTTTGACACTAGAAAGGGAACCAAAACCTATAGGGTACTTCCCGTTGACAATTGGCAAAGTGATGTAGTACAACTAAAGGAAAAAATCCGAAAACCACACATTTTTACGGAACCCTCGGTTCGCGAGTCTGACTCGCATTTGACTGGTTTTTTTTTGCTGATCTTCAGTCATAATATTGTAAGTTTATGTGTGGTCTATTGGCTAATCAATGAAGGCTAATAGATGGGTGCGCATTCAACTCCTATACAGAACCTTCTTTCTTCAGCGTAGCTATTCACAACCACTCTATATGCTTCCATACCGTATCAAATATCAATGAATGTTATTGTAGGAGTCTCTGTTAACAAGTGCTGAACCCGAAAATTTTCCTGATATTAATCAAATAGACAACCACTATTCTTCCGACAACTGTTTGCTGTTTGGAGCAAGGTAAATCAGATTATCAAAATGTGTCATTTTCTATATGATAGCCTGTTGGATGGCTGCGAATAGCTATACAGTTCAGTTATTACTTATTCAGGTATTTAGACAAAGAAAACCTGTAATAAAATAAAAATGCTCGGATTTTATTTACAAACAGTCTAATAATACAATTATATAATATAATTTATATTTTAGGTGCAAGTCGTGGCTATGTATCCCGTCACTTCTTACCGGACAGTGTTGAGAAGGTGACATTATGTGATATGTCACAGACGCATCTGGACAAGGCGATAGTTGGAGACGGAGTGAAGTTTGATAAAAGAGTTATGGATGAGGAGAATATTGATGTAAGTTATTTTTTTTCTTCTTTGATTTACCATCATCCACAGCTTGAGTTCACCCACAGCGGCCACAGCTGAGCATAGGCCTCTTTTTTAGGGTTCCGTAACCAAAGGGTAAAACCGGGACCCTATTACTAAGACTTCGCTGTCTGTCCGTCCGTCTGTCACCAAGCTGTATCTCAAGAACCGCAATAGCTAGACAGTTGAAATTTTTGCAAATTATGTATTTCTGTTGCTGCTATAACAACAAATAGGTACTAAAAATAAAATAAATATTTAAGGGGGGCTCCCATTCAACAAACGTGTTCTTTTTTCGGTGTTTTTGCCTTGTGGTACGGAACCCTTCGTAGAGACGTAAGCTCGGGTACGGAGAGACGTAAGCGCAGGGATGACGAGCCGTAAGCGCGGGAACTGCAAGTTAACCATTTGTCCCGAGGTTCGGTGATTGCGTTACGATTCCGATTAGTGTGCGTTGCAGTAGGGAGTTTCATACAAAGAATATTGAATGGTTCGAGTTGATACGGTGTCCGATCTCTTTCCGGGTTGATATAATCTTTATAAAACCTATATCCAAAATTTACTTAAATATCAAAGAAATACCTAAAAAAATCCCAGTATATTGCACTAGCACTGTATCATCACCAATTTATGTAATAGTATTTTTGTTTAGCTTCCAGATAACAGTGTAGATCTACTAGTGTCTTCATTAGTGCTGCACTGGGTGAATGATCTGCCTGGCTGCTTCGATAAGATCATGAAGTGCTTGAAACCTGATGGGGTAAGTGGCCATACATATAAACTTAAAAAAACTTGTACTTATTGAAGTTAAGTATAAATTACACAACATAACTTACAGCTGCATGTTTGGGTAGGTACTTGATGGAAAGAAAAAGAAAGAGGAAAGTTTTTTGGACACATATCCTGAAACACAAAAACAAAGAAGTAAAAATAATGTTTAAACTACAATAGTGTGTGCCTCACGGCTTCGCCAAAAAGAAAAAAAAAAATCATTAATTCATTCATTCATTCATGCGGGTGGTCGTTTCAATTCACAGGGTTAGGTAGGCTCTAAATCCTTGTTTGACCTTTAAGGGCGCCAACAAATAAGCCGCAGATTCAGAAGGGTGCAAATTATGATAATGTGTCGTCAATTTTTGGTCAGTAGGTCGTATTAGGGTTTGTTGCGCCACTTCTTCCCAGCGAATCAAAATCAAAATATTTTATTTCACATAAACCTACATGGGCACTTATGAAACGTCAGAAGCTAGGTGCACGGTTCCAATTGGTCGTTTCCTATGGAGAAGAGCCGGCAAGAAACTCCGCGGTTACTCTTTTTAAAAATAATTGGCTTTTACAATGTTTCCAAATTACAGGAGGTATGAGAGGACAGCGTAGGCCTGTCAACAAGTACCAGGTACTTGATAAAATAAAAATGGTCTACAGATCGAAAGCACAAGAAGTGGTGAAGGGCGGGCGTTTTGGGGGACTGTCTTTTGTAATTTTCGAAAAGTGCTGATTCTCAGCCTAATTTGAATAAGTGACTTGATTTTGAATGTAATCAGTCCAATGCTAAGATTTTCTATCTCTCTCCCTCCAGGTTTTCATGGCATGTGTATTTGGAGGGGACACTCTGATGGAGATGCGCCAAGCCCTGCAAATGGCAGAGAGCGAGCGGAGCGGCGGGATATCACCACACATATCTCCCTTTACTAGGATAAGGGATATTGGAGGGTTGCTTACTGCGTGAGTCATATCATCATCATCAGCCTATAATGTTCCCACTGCTGGGACACGGGCCTCCTCTCGGTGAGAGGGAGTGGGCCGTAATCCATTACGCGGGCCCAGTGCGGGTTGGCAGATGCCACATGTCTTCGAATTTTTGGTTCTAGGGCATGCCGGTTTCCTCACGATGTTTTCCTTCACCGTTTTGAGAGCAGTGGTGATGAAATAATTTACACAAATTAAATCGCCTGTCTGGGTTCGAACCTACGACCTGCAACTCGTAAGTCGCGGCCGTTACCACTTGGCCACCACTGCTCTCTCCACCGCTGCGTGAGTATGGAAGACTATTATTTACATCCTATCCAAATAATATTATAAACGCGAAAGTTTGTGAGGCTGTATGGATGGATGGATGTTTGTTACTCTTTCACGCAAAATCTACTAAACGGATTTGGATGAAATTTGGCACACATATAATTTATAACCAGGATTAACACATAGGATACTTTTCATCCCGATATTCTCAGGGGATCGAGACTTATGGAAGCGAAACCGCGGGGTGCAGCTAGTGTAGAAATAAAAAAATAGATGGAACAATAGAAAAATAATAAATTAATAGGTACCTACTTACTGAACATCACATGAAACATACATATTTATTATTCAACATTCCAGGAGTGGCTACACCCTGCAAACAGTCGATGTGGACACAATAGTAGTATGGTATCCTAGTATGTTTGAAGTGATGAGGGACGTCAGAGCGCTAGGAGAAGGGAATGCGGCCTATAACCGGCCATTACGACTGTCCAAAGATGTCATGTTCGCCGCAGCTAGCATTTACGATGAAATGTATGGGAAAGTAAGTACTTAGTATCTATTTATCTATACTAATAATAGGTAATAGGTAATACGGGCTGGTGTCCGCAACTCCACGTCAATGCGCGTATTTTGCGTACATAAATTAATATATTAATTATTGTTTATTATTTATGGGGTCCGTGGCTAAATAATAACAGCCGCACAGGTCGAACGATGAGGTTAAGCTACGCTTGCCACGGCCGGTCTGTGGGTGGGTGAGCATCTTTACATAACTGTGTTGGGGTCGGCTTCCAGTCTAACCGGATGCTGCTGAATTCCAGTATTTTACATGGACCGACTGCCTATCTGAATTCCACAACCCAGTTACTGGGTAATACGTTACTCCTTGGTGAGACTGGTTGTCAGACTTTCGGGCTTCTGACGTAACGACTGTCACAGATCCACGAATGGCAGCCAGGGTGCTTTCTGAGGCACGGAGGGGTCTTGGTATCACCGTAGGCGCGGGCTTTCAGACGGCGAGCAATGGGCAGCTCGCCGTTCGGTATGGATCAGGCCCGGGTCGACAGCGCGTTGTGTTCCACGCGCGGCTCAACTAGATGTCACCACTAACTGCAGGGGTCCGCTAGGGCCGATGCCTGCCAGGGTCGCGAATTGTTCGAAAGAGATACCGTGGCCCCTGGCACAGGCAACTAAAGGAACATGGGTGCCACTGAGCCGCTACTGCTCTAGGATATTTCCGATTAAACCCACAAAAATTATCTAAACCATATGTATTTCATCATCATCTGTCCAACTAGGTATGTTGAGGTCAGCTTCCGGTCTAACCGGATGCAGCTGAATACCGGTGTTTTACATCTGTAATGATTCGCCAGTCAATTTAACATGACCTTGTGTCCCGACTTTTCAGGAAATGCCAGACCGAAAAGAACGCGGTGTTCCAGCTACATACCAGATAATACACTTCCTAGGTTGGAAACCTGACCCAACTCAACCTAAACCTATACAGAGAGGCACAGGACAGGTTTCACTCAAAGACCTGCATAGGATCGATGAAATTATCGAAGACCCGAAAATAGTTAAACTAAGGGATGAAGACGTGAAATAAAACAATTAAAAAACAGGTTTTTGGTTGTTTCTACCCGCCATCTTTTTTCTATAAGAATTGAAAATAGAGATAACGACTAAAGGTAAGCGTCCACAGTTTCGCATCGGACGCATCGCACGTAACGGATTTTAGTTTGCCTTGTATAAAAACTCATACAACAGCGTCCACTGATCCGCACCGTACGGACCGCTCATCGGCAATGCCTACATGCGATGCGTACCGATGACGTCATACGGAATGCCGATCAGTGGACGCGCCCCATCGCTTTCTTCCATTCTCACAAACACTTTCCGCACGTACGATCACTACAAAAATCCGAATGAAGGTGGCATCGGCAATCCGATTGTTAATACTCGCGTCGGCAATGCGACCGCTGCCGATACAGTGGACGCAGTCTAATTAATCCGTTTGATGCGATGCGTCCGATACGTGCGATGCGGGCCTGTGGACGCTTACCTTTATAGAGAAGTATGGAAGAAAAAGACATGTTGCGCCGACCCCAAATAAATGGGGATAAGGACAGGAGAATGATGAATTGAAAATAGGGATAATGACATTTTTTTTAAATTTTAAACTAGGGTTGATGAGGATTCCTCCTCCTCATAATGCAGAAGTTCCTCATTTTTTAGCGTTTCCTCATCCTCTTCTACATCCCCAAAATCAGGCATAAAATATTCCTCTTTCTCTTCCACCTCCTCATTCATTAAGAGGAATTTATGAGGAAGTGTTGTTGACGTATTTAATGTACCTAAATAAGAGTAATCTCCATCTTATGCTCGCTGCATTAGATAGTTACAGCGAAAAGAGGATAAAAATATGAATAGAATAGAATACTCTTTATTATGTACAGACGCCAGCAGGTCAACCTACCCGAAACTGTCAGATTTTCCCAATCAACCTGGAACCTTATGCTTTAGCATTAAAGTCGAAAATCTATTAAAGAAATCTGACAGATTGTAGTAACTTGATGTGCTGGCGTCTGTACACCATATAAATTACACACTTAATTAGGAATTAGGTAAAAAGAATTCAATTCGAAATCACAGGTTCTATCTGCCTCTTCCGCATCCTCATCCTCCTTTTCGTATCCTCATCCACTTCCTCAAAACGTATTTGTAATAGTTCCTCATCCGCATCCTCTTTCTAATAACCACTTCCTCATCAACC
The DNA here is from genome assembly GCA_951800025.1 of Oligia strigilis. Taxonomy (NCBI): domain Eukaryota; kingdom Metazoa; phylum Arthropoda; class Insecta; order Lepidoptera; family Noctuidae; genus Oligia; species Oligia strigilis. Next base: position 5,753,931 of record OX637568.1, on the reverse strand, counting down.
CCATTTTAAACTCGAAAAATATTTGTTTGCAAATAATGCAAATAATAAAACAAAAAGTCTAAAAGCATAAAAAAAATGCCAAGCTATATAAACGTTTTAAAATAACTGCTAGACAAAGCCAGCACTAGACACACATAGAAGTGACGTCACGACTATGTAACTTCGTCGATTATATTAGTCATCATCCCTATAATCATCATCAGTCTCCTGCCCTTAGCCCAATTTATTTAGGGTCGACCCAAGATATCAACTCGGAAAGGGATCATCACCGTATCAAATCGAGCCATTCAGTATTCTTTGTATGAAACTCCCTACTGCAACGCACACTAATCGGAATCGTAACGTAATCGCCTCGCCTCGGGACAAGCTCACGAACCGCGGTGCGGTGCGTAGTCAACTTGCAGTTCTCGCGCTTACGGTTCGTCGTCCCCGCGCTCACCTCTCTTCGTCCCCCCTTGCCCCTCTCACCCCCTCCCGCGGCCTGCAGCACCATCAACCAGCGGTCGGCGAGCCGTAAGCGCGGCGTCGCCTAGCCGTAGCCGAGTCGACGTATCGGAGCTTCTGATCCGCTTTGGTTACGTGCTTACGTTAGGTTGACGCCTGTTTGATGGCGAGGCGAAAGGCGATACGGTGACGATCCCCTTCCGAGTTACCTAGTCGTCATCTGGGTAGTCACACCCTTTCTATAGGCCGACTGCCGTTGCCTGAGGTAGCAGCGCGGTGCGGGAGGGTTGTGGTGATGTGACGCGAGAGCTCAGTGATTCGTCAACTTGTGACAACTATCACCCCTCCCGCACCGCGCAGCTACCTCAGGCAACGTCTCAGTTAAGCGGTCGGCCTATAGCCATATCATCTTTCATACAGTCCACCCATCATTTCTTTGGTTAAGGGGAAAGCGCTAGGGTACCCTGTGAAATTCCAATTTTTTATTTTTCGCAATTTCTAGTCAGTTTATGTAATCCTATTGATTGATAATAATAGGATTATATATTATTATATTTTTTTATTGCTATATGGGCCCGCTCTTGACCTCGATCACACCTGATGGAAAGCGATGGATGAGTTCTATGATGGAACGAGCGTGCCCAGAAGATGCCTAAGGCACTGGAACTCCCACGCATCGACGAAACACAGCAGGCTGCTTGACGCCGGACTCCGGTGGGAGGGTGGTCGCAAACCAGGCGGGCGTTAGCCCTACCACAGCAAGGGAAGAATTGGCCAGTCAAATAAGGTGTTGGGTGTGACTGTCCAGGATGCGACGAGCGCGAGCGTTCAGTTGAGTAACTGGCGGAACAAACTGCGCTACACAAGGAGGCTTCTTCATGCATCCCAAAAGTTAGAGGGATTTTATTGATGTTTTTAATGGTTATAATTCTGTAAATACATACTTCTAACGCTCGCGAATCACCACTGCCCTGGCGGTTCCCCCTTAAGAATTTATTTTATAATACTTTGTAAATATTGAAAAAACGTTGTTCTTGTAAATAAACTTGTTAAGAGTACCTTCTCAAAGTGTTTTTTATTTTATAAGTCTACATTCACAATTTATATGTAGAGCTTGTCCACTCTGAAATGACGCGCCCTACTACCGCATTTACCGTAATGTACAGTCAGCAAAAGAGTTAGGTATGCAGGATCGTCGGATATAGTTTAAGTTTAGTAATAAACCGATGGATGTTGTCGAATAAAATTTAATTTTATTAATAGAAAACAAACAGCTCATTTACTTATCAAATTAAATTTCAGTCCACAACATTCATCGGTTTATACCTAACTCTTTTGCTGACTGTACCTACGTATACTTAAGGAGTGGGGCGCGTCATTTCAGAGTGGACAAGCTATAACTAGCCTCTGCCCGCGGCCTCGCTCGCGTTCAGTTTCTATCTCTCGGGAAAACAATTTTTTTGGATGTTAGTTACCCCTATGTCCTTTTCTGTACCCCTGACAAGATGATGCAAAATTTCAGGATGATCAGTTCAGTGGTTTAGGCGTGAAAAGGTAACAAACAAACTTACTTTCGCATTTATAATATTAAAAAAATATATTAAGTACCTACCATAGGTAAGTTACAAAATTATTTACATTAAATATCTTACATTTTTATTGGCTTAATCCTCCTATCCTGCCCTCTGTGTCCCAAAACATGCAGTCAAAGTGACCTCTGCGCTGCCACCGACAACGCCTTGGAAGTGGCAAAGTTTTGGAAAAACAAAATTTAAAAAAATAGATCGAAGTGTTCACGAAAAACTCTTCGACTAGCTCTTGGGACTATACCTTACTAATTTAACTCATTATATCTCCTAAACTAAGACCCGATTAAATCTGTGACTTGGCGACTGATTCCGACTAATTGGCGACAAAATATGGGAGAAAACAGATCTTCGCTAGGTGTGTTGGATCATTCGGTTCCCTACAAAATGGTTGAGCTGGATGGTGCTGATCCACGCGTCATGTTCGTGAACGGGCGCCGTCGGTTGAGACTGGTCATCTCTTAACTGCCAAGGCTTATTTTTAATCTTATGTCTTGAATTGTTTCTTCATTTCTGTCTTTTTTACATTGTTCTCACATATAGAAGCAACAAGAATAATGTACCCAGGATTTTGTAATATCTTGATTTAAAAGAGTGTCCATGGAGTTTCTTGCCCGTTCTTCTCCATAGAGATCTACGCTTTGGAATGGGCAACTAGCTTCAACTTTCTGACTAACTGACAGACTATTTAATTTTGACAATTCAAAAGTGCCTGTACAAGGTTTAATTGAAATAAATGATTTGAGTTTGAGTTTGCCCTAGTTTTTGAGATATAAATGTGGCCCTGCTGGGGAGACTCTCCAGATCGGCCACCTATAAACTCTTATTATCTTTTGAACCAGTGACCGACAAATTCTGATATTTGGCGACAAATTTCGACTAATTAGCGACAAATTTTTTGTGTTATCAAAATTAAAATCCCTGTTGGTGGCTCTGCCAGAGTCACTGACACCTTGAAAGTTTGTATGAAATGCCGTACGGCGTAAACGCTCTTAAAATAGGAGTACCTAAAATCCTAACATTGAAATTGAAAGTGTCTTACTTTCAAATAAACTAAATAGTAGTGATGCGCCGATTATGGGTTTTGCTCATCTTTGACTAGCTGTAGTAGTGACTAAGCTATTGGATATACATATGTATTTGGTTGAATATTTGTTTGTAGGCTGGGAACGTCGTTAGACATACAAAAGTTTAATTTGTCGTCTCCACCTTGTAGTAAGGATAATCTTCGCTTATTTGCTTACTGTGACAGCTAGAAAACATATAAAGAAACGTAGACTGGACTTCTAAAGGTGGAGATTGACTTGTAACATTTTGGTGTAATGTATCGCGTTCGTGTAACAGAAACCAAAGACTGACTTGTAACGTTAGTTTGTAATGTATCATTCGCTGCGAGCGCCGCGTGCTCCACGCGACCGTCGGTTTTTTCGCGAATCCCTTTGAGTGTTACATTACAAGTCAGTGCACGTCGCGTCGTCGATTCTGTATTGACCAGTAAACTCTTGGTTCCTAAGAATATTAATTAAATTCGTACCACCATTTGGTTTTTTGTTTGGTACAAATTGAATATCCAATATCGTTTTGTTCTTTTCTTCTTTTCCAAAAAACAATAACTTAGTCAAAATTAATGAAGCACACAGAACCTCTACGTCTGACATTATGATCCAAAATGGATGGAGCACACTTGAGCCAAGAGTTCGAATGATACATTACAAACACACGTTACAAGTCAGTCTGTGTCGTCGTATTGTAACAAGATCGCCTCGAATGATACATTACAAACAAACGGTACAAGTCAGTGTCCGCCTTAAGTTGTATCTACTCTGAATCGCCAACACACATTGAGAGCAGTGAGCCAGCTACAGACTAGTATTTATCTTACAAGCCTCATTTAAACCCTAAGTATTTTCCCTAAAGTAAGGTAAATTATACATTGTATATGTTTGAGTCGTAACTGTTCAAAGGTTTCAGAGGTTCGTACGTCCATTCTTCATCTGAAGATGCTTGGTTTTCGTTGTAATAGATTTCTGAAAAAGAAAACAGTTTTTTAAATATTTTATTTCTAGATAGTGTAAAGGTCGCAAGAGCTATTACTGAGCGTATAGGGTCCTGGGTTCCATTTCCGTGTCGGACAAAGAGTGATTGTGCTTTCCCACAGCTGCAACCCAGGATCTGGATTTGCAGCTAGTTGACGGAAATAGACTCGCTCCATATTACGTGGGATTTATAACGCCACTGACGACATCTGCAGTGGGATTCTGTACCCATCTCACCGTGCAAACTTAGGTGAAGTGAGCGTGGAGTGAGCTGTCAATAGTGTCAATTCCTAGCAAAAACAAACTCACATCACCTAAGTTTTCACGCTAAGATTTTTAAAGAATCGACCGGCAGGTCCCTCTGGTTGGTCTTTTTTAAATACAAGCATACCTAATGTTACTCTAAAGCACTGTATGACCTAAACCCGCACATATGCAGTGCCGGATTAGCCCATAAGCATATTAAGCAATTGCTTAGGGCATCACGGCTCGGGGGGCACCATATGGCAGAAACAGCATCGAAACGGTTTTTGCTAGCACATGAAAGGCAAGGTTGTTTATCAGCAAGATATTACAAGACCCAAAAGTCACTAGCTAGAGATGTGCGCCAATCTTTACAAATCTCTCGTCGTTTGGTTTGAAAAAATACGAGGTGACTAGTGGATAGGAAGGCCTACAGGTGTGGATTGCTTAGGGCATCAAGTAGTCATAATCCGGCACTGCACTTAAGTCACGCTTTTCTGTGATTTAAGTAGGTAGTTCATTTTCACACAGACAAGCGTGACATAAGTGCGGGTTTAGGTCACATGAGCTATAAATTAATATTTCACGCCGTGCAATAATGGACCACTTAAAGGGCTTACAGGACCTAAACGCAAAAAACGCAAAGTTTTAGAAACAATAAAAGTTGATCGACTACAGTAAACAAAATCAGAAAAATATATATTCTTCAGCATAATATATTCTAGGTTGATAGTGTGTTGAAAACATATTAGGGTACTGGCACCAATAAATGAACGATTAAGCGTTTATGACAACTTTAAATAGCTATAACTCAGTTATTTCACGACATTGATGCATGCTTATTTTTTTTTATTAATCCTATAACCCTTAGGATTTAACGGATTTAAAAAAGTACCGTCTAGATCTACAATGTTTTTTTTAAAGTTACTATTTGTAAAAATATTTGGGTTTTACCCCAATAGTTGAACACTGAGCCCTAATTATGAATATTTTGCACCCAATAGTTGAACTAACACATTCAATTCGTTCATTATTTGGAATAAGGAACCAGAAAATGAACGAATAAAATTCACTTCAGGTTCAATTTAAGGCAAGATACCCAAAATATGAACGAATAAAATGTGAACATATTTCTTAGTTCAAATTTTGGGCGTAAATCCTAAAGCTGAACAGTGCAAGATTTCATACTAAAATAAAGCCTTAAAAATAATCAAAAACTATAGATAATAATGTGTTCAACTTTTGGTAACTAAGTTCATACATTTATTAAAATTCATTTGAGTGGTTTTGTTTTGGTCTTTAAGCGTGAGTTTATAAGTAATGATAGCTATAAAAATAAGCCTTTTCTCCAGTAGTTGAACGCCGTTCATCTATTGGATCAAGCGAACAAAATTGAATCCATTACTTGAACAGTAAATTACTCTAAAAATACGGTAAATAATGTATAAATGTATCAATATAAACAAAGCCGAATATAACAAGATTTTATTCTAATCAAATCCACTGAAATCTATTAATAATTCTTTCTATAAGCTGATAAAATTCTTAAATTCGGAGGGTACTTTCCTTAAGTAAGTTTCCCTAGAAAACAGATTTTTGACGGGAAACGCTCACAAAACGGCTAGCTGCGAGCGCGTCTGAGTTGTCACTGTCAAAATTTTTATGGAACCCGGAAGAAAAAATGTTGCCCTATGCGGGAAAAAATATTGCACACATGTAAGTAGCGCGGTCTTTTATATTTTTTTATTTTTCGCTCGATCGTTCATCTATTGGGGGTCGTTCATCTTTTGGTGCCACTACCCTACAACTAATTTGTTAAGAGAGAAAAAAATCATGAAGATACCTCTAAAAACTTTCTTTTTACAATAAAAACCGTACTAATATACAATAGAATCATTCTGATTTTTTGTCAGATTATTCTACAAGCAACATACTAAAACACCAGTGTTTTAATTTTTTAGTCCATACAATAGATTTTTTGTAATTAAATAATTGCTTCATATTTTGCAATAAATTACCAGCGTTGTGTCATCGCGCTTCTCTTTCTTTTCTATGCAGTCCGACAGACAGTGACCGCGTTGTAAATCATGTAAGCCATAAGATAAAAAGAATATACTATTATATATTATGAGGCTTCTCTTAATAAGATGTTAATTATACCTTCTTGAACTGTTTGAGGTACCGGTGGTCCCTTTAGCATTGATTTTGGGGCAGCTGGTGGTCCTGTTAATAAAATAAGTGTAATTAGAGAAGTCATTAACACAAAAATAATAAATGACACCATTTAGCCACTTAGTAGTGCTATACTGCTCCTTAAATCATATAGTAACTGCAAGAAAATCCTTATGGAGGCTCTTCAAACTATGTCCTATGAAGATTCAGAGAAGTTATTATTTGTGCTAAAGTAAATAATTTTATACACCTTTTTACATAATTGTGTAAGTAGGTACAAATAGGATAAATATGATAAGTATATGAATATTTTATCAATTAGATAATGTTACCCCCAATCGCCTGAAACACAGGATTATCTAGTTCAGGCACAAATCATGGATGAGCTTGACATAGATTTTTATTTATTATTGATCAAGTAACATAGACTCAATTACAATACAATTTTAGGCATACAATGTCAGAAGCAATAATTACACTTAAAAACAAAAATAAATAAATAAATTAAATTAATAGAAAATAGAAGAATTAAATTAAATTAGATAACAAAAATTAACTAACTAACTAACAAAGATAACAAAAATTAAATTAAATTAGATAATAACAAAAATTAAAAATTAAATTAAATTAAATAAAAAAAATTGCAAGAACAAAATAAATAAAAACAAAATTAACATATTATAGATTAATTATAATTTTCTGACCGGCATTGGAACAGCAACATGCCTGTCACAACCATGCCGGATATAAGGACAGTCCAGCCTGTCGGCAATCATTGCCAGAATGGTATTGGGGCTGGCCCGCACCCGGCGCACCAGGGACGCACACCGCTTGCGCATAGAAGCGTGGAAACAATCAGTGCGTGCAATCGCGAACATCCCTGATGCGCTACAGAAACGGGGCAGCCCCAACACCGCCCTGAACGCGTTGTTATACTGGACACGGAGGGCACTGTATGCCCTTTCAGTATAGTCAACCCACAGGCTGCACGTGTACAAAGATGTGCAGTACGCTCTGAAAAGCGTAACCTTAATACTAGCAGTACAACGCGCGAACCTGCGGGCTATCATATTGGCTCGTATCGACAGCACCCTCCGCTCCCGCTCCATGTCAGCATGGTCTTTCAGGTCCTCGGTGAGCAGATGCCCTAAATATTTAAATTGGTCCACTCGGTCCATTGGAACACCATCCAGATGGACAGCCGGTACGTTCATAGGGCTCGATACACCGCTGGCCTGAAAAACCATGTACTGGCTTTTCTTCCCATTATATTTCAAACCATGTCCACGCGCGTATTCCGTACACGTACTGAGTAGACTCCTCAACCCACAGATCGACGCGCTCAGCAGCACCATGTCATCCGCATAACTTATATTGTTGACACAAACGCCGTCAACATAGCATCCGACATGTTGACTGCTGAGCGAGCCGATCAGTTCGTTCATGTACATGTTGAACAATGTAGGTGAGGTCAGACCGCCCTGCCTTACGCCACATTCACTAATATAAGGGTCCGACATCGCCCCCGCCCAACGGACACTATTGACCTGGTGCCCGTACCAGTACCGGAGTATGCTGATGAGTCCCCACGGTAAGTCCGTGCTCTCCAGCTTCTCCCACAGGATATCGTACGAGACCAGGTCACAGGCCCTGGATAGATCGAGGAAGCACGCGTATACCGGGGTCTTCCTCATCGTGTAATACTTAACGGTGTGCTTTAAACACAGTATTGCACTCTCTGTGGACAGTTTAGGTCGAAATCCAAACTGGTTATCATGAAGTGTTACGTGTCTATTTAACTGCGTGTTAAGCACACCGTCAAATACCTTCGCCACCACGGGTGCAAGCGATATAGGCCTGTAGTTGTTTTTATCCGCCATATCACCCGTTTTGTTTTTAACCACCGGCACTACAACTGTCCTCATAAAGTCCGCAGGCAAGTAGGAGTGGCTCACACACAACGAGAAGAACATCGCAAGAACTCTCGCCAGGAAATTTTATATATAATTTTATATATATATAATTCGTTTTACATGTAAGTGACATCGAGGTAGCGAGCTAAACCGCGACCGCAAGGTATCAAAGTGAGGCATCTTCGGCATGTTCAGCGGGATTGTCCGAAGGGGTTACCGCTGGCCCGGAACATAAAGGGCTAAGGAAGGAACATGGGTGGGTGGTGGTTTAGTCAGTAAGAATCTGACACTCCCTTCCGCTCCACCCAGAGCGGGGGGGTCATTAAATGATTTCCCATACGCAAAAAAAAAAGGTATCATTCGGCATGTCCGTGCGTGTATATTAGCATGCATTCGTTTTACATGTAAGTAAGTGACATCGAGGTAGCGAGCTAAACCGCGACCGCAAGGTATCAAAGTGAGGCATCTTCGGCATGTTCAGCGGGATTGTCCGAAGGGGTTACCGCTGGCTCGGAACATAAAGGGCTAAGGAAGGAACATGGGTGGGTTTTAGTCAGTAAGAATCTGACACTCCCTTCCGCTCCAACTAGAGCGGGAGGGGTGGGTACCTAATTTGATGATTCCACATACGCAAAAAAAAAAAGGTAGGTATCATTCGGCATGTCCGTGCGTGTATATTAGCATGCCTTCGTTTTACATGTAAGTGACATCGAGGTAGCGCGCTAAACCGCGACCGCGAGGTATCAAAGTGCGTCATCTTCAGCATCGAACTCATTTGTTTTTAAAGTAAATCATCGCACATTACGAGACAGAATTCGAATTTCGAAGTGATGTTTAGAGAAGAGTAAAGAAGAAAAATTAAATACTCACTTGGGTTTGGTGATTCCCTCGAAGAAGGATTAGGAATTGACTCAATCGGTGCTTGCATAACTGTGAAGATAATAAAGAAAACAATAAATATTTGGGGTTATGGAGGAGTTATGCTCGGAGTTTCTTTTCAGGATAAGATCTGGGAAAAACTAGTCAGCAGCAGTACCATACCTAATAAAATTGTTGGAGTAGTGTGGGCTACCTACTACTAGGCTATAGAGATAAAAAATATATAAATATAAAGATAGTTAAATAAAGATACTACTAGGTGTAGGTACTCACCTTGCGTTGACATCTAGGTAAACTCAACATTTCGAAAGTAGGCGGTAGTACCTAAAACATGTAGGTATTGATAAAGTATTCTTACCATTATTTCTCCTCCTTAAAGCTTCCTCAAGTTCGTTAGTCTGGGCATCTGTGAACGACAACATACAACTAAGAATTCTTCAGCAAAATCGTAAACGATTGTCAAGAAGGTACACTTAGGCCTTTTGCACATTATAAGAAACTTTCTTGTGTCTTATGAGAAATTTCTTATAAGAAATTCAGTCGCAATGATTGTTATAGCAGACCATGCATATTATCCGACATAAGAAAAAATATCTTGTAATATGCATGGTCTGATATAACAATCATTGCGACTGAATTTCTTATAAGAAATTTCTCATAAGACACAAGAAAGTTTCTTATAATGTGCAAAAGGCCTTACACTTACACTAAGGTACATTCTACAAGTTTATAAAGTCGTGTAGGTACGCACGAACGAACAAAACATGGTGAACACGAACATCGATCACGGAACATTTGGTTCGTACGTGCGGACGTAAACTAGCAAAGCGAACACGGACACCTTGTGAACACAGTTCTACTTGTGTTCGTGCTCAACCCCTCAGTAAATATTTATTCACCCAATAAAAAAGTACTCTGTGGATTCACCGTTGGAAGTGGTCGACAGTAAAGTAGGAGACAAAGGGGTAGGCTCATTGAGACGACAAAATACTTACCGAACACTACGAAGTGCCCAGCCTTCAAGATCTTTACACACTGAATGCGAACACACATTTGCGTGGGCATTCCCTAAAGCTATGGGAAAATGTATAAAAAAAAAGCCCTTGAAGCAATTCTTGTCTAACCGAGTTGTAACAGCATGGAATAGGCTCCCGGAAAATGTGACGGCTCACACACTGAACTGCTTCAAGAATCGACTGGACAGACTAAATATCTCCAAGCTATACGATACACACGCATCAGCTAATTAGCTCAAATTTCTCCGAACACCCTCCGCACCAAATGGTTATATTATATTCTCTTTGCTCCGCACAGAACAAGCAAATTGGAACGCCACGAACATTTTTCACAAGGTCGTCGGTCCACCTTGTGGGAGGCCTTCCAACGCTATGTGAAGGCCGCAGGAACCCGTTGGATGCGAGAAGCACAGAACCGGTCGAAGTGGAAGTGCTTGGGGAGGCCTATGTCCAGCAGTGGACGTCTTTCGGCTGAAATGATGATGATGAACATTTTTGACGAACACAGTGTTTGATGTTCGTGTTCACCACGTTTTTGTTCGTTCGTGCGTGGTCCTAACTGCAGGGCAAAGGCTTCTTCTTATACAGAAAAGAAAAGAGTGTTATTCTGATGCTCGTCATTGACAGATGTATGTTTTCATCGAATACATATAGGTACCTACACTAATAATAAAGCCGAAGAGATTTTTTGTTTGTTTGTACGCGCTAATCTCTTGAACTAGGTATGTCCGCGCGGAACTAGTTGTCCGCGCCTTAGGTATGTGAGTGGTGGGTCGGAGTGGCGGTGGCGCATTGCCGAAAGCGCTAGGGTAGCGGTAGGGTAATTCAATTTTTTTTTACGTTTTTTTGCAATTTGCTGGTCTATAATAAGTTGTGCGTTGGTTAAAATATGATTTGCGACCGTAACAAATATGTATTTACAGAATTATAATCATTAAAGTCATCAACACAACTGTCTAAGACCAGGTAATCCTACTGAATGACTATTTCATGAAATCTTGACATTTTATGATTATACATAGGTACCTACTAACCTAACAAGTTGTATTACTGATTCTAATGATTATGATTCTGTAAATACCATGTTTGTTACGGTGGCGAATCATATTTTAATCAACGTACCAGCAAATTGCAAAAAACGTAAGGAAATTTGAATTTCGCGGACTACCTTAGCGCTTCCCCCTTACTCTCATGTGCCTTGCAAACACTAGGCAACTCGCCGCCTCGCCCCCGTCCCCACCTTAGGCGCGGCCAACTAGTTCCGCGCTGACTATACCAGTCGGATTTGAAAAAATATTTTTGCATTTGATAGCCCAATTCTTGAAAAAGGCTATTTAAAATCACGCTAGGAACCTTAGGAGCCGAGCAAAAGGAAAAAAGTCAGAGAGAACGCTAAGCGGAAACGAAGTTATAGAGGTATGGGGAACAGGGTGTAAAGTTCACTCATACTCTATAGAAAAGGGAGGATCCTCCGACCAGACGGGTGTTATGTCTGGTGGGCAACTGCCCAATGATTCATGTCGGGGCCGTTGTATCTATGCTAATTGCGCGGTAAACTCTGCTTGCGCGATGTAGGATTTGCGTGACGTAGTATGACGCGTTGTTTTGCATGTGGCGCTGTAGATACCGCTACAAAGTAATAGGCGGCAGGCGATGCGATGCGACGGGTTGGGTCGCGGGAACAAGAAATGTCACGCGGACGAAGTCGCGAGCAAAGCTAGTTGTATAAAAGTCACAGCTCATTAGAGCCACCCGGCACCCACTCCGCACCGCCTCGCCTCCTGCTGCTAGTATTCTCTATATGGACTTGTATGGGTATGCGCTCACTACATCAACTCCGTAGCGTCAACGGATCGCCTCGGTCGTAAGCCAACAACTCGCTACTCGCATGCTTGCCTTGCGTTGACTGCGCATTGCCAACGCGATAATGTTATTCAGGAGGTCCACTGGTTGACCGCGCGACGTTTATTGGTGATAACGCGGCGTCCAACTGTGGACCACCTTTCGACAACGAGTGGACGCCGTGCGACGAGGCGGTGCGGGGTGGGTTCCGCGTGGCTGTGACCTTAATAATTTCTTACCGTTAGGCCTTCTTCTGGCCAGCTCCTGTTGCATTGGCGTCATTTGTCCTGGACTGGGTTTTGGCATTGTATCTGTGAAATACGAATATTATTAAAAATAGTTTTTTAGCAAATCCTGGGCATGGTCGTTGACTTGGTCAGAATGGTCTGTTTATTAATAGTTGAAGAGCCTTATACCTACATGGTGAGAATTATCATCTGCCTAGCCTTTTCCCAACCATGTTGGGGTCGGTTTCCAGTCTAACCGGATGCAGCTGATTATCAGACATACCGGTCCGCCGGTCGGTCGGTAGTCGGTCCGTGTCGGTGTTTTACATGGAGCGCCTGCCTATCTGACCTCCACAACCCATGCAATAACTGGGTAATTACGATGCCCCTTGGTAAGAGACAGGTTGTCAGACATTCGAGCTTCCGTAACGACTGTCAAAGATCCACGAATGACCGCTGAGACCAACGATTATGAATAACTAGCTGCGCCCCGCGGTTTCACCCGCGTAAATGTCGATCCCGTGGGAATATCGGGATAAGCCTTATGCCTTTATCCAGGGTGTCAGCTACCTTCATACAAAATTTAATCAAAATTGGTCCAGCCGTTTGAGCATGAAGAAGTAACAAACATATAAACACACACACACACCCCCACTCACAAACTTTCGCCTTTATAATATTAGTGTGATATTGAATAGGTACTTACTAGGTCGAGCCAGTTGTAGCTTCGGTGTGACTGGTGGCTTAATTCTTTGTCTCATCTTCAGTGTATTTTCTTTTACGTCCAAAAGATTGCCTGTAGAAACTTTCCTCGGAGGCGCTGGCAGTCGAACTGCAATGCAAAAGGGCATATCTATCAATATAGAAATATACACTAGATACGAAAATATAGAAAACTGGCTTCCGCCTGCGGCTTCGCCCACGAGGTATGTCGATAAAAACTATCCTATGTCCTTCCCCGGGATACAATCTATCTCTCTGCCAAATTTTATTGAAATCCGTTCAGTGGTTTAGGCGTGAAAAGGTAACATACAGACAGAGTTACTTTCGAATGTATAATATAATGCTTGTAGCTGGCACAAAAGTATGCAAGTAGCCTGCACGTCATCATGGCATTCACCAATCTTGCATGCCGTGTGCCATAACAACTTCTGATTGGTGAATACCATACTGGCATGCCAGCTACTTGCATACTTTTCTGCAAGTTACAGGCATGTGTGTGGGAGCCCTTATAGTAATATGGATGGCAGCAGAACTTGTAGTGTTGTGGTATAATTTCGAATTGTGTGCGCTCACTTGAGTGAGGTGAGCAGTGAAGTTTACAGAATAGCTCTACTGTATGGAGATGGATCAGCCGGTCGATTCTGTAAAAACCTCACCGTGAAAACTTAGGTGAAGTGAGTTTGTTTTTGCTAGGAATTGACACTATTGACAGCTCACTCCACGCCCACTTCACCTAAGTTTTCACGCTGAGATTTTTACAGAATAGCACCGCAGTATACCTACCATTAGCTAGTAAAGGTGTTTTTTTACTTATTATTGAATTTAGTTACTTACGTGGCATAGCGTTGGTAGCTGGTGGTGGTTCATATGTGTTTTCTTCAGTTTCCATTTCTGTGATCAAGCATAAATTAATATATAATAATGTAAGGTAGGACGCCCGCCGGCTATATGGAGCGACGATCTTCGCAGAGTGGCTGAGAGTTGCCGAAAGTCGTATTGCGTGGCGTTCAATAGGAGAGCCTTATTTTCAGCTGTGTGGACTGCTGCAGGCTGAAGATGACGATGATAATTAAGGTTTAGTTCCACATTCATAATAATAACAGTCAAAGTGTGGAACTCTCCGCCAGCGTCTGTGTTCCCTTCCACATTTAGCCCATCTGCCTTCAAAGCAAGAATGAACAGGCATCTTCTGGGCACGCTCATTCCATCATAGACGTCATCCATCACTTTCCATCAGACGTAATCGTGGTCAAGAGCAGACCGATTCAACAATAAAAAATGAAATCTATGGCTCTCCAAAGTCAGACCTCGCTTTTAAATTAATTGAAAAAAATCAACCAACTATTTAATACCCAGTTTTTTATAGACTTACCTTCGTAAACTTCTTGAAATCTATCTTTATGCGGATGACCTGGATGGGGATGACCTGGAAGAGAATGACCTGGAAGAGGATGACCTGGATGAAGATGACCTTCATGAGGCAACGGTAGCGGAGGACGGTTGGCCACAGTGACTTCACGATCTGAAAGAAAACGAATTCAATAAATTAATTCAGAACTCCGAACTAAATTTGCTATGAATGTAGGTACAGGTATAGATGAAAAAAAAAATGAATTTAAAATGATTTTATTTCTGTAAGTAGGTTTGTACAAACACTTTACACGTCAATCATTTTTTTTTTAAACTAGATGAGGTCGGCGTTTCCTAACTGACTATTCTGAGAAGAAAGGCCGAAACAAACTCAGAAGTCACAGTCTCTTTTAAAGTCCAGACAAAATCTTGGTCAGATCGTGTGAAGACCATGTTGATTGGTGTCTGAAATGGTCTTTTGAGGAAAGAACCACACAGATTGTTTGTCAAAAATCGTGCAGCTCAACTCAGAACTTGAGGAGCTCAACGATTCGACGAACAATACCAAAGACAGGACATTTGGGTAGGCCGCTTATACTACTCAAACTGCCAGATCATGATTAAAACTAAGAAGAAAAAAAGAAATGACCCACATAGTCCTCACATTCACAATAATTAAATAAAAATTACTTAAAAAGTAAATATTCATGTCACTGTCCAAATAAAATTCATCAATGTCAATGTGTATATAAAAATCCGGACATAATCTTTGAGGACCATGTAGATTAGTGTCTGAAATGGTCTTTTGAGGATAGAACCACACAGATTGAGCGGACCTGTCCAGTCAGTGCACGCATTTGTCAGTAACCGTGCAGCTCAACTCAGAACTTAAGGAGCTCAACGATTCGACGAACAATACCAAAGACAGGACATTTGGGTAGGCCGCATAAACTACTCAAACTGCCAGATCATGATTAAAACGAAGAAAGAAAAAAAAATATAAATGATGAATGATGATAAATTGTACCTGAAGAAAACAAAAAGAAAGGAGGTAACTAAGAATCGAGATTATGACGTCACGCCGAACTAGCTACTCGAAGGCTGCTGTTGTCCATGTTCAGGGTCACCAGAATAGAGGTATGAGGAACAGGGTGTAAAGTTCACTCATACTCTTTAGAAATATTGCGTGACGTCAGAGTGATGCGTAGTTCACATGTGGAGATGTAAAAGCCGCCACAAGGCTCTTTAGATGACAAAGATAATACTCACCAAGTTTCGGCCTCTGAATGTTATGAGGAAAGTTGTCTGACATGAGGCTGCGAGCAGAACTCATTGCTGATGCCAACCTCGCTTGTGGACCAATCTTCATGTTGTGGTCTGGTCTCGGTGTTCCTGTAAACATAATTGTATTATATCATCTTTCAAATGTGGAAGAAACGGGCATGTATGTATTTTATGATGAAAACTGCGACTTTATTTGGGGATGCACCAGCCAAATACACAAACACGGATTATTTTTATAAATGAGGTGATCCTGTGTTCCCACTGCCGGGACACAGGTCTCCTTTCGATGAGAGGGGGGCATTGGGCCCGCGTGCTGGATTATGACCCACTCCCCTCTCAAAAAGAGAGGAGGCCTGTGTCCCAGCAGTGGGAACATTACAGGCTGATTATTTTATATTTATGAGGTATTAGTGGTAGAATTTTCCTAAGAAAAAGATATGATAATTTCCACACTTATATCTGCAATATAGATATAAGACCATATGGTGTAGACCATAATAAAGAATATTCTATTCTATATGAAAAACATAACCCTGTCTTTGCTGCCGCGCAGTCGGATAAAAAGGAGTCCTAAAAATATGAAAGAAGGAGTACTTACGAGGCATAGTCGTTATTGCTGGTGGCTCTGGTGGTTGCATTGGCATTCGTGCTGCGAATAAAATAATAGATAATAAGATTTGCGTCATTGGCGCTATTATAGAGGTATGAGGAACAGGGTATAAAGTTCACTCATCCTCTATAGAAAAGGTAGGATCCTCCGACCAGACAGGTGTTGTGGTTGGTGGTCAGGATACCTGGTGAAGCCGTGGCTGCTGGCTGGCTGTGTGACTCGCCGCTCGAAAGCTTGATGATGGTGACGTCACGTTGAAGTAGTTGCACGAAGGCTGCGCTAAAGTTCATGTTCGGGTTCACCAGTATAGAGGTATGAGGAACAGGGTGTAAAGTTCACTCATCCTCTGTAGAAAAGGGAGGATTCTCCGACCAGACGGGTGTTGTGTCTGGTGGCCCGACGATTGATGTCTGGTCGTAATTTAAATATATGCTAGTTGCGCGGTAAACTCTGCTTGCGCGATGCAGGATTTTGCGTGACGTCAGTGTAACGCATATTTCGCATGTGGCGATGTAGATGACGCCACAGCGCAGTGGCTGGGATTGGGAGTGCACCTTCAATTTCAGCAGGGATTTTTTTTGTACGGTCTACAGACAGACTTTGTTTTATCGTTTTAAGTTTGATGAGTTTACACGTCAGTTCTTTGTAGACTAACAGCCATTGTATTCTGTAAAAATCTCACCGTTAAAATTTAGGTGAAGTGCGCATGAAATAATCTTTAAATCTCTATCAAGAAGAGAAATGTCAGCACACTTCAAGCTCCATAATCAGCCTATAATGTTCCCACGGCTGGGACACAGGCCTCCTCTCAATGAGAGGGAAGCTCACTTCACCTAAATTTTATATAAATACATCGGCTGAAGTAGACAAATTACCTACCTCTGAAAAGAAATGCCAAAAAAAATGGTAAAGATGATGATGAAGTCAAGCTTTCAGATTCACTTACCATTCCCAGATATTTCGATATTCGGTGCTTCATAGATGACACTATCACGATTGTTATCGTCCTCCGGGTCGGGTGCTTTCATCATCTTCTGGCCAGGGTTGGAACAGTAGCGCGCTAAACACACGGAATAAATAGTTGTTACGGGAAGACTATTTCGGATTTCACCAAGAGTAGGTATGGGCAGATATTTTCGTCCTTATAGCTATACAGGGGTATTAAAAAGGCCGTCAATTTAACCCGTTGCGTTGTATCGTAAAAAGCGATAGACGGATTGCGTCAACAGCAGCTTTTTGAAGCACATACTCCTTTTTCATCCAGTATGGATGTCCCATGGTACCTTTATCTCGACGTAACAAACAGTTCAGTGGTTTAGTCGTAATGAGGAAACAAACAGACAGAGTGTCTTTCGCATTTACAACGTCCACAAGTGGAGTTTCATGTACGGCGTCTCTCCAGAGAAAATGGCTCACCCATCTTGCGCCGCATGTCCCTGTCACCTGCACACGTGAGGACTTAATGGCTGCGTCAGCAAACGGTATTCGTGTTGCTGAATTTTGGTCCAATCAAATCTTAATAAAAACTATATATTATGTGTTTTCGTGTTATTTTTGACAACGAAACGCTAAGAAGAAAAAGAAGCTTGATTAGCTCATCGTTTGCACGTTACAGGAACTGTTGGACGCTTGTGATCGTGATACCATTGACACGTTAAGGAGAAGCTTACCAGTATCATTTGGAATAGACTCGCTCCTCTTCGATAGGTTGTTGTGAGTGTTGAGTGTTACCAGTTTTCGAGCTAGAAAATAAAAATAAATTTGTAGGATTTCTGCCCTAAGATGTTTTGATACAGATCAGACTCAAGAGATAAAATTGGATTGATTTATGAAAATTGGGAGATTTTAGAGCTCAGGCGTCTTAAAACAACATAAAATAACATCAAGTCTGTATTCCTATCATGTATCTTTGTATTTGGGATTCTTTGTATCCTCGAAGCATCCAAACGTTTCAATAGATTTTAGGTCTCAGCACTAGATTTAAGCTTAGGCCTACAAGGCCCCGGCCTAGGGGCTCAAGCAGCCTAGAGTCCCAAAGCTATGCTTGAGCATGTTGAAGGGAACCCCGAGGTTCGGTTTGGTTAGGTTACTTTAAACCCTTTACACAGAAATAGGGGCCCCGCGACGCGGGGCTCCGTCGACATAGGATGCAATAGCGAACTTACCAAAACCACTATTTACAACTGCCTCTTTAAATCAGTGCCATTATTATAGAACAATTCGGACTTTTACCGGTGCAACATGCTAAATCTTAGGATTTACCGGTAAATCCTAAGATTTACCGCAGTTCGGACTTTTACAGTAACATACACACATCAAAAGTGTCTAGGGATCAACATATATTTTTGCAATAACTTTTCTCCTGATTGATATTAATTAAAATTTTCTTTAAGGATTCATCAAATAAAGTGTTTTCGTTTGTCACAGTAACGATAAACCAAGTCACCTTTGCATTAATAAAGAAATTTGCCATTTTCCTAATAAAGGGATTTTTGACATTTGAACCACTAACACAAAAGTTCGAAAAAAAGACTGAAATAACAGTTTTCTTTAAAATTTTATTGGGTAACTTAAACAATTAATAATCCGTGTTTCTACCGCGAACACTAACAACACAAGAACATCGGTTTGGCATACTCAAAATGAGTTCATCCAAATCACGCTGTGGAATGGCCGCCCATGTTCGTTGCAACAACAAAAAAAGGTCTTCTTGCGACTGGATACCCTCCATATTCGGCAGAGCTCTTCTCTGTAGCATATCCCATGCATGCTCAATCGGGTTCAAGTCTGGCGACTGAGCAGGCCAGGGCAGGACATTGATGTTAGCTGCGGCGAGAGTCTGTCTTACAACTCTTGCGGTGTGCGGTCGTGCATTATCATGCATTAACTGAAATAAGGGACCGATTTGCACTTGTAGAGGAACGATGACGTCTGATACAATCGTCTCAGCATAAATTTGAGCGTTGAGGTTGCCTCTGATCCAAATCAACTCAGTTCTTCCGCCGATCCAAATACCCGCCCATACCATGATGGTTCCACCACTATAAGGATGGACTTCCTGGCAGGATTTTAATCGCTGTTGGCATCCAGGGGTTCTCCAGTGTCGTATACGTCTTGTATCCGGTCTCATACCAAAACGAGACTCATCAGAAAAGCACACGAAACGCCATTGTTCTTCTGCCCAATTTCTGTGTTCAAGAGCCCATTGATATCGAATCCTACGATTGTGCATTGCTATAGGTGGTACCCGTAGCGGTCTTCGGGAATGAAGGTTCACTTCATGCAAGCGGTTTCTGACTGTTTGGTCGCTAATTAAGTTCCCTGAAGAGTGATGAAGCCACGGCTAACATCATGGCGGTTATTGTTGGAGCTCTTCGAGTTAAGATTTGAATGTATCGGTCTTGTCTCCGTGTGGTGCAGCGATACCGTCCTCCATGGCGCTCAGCCACGGTACCAGTGCTTCGGTAACGTGTCCAAAGTCGACTGATAACACTCTGACTTGTATTCAGAGCTAAAGCCACAGTACGTTGCCGGGAACCAGCTTCTATCATTCCCACGGCTCTGAGCATTTCTTCCCTGCTTAAATGACGTCGCCGCTCCATAATAACGTTGGTTTTAATCAGTAGTAGGGAAACAGTAGCACTAATAATGTCTTCAATGCGTTGTATGTTTTTATAGGGAAAATATTGACAGCTGATTTTCATCTTTTACTCGAATTTGATTCACAGTTCCTGATTCAAATTATGAAATGCACCAAAAAGGATCCATATAAATTTATAAAATCATAAATTTATTACAAAGCCACATCTCAATCTCAAGAAATCCGCATAAAAATGCTTGATCCCTAGACACTTTTGATGTGTGTATATTATTAATTTTGAGGAACTTACCTTTAGCTTTCAGGAGGATAATGTATACAGTTTGACCGATGATGATGACAACAAGGATTGCACAAATGGAGCATGCAATGTTGAGCAACTTTTCATCTGGAGCTGAAAATATTACTCATAAATGTAAAGGACTAGCTTTTGTCCGCTGCTTCACCCGAGTAAAGAACATCCTACCCAGGTCAGTGTACCTATCCGTGTGCCAAATAGCAAGCGTCAAACTTTATGGCGGCTCTGAAGTGCGCTACACGCTGCGCAGTACCCCTAGCTGAACCATGAATTGGGTACATATTTTTATCACAGGAAGCGACACGTGCTTTACTTGTACCAAGTATACAAGTACTACAAAATACAGCGAGTACAGAAGGCAATCTACATACAAAGTGCGCTCGAGCAACGCACACATAGACACCGCTCAAGGACACGTTATCTCGGACTGGTTGGGACTAGTGCGAGCGCGAGTGCCATCCGCTTGAGACACGCGTCTGTGAAGTGCAAAAATGGAGCAACAAAAAATGGCTATCTAAGCTTGATATATACAGGGTTATTGGTAAAACATTAACAACCTCATACGAGGTCATTATACTCATCATTATGAACAACTTTTACTATGGGACCAAATCCGAAATCGCGAAAAAAAAATCAGATGTTCCCTACATTTATGTTCGTTTATGTCGTCAAAATGTAGGGAAGAGCTGATTTTTTTTTTCGCGAGTAGTAAGCACACTAAAGTTGCAGTGCGCTGGCCATGTTTGTCGAAGGACCGGTGGCCGGTGGAGCAGACGAGTCCCGGAGTGGAGACTGCGTATCGGCAAGCGTAGTGTGGGGCGCCCCCCAGCTAGACGGACTGCGGAAGGACTGGTTGCGGAAGGCGGAGGACAGGGTGTTGTGGCGCAGCTTGGGAAAGTTGTATGTCCAGCAGTGGACTGCGATAGGCTGTAGATTGACTGACTTTTTCACAGAGTCGGAATAGGCACTGCCCAATAGATAATTGATTAAATAACTTACTGCTTGTAGAAATAGGAGCTGCAGATGGCTTCGGTGCTGAAAAAAAATATAGCCGTTTTTATTGACTTGTAACAACATAAAAAAAGTTTATCTTCAGAAACCGCCAGGGTAATGGTGAAACACATTATCAATCTCAATCTGACTCATTTTGAAGAATATTGCTAATCCATTGCTTTATAAGTTCGAAAAAATTGTCTGCTCAACAACGTAAATGTAGCAATGAATGTTGTTGAATTGTCAAAATTAAAGCCATTTCTACTGATAGTGTGTTACGCAATGACTCTGCTGGTGACGTCGCGGTGACGGTGACGAGCAACGAGTCACTCTTTTGCTAGCAAAGGTTATTTTTTACCATGAATAGATAGTTGTCATTATTAACAAAAGCTACTGCTCGCGGCTTCGCTTGCGTGGATATTGGAAATTATCCCATGGGTACATGCTACCGGTACAAAAAGTAGCCATCTGCCAGTGAAAGTCCCGTCAAAATGGTCCAGCCGTTTCGGAGATTAGCCGTAACAAACAGACTGACCGACAGACAAAAATTACCACTGGTGATTTTATGGAGGACATAATATATAGGCTACTTTTTGTCCAGCTGGGCAATTGCGTAACGCATTTATCAATCGGAATCGGTTTCATTTTGACAGTTCAACAACATTCATTGCGTTATTTACGTGTTGAGCAGACAAATTTTTCGGACTTAGGAAGCAATGGATTAGCAATTTGCTTCAAAATGATTCAGATTCCGATTAATAGTGTGTTACGCAATTTGGGTGCCGGTACCACGTTACCATGGTACATTTTCCGAGATCCACGGGGCGGAAGCCGCGGGCAGAACCTTTGTAAATAAAGTCAACTATTCATGGTAAAAAATAACTACATAATTATGGTAAAATAATAATATGAATATTATGTGCTTCTTTACCTATTATGACATTAGTCTGGCACAATGACACAGCGTAATCACTGTTATTGTAACGTTCTGTGGGTAAGCCTTTAAAATCTTTATTGTCTTTTAGAAACAAAAATTTAAACTCCCATGTCCCTTTCATAGACTTGTCGACTGAAGAAGTCTGAAAAAAAAATTATGTAAAAATTAAATAGTCAAGATAATAATTATTTACATACTTAATTTAAGCTAACACTTAAATGCATATAAAAAAAGTAAAAGAATCATAGGGCATCAAAAGATTCGTCCGCAACGCTGTCAACTGGAATAGTACCCAAAAGGCGGGCAGCATTGCCACGTTGTATGACGATGCTGATTCTTTGGGCAAGAAATAGGCCATTCCTCTGGTCACGTGAAGAGTCGACCAAGGGCTTGGAAGACAATCATGGGTAAGCCCCACAAAACGCCCGCCCTTCACCACTTCCTAGTGCTTTAGCTGACAAGAAGAAGTGGCGCAACAAACTCCCCAGCAGCACAGCGGTCTGTTCAGTTAGAAGAATTACTTGATGTATGAAAAGGAATTACGAAACATTATCAAAACAACTCTCTGCGTGTGTTTGACAGAGATGACGCTATACAAATCCGTTTCTTTCGTAGACAGAGTAATCTATAGACTCATGGTATCCGTGTCACCGAAAGGGACAAAAAATTCCGACAATCTCCATCATTATATCTACTATAATTTTTACAGCTTGGTACACTGCACCTTACCATTTTCACAGTTGCGCAAATGTACGGACGCCAGCACATCAAGTTACTACAATCTGTCAGATTTCTTTAATAGATTTTCGACTTTATTGCTAAAGCATAAGGTTCAAGGTTGATTGGGAAAATCTGACAGTTTCGGGTAGGTTGACCTGCTGGCGTCTGTACTATTATTGAATTATGCACGAAAAAGATCGTAGTTTCCGTTTAATCGCGGTGTAGTTTTTATTATTTCATTCATAAACGTCAAACTTGTTGTGCATATTGATGTACTTAACCGACACGCAGTAAGGGACAGAAATATTCTTACTCTGTCTCTTTTCTTTGCTAGTGACGTTAATATATTTCTCTTTTTCTTGTGCGAATGAAAAAGAAGATATGCAGTAGTCTATAGTTTACTCTGTCTACGGTTTCTTTCTTATAACTCAATGTGCTATTTTTTTGCCGAGTCAAATATATATTGTGTTTTATAAACGGAGCTTGCGGTAAGAGTAAACTGATAGAAATCGTCACGTAACGAAAGAGCGTTATGCCTCATCCATGTGACTTTTTGAAAGAGACAAGGAGAGAGAGAAAGAGAGATGATTTTCATGGTTTTCGAGGATGCTGAAGCCAATAGTGAGATGGCTACTGTGTAATTTTTTTAAATTTTCGTTATGGGTGTCGTTTTCGTGGTTATCGAGGCTGCTGAAGCCAAAATGAAAATCCAAGATGACGGCTGCGAAAATGTTTCTCCACAATTTTTTTCTTTACGTTGTGCCTTCTCCGGCGAATCATTTAGTAAATATAACTTTCGTCTAATGTACTTTGTCTTAGAACTAAAATTTCACTTACATAACGTATAATTGTTTCATTTTTTTTTGTTGTCTTTAATTTGGGAGATATTTCTCTTGGGCCAGTTGAACTTATAAGTCTCCACCTGATAAAAAATGTTCATTCTTATTTCGTGTAGTTTTGGGGTCCTACCGCGCGGGGTTTGCAACATTGTGGCTAGCGGGGTAATTACGTAACACACTAACAGTACAATGAGTTACGTTTTGACAGTTCAACAACATTCATTGCGTTGTTTACGTTGAAGAGCAGACATTTGATTTTTCGATCATATGAAGTAATGGATTACAAGTATCCTTCAAAATGACTCGTAATGTAATTGTGTGTTACGCAATTAGGGGTTTACATCCGGGTTGTGCCCAAAGTACTCCAAAAAGAGTTTTAAAGTTTACGTTTTTTTTTTTTAGTTTTAGGTTCTTAGAATTGATAACCAAAAATCGGTGAAGTACTTTGAGAATAATTCCAGATACCTGTGGAGCAGAATGGGTACAAAATAATAAGTATTTTTAAATAATAATAATTCCTTGGAGTAACTTTGGGAATTAATGTATGAGATTCTTATCTTTTTAGAACAAAATAATGGAGTACTTTGGAAATAACCCCAAACCTCACTCAAGTGACCGCACAAAATTCGAAAGCACAGACTACAATACAATGCAGGGTAATTCGAAAGCATGACATGACTTCGAAATTCGAACGGTGCCTCGTTGCGAATCCGTGGTGATTTACTTTAAAAACAAATGAAGTCGTTTTCGAATGGAAGCCTAGAAAAAAAATAAACCAATATATTTTTTTTAAATATCTCGAGAAGTGGCGGTTTTGTGAGCATTTTAAAGTCTATGCTAGACAGAGATAGCATTGTTAGCATTTGACGTTTGACGTCACAAGACAGAAGCGTCATAGTAACTTCGCGCCAATCAGTACCTACAAGTCGTTTTGCGTCATGGATAGCGCGTTATTATCGGTCGATAATATCGGATGCGATATTGCGATATTGGTTTTCATTACATTTTATATTAGGACGGCCACGAAGTTTTTTTTTGTATTATTTGATATCTATCTTCTAAATATATAAAATTCAAAGTCCTGACTGACTGACTAATATATCAACGCACAGCCTAAACCACTGGATTTGGAGGGTGTGTTTTTTGTGAAGAGTAGGTATCCACTAAGAAAGGGTTTTTCGAAATTCCACCCCTAAGAGGGTGAAATTTCACGCGAACGAAGTCGCGGCCATAAGCTAGTTTGTTGTAACTACAATCAGTGAGTTTCACTATGAGCGGATGTTTTGAGTGATGTATAGGCGTATAGGGTGTGTTCCTCAGTAAGAGCAACCCGTCATTAATTGGGTTACAAGATAATATCTTTCCTGGACTCTTGAGGCGCTTCACGTAGCTGCATCACAGCGGGCC
This sequence comes from Oligia strigilis, assembly GCA_951800025.1. Classification (NCBI taxonomy): domain Eukaryota; kingdom Metazoa; phylum Arthropoda; class Insecta; order Lepidoptera; family Noctuidae; genus Oligia; species Oligia strigilis. The sequence continues at coordinate 5,728,814 of OX637568.1, read as the reverse complement.
CTATCAGAATACCAGCGCTGCGACCTTTATTTTTTTTAAATGTCGCAGCATCATGCTGAGATAGGAGCCTTTTGGCCTTGTATAGGACTTTGTTTCATTTTCCTTTTGTTACTTTTTTTTATATATATCTTGGATTTTTATTTTACTGTGTTTAGTTTAGTTTGTGATCTTCCTGTACGAGTCGCAATAAATACTTTTTCTTTCTTTCTTTTCTTCACGTAGCTGCGCATTGTGAGCTGCGATGCCAGTGTATTGGGGTGACTCTTTAGTCTCTCCCTGTATCTTGTAGTTACACTCTGGACTTCCGCCTCCACTGTTACAATCTCAGCATGTTCATGGAGTTCCGCGACAGTAGCGTATTATGCACTCCCCCAGATCTGAATACCGTACATCCACGTGGGCTTGAGTAGTACTTTGTAGATAAGCAGTTTATTGTCTATTGACAATTTGCTATTTTGACCCAGCAGCCACAGCAGGCCCTTGAATTTTATGTTTAGATGGACTCTCTTTTTAACCCCCGACGCAAAAACGACGGGGTGTTATAAGTTTGACGAGTCCGTGTGTGTGTGTGTCTGTCTGTGGCATCGTAGCTCCCGAAAGGATGAACCGATTTTGATTTTGTTTTTTTTGTTTGAAAGGTGAATTAGTCGGGAGTGTTCTTAGCTATGTTTGATGAAAATCATTCCAAGATGGCCGCCGCCACAAAATGGCGGATTACATATTTTTTCACAATTCCCTCAATATGGGTATCAAATGAAAGGACTTGAATAGTAGAATACTATGATAAATTTCAAATCCAAGATGGCCGCCACCACAAAGTGACGAATTACATTTTTTTTCCACAACTCCCTCAATATGGGTATCAAATGAAAGGGATTGACTAGTACAATACTATACACTATTAAAAAATTTAAATCCAAGATGGCCGCCACCACAAAATGGCGAATTACGTTTTTTTTTTCACATCTTCATTATAGTTGTCAAATGCAAGGGCTTGACAAGTAGAATAATGTACACTATATTGAAAGGGAACGAGGAATATTACCTACCTAACGAAATGAAAACTAATAAATTGAAAAATATAATAAAATAAAAAAATCTGTTTAGTCTTAAAAATTATTCTTCAACTATAAATTAATCATTATTTTTTGACGGATAAAAAACCTGATCGGGGGACCTCTTAGAATAGAAGGTGTTCCACAGAACGGTCCCCCGACTTCCATATGAATTTATCTGTTTTAGTCTCGTTACATAAATTCTTTAAGTCGGGGGTTTTTAAATTATTTTATCCTTTTCCAATTACATTTAATTTTATTATTATTTTGTGTCGGGGGTTTTTTAAATTTTTAATTAAATTTTTTTCTTTATGTGTTCATGCTAGGTCAGGCGCCGGTCTAGATATAGGCCTAGGTATCGCACGCAATTTAGATGGAGCAATGTGGAATTCTCTAGTTGGACTGGCGGAAAATTGCCTTTTCGCAGCGTAAACGTAAGTTGCACAGATTTAGATGCACTTGCTTTTATGCGCCACGTCGTAATTTTATCTAGGCCTTTTTGTAGGATTTCTGTTGCTGTGACTGGGTTTTCGCTACTGGCAAGAATGGCGGTGTCATCAGCAAATGTAGCCGTGGTTATGTTATCTACTTCAGGAAGGTCGGCCGTAAATATGGTACAGCACAGGTCCCAGCACAGAACCTTGAGGTACACCAGCACGTATTTCGTTGAAGTCAGATGTGGCATCTCTTTCTCTAACCTGAAATATTCATTCTCTTAGGTATGATTCTAGTATTCTGTAGTAGCTGTGTGGAAAGCAAGTCTTTATTTTACAGAGGAGTCCATCATGCCACATTCTGTCGAAGGCATGTTCGATATCCAGAAATCCTGCCAAGCAGTACTGTTTTTCTTCGAGCGTCTTTCTTATCCTTTCGTACACCTAATGCACCTGTTCAACGGTAGAGTGTTGCTGTCGAAATCCAAATTGGTGATTAGGTATAGAATTATTTTCTTCTAACAAGGGTAATATTCTTCGTAAGAGTAGCTTTTCGAACATCTTTGATAGTATTGGGAGAAGGCTGATGGATCTATAAGAGCTGACATCACTTGGTGGTTTGCCATCTTTGTGAATAAGGATAATCTGTGAGACTTTCCATAGCTTCGGGAAGTATTGTACTCTTAGGATGCCATGTTGTATAGGGTTGTCAAAAAGACAATCGCCTTTTTTGGAAGTAAGCTACACATTGATGCGATAATAACGACGCAATAGATGTAAATAGGATGCTTGCATTCCTCCGTCCCGCGATATTCCGATATGCTTTCTTAGAACATCATCATCATCATCTTCCTGCCCTTATCCCATGTTACTTGGGGTCGGCGCAACACGTTTTCTTCTTCCATTCTCCCCTGTCAACCGTCACGCTATCATTAACTCCCTTCTCTTTCATATCATTCCCCACACAATCCATCCATCTTTTCTTCGGCCTTCCTCTCAATATGCTTTCTTAGAACATTTTGTTATAATAATATTAAGACTCATTCGATCTTACACACACCTGCGTTAATAATGTAGTAACGTGTTGTGCGGGCGGGGGGCTGTAGTGTTGGTTACACGCACATGTTAGAAATATCGGACGATAATTAAAAAAATTAAACCGACTTCAAAAAGAAATTAACTCAAAATTATGAAATAACTTTAATTTCGGAAGTCGGTGTGGGATCTGTATTTTAGTTTTATGCCACCGACTTCCGAAATTAAAGTTATTTCATAATTTTGAGTTAATTTCTTTTTGAAGTCGGTTTAATTTTTTTAAATTACTTTTTATTTCGTAATTTTTAGTTTTTGCACTAGTATTTGACCAAGGTTTTGAGATGTTTTCCCTTTGACACTACACCCGTAGCTCTTATCAATAAGCCAGGCCGTCACACTTACACGTATTAGTCCATATCTTGAAAATTACTGAATCGATCTTGATGAAACTTGCACTGTTCCCTAAGTTGAAGAAAATGTAAGCCAATAAAAAAAAAATGGTCACGATCCGATTAATAGTTCCGGAGATATGCGTGGACAAACATACATACATACATACATACATACATACATACGTCTATGAAATTTTGTATATTTGTTTGGAAGCCCTAATAGATCATCATATGTGAATATAATGCAATTCCAATAATATTACATACATACGTATCGAATTAATAACCTCCTTTTTTTGAAGTCGGTAAAAACGCAGCTATGTGACAAGGTATCGGGACGCATTATCGCAATTCAAGACACAGAATTTTCCTACTATGAAGGGCTAGGAGTGCTAGGACCTTCTCATCTGTAATAATAGCCATATCCATCCCTTATTGAGATAACACTGATGTTACCTAGGCTTTTAGTAAAATAAATAATTACTTAGTTACGTTATTAGTAAAATAACGCATCCGAGATTATCGACCGATAAATAACGCGCCTGTGGTGAACCTTAACTTCAAAAGCTGCTTCTCAATATTTTTCTTTACTCTTAGCCTTTTACTTAGAGAATCTTTAAAATAAGTATTAATGCATGTATTTTTTTATTGTAATCAGATACCCTTTGTGTGCGCTCACTTGAGTGAGGTTCCAAGTGAACTTTTAGCTCCCAAGTGACATTCCTTCTCAAAGCGGCAGTACTTACCAGCCTTCGTTAATGTTCCTATCTGGGGTGATAAGTAGATTAACAGTTTGTCCGTCCGTGAAAGTGTAGTCACTGCTGACAGTACAGTTCTTTTTATCGAGTTTAATGTATATGGTCATATTAGCAGTATCTGTAATAGAAAGATTACTATTAGATTAAGCATCGGGACGCGTATTTCCATTCTATACAAGGCCGGAACGCAAGGATGTGAAAAATCTGCTGTTCCCTACATTTTGACGAGTTAAACGAACATAAATGTAGGGAACAGCTGATTTTTTTTTCTGCGATTTCTGGTTTGGTCCCATAGTAAAAGTTGTTCATAATGATGAGTGACCTCTTAAGAGGTTGTTAATGTTTTACCAATAACCCTGTAAGTATTTGTAATCGCAGATTTGAAAATATCAATATAAAGTATACGCGAGCAGTTTCATATGGCGTTTTGGCCTTGTATAGAATGGAAAGACGCCACCGCCGGACGGCACGCTATAAGCAGACATCGCCATCACATCGCTGCCGAGCAGACACATTTTTCGAACCTACAAAACAACGGAATAACAATATCCTTTAAAATGATAGAATTAGTAGATTGTTTAGTAATATGTGGATAACGTTGTGAGTAGTAGTGTATTTGTTACTCCTATTATTAAGTTCTATCCTATGTTAAATGTTTGACCTATATTGCACTGCAGTTTGTTGTCCCTAAATAAATAAATATAAAATGATTCAGATTGATATCCATAAATGATAAATGATTGATAATTGATAAATGATTTTTTATTTCTGCAAGTAGGTTTGTACAAACACTTTTACACGTCAATCATATTTTTTTTTAAACTAGATGAGGTCGGCGTTTCCTAACTGACTATTCTGAGAAGAAAGGCCGAAACAAACTCAGAAGTCACAGTCTCTTTTAAAGTCCAGACAAAATCTTGGTCAGATCGTGTGAAGACCATGTAGATTGGTGTCTGAAATGGTCTTTTGAGGAAAGAACCACACAGATTGAGCGGACCTGTCCAATCAGTGCACGCATTTGTCAAAAATCGTGCAGCTCAACTCAGAACTTGAGGAGCTCAACGATTCGACGAACAATACCAAAGACAGGACATTTGGGTAGGCTGCATAAACTACTCAAACTGCCAGATCATGATTAAAACTAAGAAGGAAAAAAAGAAATATACATAGTGTGTTTAGGGTCAGGCAGGTCGGGGAATCCGCCCTTTTCTATGGAGGATGACGAAGTTTATTACACCCTGTTCCTCATACCTCTTAAGTGAATAAGCGAATAGATATAATAATATCCAGTGCAATAACGCGAATCATACAAAGCATGTGTTCGAATTCGAATGAATCACTGCAGTTGTTGTGGTATAAAATAGTATCACTTTTGAGATACAGTGGAACTACTAATGCTATCAACTTGAAATTTGGAATAGTTTTAGATGACGTTTGCCCAACTATTTTACAAATAAGAAATAAATAATAATAAGAAATCTATACATATAATAAAACAGTAGAAAAACTGTGTCTGTACATTGAAAATATTAATCTATACATATAATAAAACAGTAGAAAAACTGTGTCTGTACATTGAAAATATTAAAAAAAAAAAAATGGGGGGGGGTTTAGAAACAGTAATAGGGTACGAATCCGAAAAAAAAATTCTGTCTGTTTGTCTGTTTGTCTGTTTGTTTGTACACGCTAATCTTCGGAACTACTGGAAGGATTTGAATGATTTTTGTTTTGTTGTATAGGTATTATGTCTGGGCAACATATAGGCTATAATTTATCTTGGAAACTTGAACACCTGATGCAGAACCGCAACAGACCAGCTAAACTATAAGAGATACAAAAATGGTACCATAGCAAAAATTGTTCCACGTGATGAGCATTTTCTGCCGAGAGAATAAATTTGAAGATCTGTAACACCTGATGTGGAACTCCAAGAGCCCAGCTACACCATAACATATATAGGAATGACGTCTTAGCAAAAGTTGTTCGGTCTGATGGGCATTTCCTGTTGACTTATAAAAAAACTGGCCAACACGAAGGGTTCCGTACCACAATGCAAAAACGCCGAAAAAAACACGTTTGTTGTATGGGAGCCCCCTTAAATATTTATTTTATTTTGTTTTTAGTATTTTTTGTTATAGCGGCAACAGAAATACATCATCTGTGAAAATTTCAACTGTCTAGCTACCGCGGTTCTTGAGATACAGCCTGGTGACAGACGGCAAAAACGCCGAAAAAAACACGTTTTTTTGTACGGGAGCCCCCCTTAAATATTTATTTTATTTCGTTTTTAGTATTTGTTGTTATAGCGGCAACAGAAATACACCATCTGTGAAAATTTCAACTGTCTAGCTACCGCGGTTCTTGAGATACAACCTGGCGACAGACAGACGGCAAAAACGCCGAAAAAAACACGTTTTTTTTGTATGGGAGCCCCCTTAAATATTTATTTTATTTCGTTTTTAGTATTTGTTGTTATAGCGGCAACAGAAATACACCATCTGTGAAAATTTCAACTGTCTAGCTACCGCGGTTCTTAAGATACAGCCTGGCGACAGACGGCAAAAACGCCGAAAAAAACACGTTTTTTTGTACGGGAGCCCCCCTTAAATATTTATTTTATTTTGTTTTTAGTATTTGTTGTTATAGCGGCAACAGAAATACACCATCTGTGAAAATTTCAACTGTATAGCTACCGCGGTTCTTGAGATACAACCTGGCGACAGACAGACGGCAAAAACGCCGAAAAAAACACGTTTTTTTTGTATGGGAGCCCCCTTAAATATTTATTTTATTTTGTTTTTAGTATTTGTTGTTATAGCGGTAACAGAAATACATCATCTGTGAAAATTTCAACTGTCTAGCTACCGCGGTTCTTGAGATACAGCCTGGTGACAGACAGACGGCAAAAACGCCGAAAAAAACACGTTTGTTGTATGGAAGCCCCCCTTAATTATTTATTTTATTTTGTTTTTAGTATTTGTTGTTATAGCGGCAACAGAAATACATCATCTGTGAAAATTTCAACTGTCTAGCTACCGCGGTTCTTGAGATACAGCCTGGCGACAGACAGACGGCAAAAACGCCGAAAAAAACACGTTTTTTTGTACGGGAGCCCCCCTTAAATATTTATTTTTTTTTCGTTTTTAGTATTTGTTGTTATAGCGGCAACAGAAATACACCATCTGTGAAAATTTCAACTGTCTAGCTACCGCGGTTCTTGAGATACAGCCTGGCGACAGACAGACGGCAAAAACGCCGAAAAAAACACGTTTTTTTGTATGGGAGCAAAAACGCCGAAAAAAACACGTTTTTTTGTACGGGAGCCCCCCTTAAATATTTATTTTATTTTGTTTTTAGTAATTGTTGTTATAGCGGCAACAGAAATACACCATCTGTGAAAATTTCAACTGTCTAGCTACCGCGGTTCTTGAGATACAGCCTGGCGACAGACAGACGGCAAAAACGCCGAAAAAAACACGTTTTTTTGTATGCGAGCCCCCTTAAATATTTATTTTATTTTGTTTTTAGTATTTGTTGTTATAGCGGCAACAGAAATACATCATCTGTGAAAATTTCAACTGTCTAGCTACCGCGGTTCTTGAGATACAGCCTGGTGACAGACAGACGGACGGACGGACGGACGGACAGCGAAGTCTTAGTAATAGGGTTCCGTTTTTACCCTTTGGGTACGGAAGCCTAAAAATCGAAGATCAGAAACATCTGATGTGGAAATCAAAACTATCACTAATTTCACCTCCACGCGGTGAAGGCGGTAACAGTTTAGGACTGATTTTCGATGACGATGGTATATCATTGAAAATTTGACTCTACTGGCCAAAACTCCCTTTTTTTTTTAACGTGAATAAATGCTCATGCGTTCTGCACTACCACGGGGAGATAGTACCTACAGTTATGTGGGACTCTAACCCACTAAAACTCCACGTTGTCCTCCTCTGCCGCTTACAGCGGGAATATGGGCACGCGTTAGCACTCATCCGTGAACCCGCCGCGGCTGTCCGTCACCGGACCCTCCTCTGGGGAGTACTCCCCATCACCGGCGCACCAGAACACATAGCACGCCGTGACGACCCCAGGGACCAAACCAGCACATGGGCGCCAGACGACCCCGTGTATGCACCCTTGGTAGGGGAGCAGTCACTTATATTTTAATTGATCAGGTATCTTCTTCACAATAAAACTATAACCATGCCTAGAAAAAGGTCAAATCTTTTCCAATGTTCCAAAGGAGCTAAAAGATTGCGGATCATAAGATCCCAAGAATCTACCGAAGAGCGTCAGGAGAGACTTGATGCTGTTCGAGAACATCAGGCTGCAACTCGCTCCGTGGAAACCTCTTCGGATCGCGAAGCGCGCCTGCATTCTCAGCGTATTTACGCATCTACATCCAGGTCTCTAGAGACCAGTGAAGAATATGATGCGCGACTGACCGCTGATCGTGAACGTCATGCATTGTCTCGCGAGTCGGAGACGTTCACGGATAGAGAATTGCGCTTGAGTTCTCGGCATATCTACGCATCTGCTTCTAGGTCTCTAGAGACAAGTGCGGAACGTGATGCGCGACTGTCCGCTAATCGTGAGCGACATGCATTGTCTCGCGAATCGGAAACGTTTACCGATACAGAATCACGCTTGAGTTCTCAGCGTATTCGCACATCTACTAACAGGTCTTTTGAAACAAGTGATGAACTTGAGATTATCATACATTGTCCCGAACACGCACACAACAAAATACTCATAATCAGTTAGAAAGTGAGAAAGAAAGAATTGCTGGAGTACGGCATGAAGAGACAGATTAAGAACAGCGCAACGAACGTTTGAATTCTGATCGACTTCGACATTCTCTGAACAGAATGTCGATATCATCTGAAGAATCGGATGTGTCTCAAGATATAGCCGTAGGGCATGGCGACCTTCCTTGGGTTGATAAGGAACGGAGTGCATTTACGTATACTCCTATGATTGACTACGCCACATATTCCGCCATCGGAGGTATGGTTCAAAATTGTACTTTTTGTGAAGCTGTTAAATGGCAAAAAGAAACAAACGGTATGTGTTGCTCAGGTGGGAAAGTACATATTAAAATATTACAAAATCCTCCAGAAATATTAAGATCACTGCTAATCGGTGACCATCCACAGTCAAAACATTTCTTGGATAACATACGTTCGTACAATAATGCCTTTCAAATGACATCTTTTGGTGCAGAACAGATTTCAGAAGGCCCATTTATGCCAACATTCAAAGTGCAAGGCTAAGTTTACCACCTTATTGGTTCATTATTGCCTGAAAATGACGTCTCGAATCGTCTCGCGCATCCCGTTTTTTTTCAGTCCCCGGGCTCTTAGAATTCGACATCAGACGTTTCAGATCTCCGATTTTGACGACCCCGTTGTCGCTGGCATAAGCAACAGGATCCGCGTACGAAGTCGCGGGCAGAAGCTAGTAAATAATAAAAATATACATGTATATTTTATGCAACAAGGGAACAGCAGTGCGATTCTGTAACCATCTCACCGTGAAAACTTAGGTGAAGTGAGCGTGGAGTGAGCTGACAATATTGTCAATTCCTAGCTAAAACAAACTCACATCACCTAAGTTTTCACGATTATACTATTATTTTCCTTTGTGTATGCTGTACCAGTACAGCGTCATAATAATTGTTTGCTGCACCGGACGACGTCAATACGTCGGCGCCGGCTGTCGCTGAAAACCAGCGCTGGGACTCTGTCTTGCATAGGGTCGCAGCATAATGCTGAGCGATAGCCGTTTTGCGTGGATGTGACGCATGTTTCCCCCAACCCTTTCTTATTATTTTTTGTTCATTTTCTTTATTGGTTTCAATGGTTTTATCCCATCTCAAAAAATGCCCGGCGCGCCTAAAGAAGTTTTCACTTCAATAAGACATTTCGAAGTAGCTTTTCAGACTTTTTTGTATCCTGCTTATAAATGCGTATGAATTTTCATTAAAATCGGTTCATTCATTTCTAAAAACAAGGGCTTGAAAGTTTGCATGAAATGCCGTGGAAATGAAGTGAGTGACGCGGCCCTTGTTGGCTGTAAGAAGAACGCCTGGCTGACTTGATAACCCAACAAGAACTGAACTAAGTATTATGAGTTGAAATTAATGTGTGGCATGAACTGCTGAATTGCAGAATGTGCGTTTGCACCGTACACTGGAAAAATAAAAGATACATAAACACAAAATGATAGTTTTCCTGTTACCAAATACGTCACAGTTCAATAGGTAGGTAATAATTATAAATATTGGTAATTGGTCACGGGTAAATGTACTAGGTATAGAAGTCTATGGATATCCCCTATTATTTTTCTTGTATCAGCAAACCAGAAGGCCAAACCAGAATTACGTGTTTTACGTAATTAAAAACGTTGAAAATCTAGTCGCAATCTCATCTCAGCGAAATTTTATATGAAAGATTGTCAAAAATGTAAAGAAGTTAGAGGTATTTTTGACAGATTGAGACTTGCTACGCCGTAGCCTCGTAGCAGAGAAATTCGTAACCCTATGGCTACGAATTTTGGCAACAATTTTTTTTTTCCTACTACCTACGTCGGGGTCGTCTACCAATGGCTTTCATTTTGACAGTGTAACAACATTCATTGCGTTATTTACGTTGTTGAGCAGACGATTTTTTCGAACATACGAAGCAATGGACTAGCAATATCTTTCAAAATGATTCAGAATAAGATTGATAGTGTGTTTCGTAGCTAGGGTGCAGGCTAACGTAATGCAGCTGAATACCAGTATTTTACATTGAGCGACTGCCTATCTGACCTCCACAACCCATTTACTGGGAAATGCGATACCCCTTGGTAAGATTGGTTGACCGACAATCGGATGCTAATATTGTAATAACTCTGTCTGTCTGTTTGTTACCTCTTCACTGTTACTCACTGTGTTTATCACTGTGTTTGTTACCTCATCTCTTTATTTGTGGTTGTAATGGGAATCATATCACTATGTTTTATTAGGTTTTTATTTTTTATTTATCCTTTTGATAGATTCTTATTTTGTAAATGTGAGGACTTTGTAGGCCTTGTAGACTTTAGATCTGTAGACCATTTTTTATTTTTTATCAAGTACCTGATACTTGTTGACAGGCCTACGCTATCCTCCCATTCCTACTGTAATTTGAAAATATTGTAAAAGCCAATAACCGTGGAGTTTCTTGCCGGTTCTTCTCCATAGGAAACGACTAATTGGAACCGTGCACCTAGCTTCTGACGTTTCATAAGTGCCCGTGTAGGCTTATGTGAAATAAAATATTTTGATTTTGATTGATTTTGATTTTGTTGGAAGGATCTGGCACACTAGTAGACCATGATCTGGGTTAGGTTAGGACATGGGATACTTTTTACCCCGGTAGTTCGTTCGCGTGGGATGATTACCGAAGTTTAATTTTTATTATTTGTTGTTATAGCGGCAACAGAAATACATCATCTGTGAAAATTTCAACTGTCTAGCTATCACGGTTCATGAGTTACAGCCTGGTGACAGACAGAAAGACAGACGGACAATGGAGTCTTAGTAATAGCTAGGGTCCCGTTTTTATCCTTTGGTTACGGAATTCTAAAAAAACAACTACTTACTCAATAAAATAAAATAAAAATAATAGTTGTGTCAAAATAGTCTTGTATAAAGATAGATCAGTACCGTATTCAAGTATATACATTGCCATGTTTTGATGACCCTACGCTTGCACACATAATTACAAATTATAAACACTTCTAAAGCTAATTCATACTAATATTATAAATTCGAAAGTATCTCTACTGAACGGATTTCGATAAAATTTGGCAGAGAGATAGATTGCATCCCGGGGATAGGATAGTTTTTATCCCGATATTCCCACGAGATCGACACTTATGCGGGTGAAACCGCGGGGCGCTGCTAGTAAATTAAATAAATAAAGAAAACCAAACTCACCTCACGATTTGTTAAACCAAAAAACCGACACTCACAAACCACAAAACAATTTTTTTAAGCAATAAAAATAAACAACAAACTCACCTTCAGACATAATAAACAAAAAGTTCGAACACAAAAACAATAAATAAAAAAGGATTAACATTTTAATTTTTCAAACTCTTTTACAAAAAAAAAAAATCACAACTGCCCTCTATAATAATATAAGCCAAACTGCAAATGGCGGGCGACCACGGTGACAATAAATTCTCAATACATCCCCGGATTGAATTGAAATACGTCATACGGTATGGCTAGCAAATAAAACCGTCACAAAACAAAATGACATTTACATAAAATGCTTTTGTTTTGAAGTTAATGCGGTAAAGGGTAGGTACTATGACTTAATAGAATTTCTTTTACTGTTTACGTACACAAAGAATCTTTATATGATATACAAGATAGGTAACTAGCTGCGTCCGTGGTTTCACCCGCATAAATGTCGATCCCGTTGGAATATCTGGATAAAAAGTAGCCTATATGTTAATCCAGGGTGTGAGCTACCTCCATACAAAATTTTATCAAAATTGGTCCAGCTGTTTGAGCGTGAAGAAGTAACAAACATATAAACACACTCACACTCACAAACTTTCGCCTTTATAATATTAGTGTGATAACTACTGGCTGATACACGTGACTTCGTTCGCAAACTTTCGTTATTTTTTTTATTAGGAAAAGTCTGCAACTCTATTCTCAACCACTACAACTCCTGTAAGCCAGAATCTATCGTTTATCTAATCTTATAATGTTCTAATAATAAAGCTGAAGAGTTTGTTTGTACGCGTTTATCTCTGGAACTACCAGTCGAATTTGAAATGTACATATTGTCACGTCTTTGAATTTTTGGCTAGACTTATCTACATCATCATCTGCCTAGCCTTTTCCCACTATGTTATGGTCGGCTTCCAGTCTAACCGGATGCAGCTGAATACCAGTATTTTACATGGTGCGACTGCCTATCTGACCTCCACAACCCAGCTACTGATGGGTAATACGATACCCCTTGGTAAGACCGGTAGTCAGATTTTCGGGCTTCTGACGAACCGTAACGACTGTCAAAGATCTACGAATGACAGCCGAGACCAACAGCTTAACGTGCTTTCCGAGCCACGGAGGGGTCTTGATATGTAAAGATGTTCACCCATCCACGGACCAACAGCGGCTATTAACCAGATCGATGGACCTATGCGGCTGTTATTACTTAGCCACAAGCCCCCTTTGGTTGGACTTCATCATCATCATCATAATTTCAGCCGAAAGACGTCCACTGCTGGACATAGGCCTCCCTCAAGCACTTCCACTTCGACCGGTTCTGTGCTTCTCGCATCCAACGGGTTCCTGCGGCCTTCACAAGGTCGTCGGTCCACCTTGTGGGAGGCCTTCCAACGCTACGTCTTCCGGTACGTGGTCGCCACTCCAGAACCTTTCGGCCCCATCGGCCATCTGTTCTGCGAGCAATGTTGGTTGGACTTATCTACATAGAAAGATTTTTATTTCATCCAAGTTCATACATAAGGTCTTAAAAGTTTACCGGTTGTGAGTACTACACAATAATAATTGAATTCATTAAAAATTGACGTCATCAATAGCATCAGTGTACCTACATGTGTTTTTTTAGGGCGTTCCCTCACGTTACAGAATGTCCGTAACGAAATCATAAATCTGGTCACCCTAACAGTAAACATGACTATGAAAACAGGATAAGAGTCTAAATATCCTGATTTATAAAGGGAACAATAAATAGTGTAGCATTTAATTGGGTTTTCCTTATAATGTCACTCATTTCTGTATAATAAGTCATTTTATTTCAGCCATTGGACATTGGACATACATACATTTCACCCATAGTGACTACATGTCATAAATAAATAAATAAATAGATAAGTACAAATTATAAATTTATTATTAATAAAGTAAACGCGTCTGTCTGCATTTAAAACGGTACAGGCGCCAGCACATCAAGCTACTACAATCTGTCAAATTTCTTTAATATATTTTCAACTTTATTTCTAAAGCATAAGGTTCAAAGTTGATTGGGAAAATTTGACAGTTTCGGGTAGCTTGATCTGCTGGCGTCTGTACATGGTAATGGTGTCAATTAGGGTTATTTTCTAGGAATTAAAAACAAAAGCAAGCTGCTTTGTTTCGTTGTTATCGATTTTTCTTCACACTACCGTTTGCTATTGTTATTTATAACTTGAGATGAATCATGTATTATGTAGTGTTTAAGTCAATTAATATAATGTATCCGCACTCATATTTAACTAACATATAACATAGGTACATAACCCAGAAAGCGGTGGCGAGATGACCTGGACGGGTACGCGAGGGCTGGTTTGAGGTGGCGCGGGAAAAGAGTTCCTGGAAGGACTTGGGGGAGGCCTATTCCCAGCAGAGGGACAGTCTAAGCTAAACAAAAAAAATAAATAAATAACATACCTGAGGAAATGTGTGAAATAAAATAAAATAGTTTATTCTGTAAGGTATCGGTACGGTATACAGGTTTATTGGTAAAACATTAACAACCTCTTAGGAGGTCATTGTACTCATCGTGCATCGTTATGAACAAACTTTTACAATGGGACCGAACCTGAAATCGTGAGAAAAAAATCAGCTTTTCCCTACATTTTGACGAGTTATACGAACATACAGCTACATGTAGGGATCAGCTGATTTTTTTTTCGCGGTTTTCATGTTTGGTCCCTTTGTAAAAGTTGTTCATAATGATGAGTACTGAATGACTTCTTAGGAGCATTTACGCCCAAGCAGCAAAATTATCCTATAGTGCAGATGTTATAGGCCTCCAGCACTTGTAATGTTCTCTTAACGGTTCTAGTATTTGCTGCCACGCTTATAATAGCAAGCATGGAGTTAGTTGGGCCTTATAGTATATCTGATCTTATACATTAACTTATAGTTACTTATAGGTTGAAATTAAGAGTGCATTATAAGCTAGGGTGGCCTATAAAAGTATCGCGAGGGTGTAAATGCACTCAAGAGTAGATAAACTGGTAAGCTATACTTATAACTGCTAACAAGAAGCATTATAGAACTACTATAAGTAAAGTACGGCAATAAGAGTGATAAACAGAACTAAATATACTGGAAACTATTTGAATTTGTTACTTGGTTTTATAAGGCTTTACAAATTCACTTTACAGAACAATTATAAGTAAAATGGAGCGGTTTTATAGTGGTATAAATCAATTTGGTTAAAAAATCTTAACACGATTATAAAGGTTTAATATAATATACTTAGTATCCAAAACTATATCCGTGGTGTCCTGTACAAGAATACAGTGGTTTATAATGGTCTTGCAAATGCTATTATGGTGTCGGTTGCTAGCTTTGTATTTGGCGAAGAACGAATCGTAGAAATAGAAGGATCCGTACAAAATAGTTACTGTGAAAATTTTAGACAAAATGTTTATATTTTTGTTTTTACCGACTTCAAAAAAAAGGAGGTTATCAATTCGATACGTATGTATGTAATATTATTGGAATTGCATTATATTCACATATGATGATCTATTAGGGCTTCCAAACAAATATACAAAATTTCATAGACGTATGTATGTATGTATGTATGTATGTTTGTCCACGCATATCTCCGGAACTATTAATCGGATCGTGACCATTTTTTTTATTGGCTTACATTTTCTTCAACTTAGGGAACAGTGCAAGTTTCATCAAGATCGATTCAGTCATTTTCAAGATATGGACTAATACGTGTAAGTGTGACGGCCTGGCTTATTGATAAGAGCTACGGGTGTAGTGTCAAAGGGAAAACATCTCAAAACCTTGGTCAAATACTAGTGCAAAAACTAAAAATTACGAAATAAAAATAATTTAAAAAAATTAAACCGACTTCAAAAAGAAATTAACTCAAAATTATGAAATAACTTTAATTTCGGAAGTCGGTGGCATAAAACTAAAATACAGATCCCAAGACACCGACTTCCGAAATTAAAGTTATTTCATAATTTTGAGTTAATTTCTTTTTGAAGTCGGTTTAATTTTTTTAAATTATTTTTTTATTTACTAATATTTTACATATTTATTTATATCTGTAACTGCCCGTGACATCACAGCGGGCCCTATCAGAATACCAGCGCTGCGACCTTTTTTTTTTTTTTAAATGTCGCAGCATCATGCTGAGATAGGAGCCTTTTGGCCTCGTATAGGACTTTGTTTCATTTTCCTTTTGTTACTTTTTTTTTATATAACTTGGATTTTTATTTTACTGTGTTTAGTTTAGTTTGTGATCTTCCTGTACGAGTCGCAATAAATACTTTTTCTTTCTTTCTTTCTTTATATTAATAATTCTGCACAAAACGACGTTTTGTCGGTAAAAAGCGATTTAAATTTAGACTTAGAAGATTGTATTAGTGAGGAACCTGTGCAAGAAGATGAAAGCGATATTGAAGACTATTACAATTTTCAGCTACATCGATGTTAGAAAATGGGCTGTAGAATACAATAATTATACGACATGCGACATGAAATTCTTTATTGGAAATTTTGAATAAGAAGATTGAAGATGTCCTACCTAAGGATGCCCGTACACTTCTTGACACTAATAAAGAAAATCTGGATATTACTAATTCAGCACGAAGAGAATATTGGCATAATGGCCTTATCAAATGTTTATAAAATTTCTTTAAATACAAAATATTCGAAAATCCCTTTTAGTCAAAAAGCGATCGACGTCCAGAAACATTACCATTTTCAATGCTGACACCTAAAAAAAAACATTAAAATAAGACATAGGTACATAATAGCAATATAAAATAACCATCCGGTTATAGAAATATTAGCGGAACTCTAATTCCAAACAATATGGCCAAGCAATGGTTCTGACATTTACCATTTTTGAACAAAGTAGGTACGCCTATAACGGTTTCTTAGTGTATTTGGGAAAACCAACTTTGTCAAAATGGCGACTTTTCGTTGTATGTCATACTGAAACCAACATTATTTTAAAATTCAACTTAATGAAAACGCTAATTTCAAGGGGCGTGTAAAAATTTTGATAAAAAACTTATTATACTTCACCGAAAATATAGGTGCGCCATGCACATTCAACACATTATACATCTTGACTTATTGTTAACATCACTCTACTCATAATTGATATTCTAGATAATATTTATATTATGAAATGGATGCATATCTTACCTTTATCAATATTAATCTTTACAAATGTCATTCACCAATTCACAACATTTTTTGAGCTTGTAAGAGATTCACTGTGTACGTTATTGTCGTGTTTGGTTCCATTATGCGCTGATAGGTAGCTTCGCGGGAGCAAATAGTTTTACGTAATCCAACTATATGGTCGTTATTGGCCAAAGTGGTGTTCAACAAGTCTACTATAGATATTTAATTAGGTAAAATACGCCTATAAATTGGGCCCTTTTCCGTGGTTATAATTGCTTACTATTCCGTTATAGTCCTATGAAATGGTGGTTCCAGGACAATTACTAGACCACATTTTGCTGCTTGGGCGTCGTACGGCATTTCATACAAACTTTCAAGCCCTTGTTTAAAAGTTAGTAGGTAGAGAACATTTTCGAAATGTCTTATTTAAAAAAAGATAACTGGTTTCTTGTTTTCGTAGCTGCAATAATCTAAAGTCATCATTTATTTTCGTTGCTTATATGTATATTTAGTATGTATTTATTTATGTATCTATTATACAGCATTATACATGTATATATCTATGTATCTATTATAGTATATTGTTTTGGCACCACTGACAACCCCATTTTTTATATCCACGCAATCACTGTCCATTCCAAGGATGCCTGGAAGAGATCGCAGAAAGCGATAAGGCCGCCCATTGTATGTTTTGTATTAATCGTATTTTTTTGTTATGTATTTTCTGGTGTACAATAAAGTATATATCTATTACATATAATAAAACAGTAGAAAAACTGTGTCTGTACATTGAAAATATTAAAAAAAAAAAAATGGGGGGGTTTAGAAACAGTAATAGGGTACGAATCCGAAAAAAAAATTCTGTCTGTTTGTCTGTTTGTCTGTTTGTTTGTACACGCTAATCTTCGGAACTACTGGAAGGATTTGAATGATTTTTGTTTTGTTGTATAGGTATTATGTCTGGGCAACATATAGGCTATAATTTATCTTGGAAACTTGAACACCTGATGCAGAACCGCAACAGACCAGCTAAACTATAAGAGATACAAAAATGGTACCATAGCAAAAATTGTTCCACGTGATGAGCATTTTCTGCCGAGAGAATAAATTTGAAGATCTGTAACACCTGATGTGGAACTCCAAGAGCCCAGCTACACCATAACATATATAGGAATGACGTCTTAGCAAAAGTTGTTCGGTCTGATGGGCATTTCCTGTTGACTTATAAAAAAACTGGCCAACACGAAGGGTTCCGTACCACAATGCAAAAACGCCGAAAAAAACACGTTTGTTGTATGGGAGCCCCCTTAAATATTTATTTTATTTTGTTTTTAGTATTTTTTGTTATAGCGGCAACAGAAATACATCATCTGTGAAAATTTCAACTGTCTAGCTACCGCGGTTCTTGAGATACAGCCTGGTGACAGACGGCAAAAACGCCGAAAAAAACACGTTTTTTTGTACGGGAGCCCCCCTTAAATATTTATTTTATTTCGTTTTTAGTATTTGTTGTTATAGCGGCAACAGAAATACACCATCTGTGAAAATTTCAACTGTCTAGCTACCGCGGTTCTTGAGATACAACCTGGCGACAGACAGACGGCAAAAACGCCGAAAAAAACACGTTTTTTTTGTATGGGAGCCCCCTTAAATATTTATTTTATTTCGTTTTTAGTATTTGTTGTTATAGCGGCAACAGAAATACACCATCTGTGAAAATTTCAACTGTCTAGCTACCGCGGTTCTTAAGATACAGCCTGGCGACAGACGGCAAAAACGCCGAAAAAAACACGTTTTTTTGTACGGGAGCCCCCCTTAAATATTTATTTTATTTTGTTTTTAGTATTTGTTGTTATAGCGGCAACAGAAATACACCATCTGTGAAAATTTCAACTGTATAGCTACCGCGGTTCTTGAGATACAACCTGGCGACAGACAGACGGCAAAAACGCCGAAAAAAACACGTTTTTTTTGTATGGGAGCCCCCTTAAATATTTATTTTATTTTGTTTTTAGTATTTGTTGTTATAGCGGTAACAGAAATACATCATCTGTGAAAATTTCAACTGTCTAGCTACCGCGGTTCTTGAGATACAGCCTGGTGACAGACAGACGGCAAAAACGCCGAAAAAAACACGTTTGTTGTATGGAAGCCCCCCTTAATTATTTATTTTATTTTGTTTTTAGTATTTGTTGTTATAGCGGCAACAGAAATACATCATCTGTGAAAATTTCAACTGTCTAGCTACCGCGGTTCTTGAGATACAGCCTGGCGACAGACAGACGGCAAAAACGCCGAAAAAAACACGTTTTTTTGTACGGGAGCCCCCCTTAAATATTTATTTTTTTTTTGTTTTTAGTATTTGTTGTTATAGCGGCAACAGAAATACACCATCTGTGAAAATTTCAACTGTCTAGCTACCGCGGTTCTTGAGATACAGCCTGGCGACAGACAGACGGCAAAAACGCCGAAAAAAACACGTTTTTTTGTATGGGAGCAAAAACGCCGAAAAAAACACGTTTTTTTGTACGGGAGCCCCCCTTAAATATTTATTTTATTTTGTTTTTAGTAATTGTTGTTATAGCGGCAACAGAAATACACCATCTGTGAAAATTTCAACTGTCTAGCTACCGCGGTTCTTGAGATACAGCCTGGCGACAGACAGACGGCAAAAACGCCGAAAAAAACACGTTTTTTTGTATGCGAGCCCCCTTAAATATTTATTTTATTTTGTTTTTAGTATTTGTTGTTATAGCGGCAACAGAAATACATCATCTGTGAAAATTTCAACTGTCTAGCTACCGCGGTTCTTGAGATACAGCCTGGTGACAGACAGACGGACGGACGGACGGACGGACAGCGAAGTCTTAGTAATAGGGTTCCGTTTTTACCCTTTGGGTACGGAAGCCTAAAAATCGAAGATCAGAAACATCTGATGTGGAAATCAAAACTATCACTAATTTCACCTCCACGCGGTGAAGGCGGTAACAGTTTAGGACTGATTTTCGATGACGATGGTATATCATTGAAAATTTGACTCTACTGGCCAAAACTCCCTTTTTTTTTTTAACGTGAATAAATGCTCATGCGTTCTGCACTACCACGGGGAGATAGTACCTACAGTTATGTGGGACTCTAACCCACTAAAACTCCACGTTGTCCTCCTCTGCCGCTTACAGCGGGAATATGGGCACGCGTTAGCACTCATCCGTGAACCCGCCGCGGCTGTCCGTCACCGGACCCTCCTCTGGGGAGTACTCCCCATCACCGGCGCACCAGAACACATAGCACGCCGTGACGACCCCAGGGACCAAACCAGCACATGGGCGCCAGACGACCCCGTGTATGCACCCTTGGTAGGGGAGCAGTCACTTATATTTTAATTGATCAGGTATCTTCTTCACAATAAAACTATAACCATGCCTAGAAAAAGGTCAAATCTTTTCCAATGTTCCAAAGGAGCTAAAAGATTGCGGATCATAAGATCCCAAGAATCTACCGAAGAGCGTCAGGAGAGACTTGATGCTGTTCGAGAACATCAGGCTGCAACTCGCTCCGTGGAAACCTCTTCGGATCGCGAAGCGCGCCTGCATTCTCAGCGTATTTACGCATCTACATCCAGGTCTCTAGAGACCAGTGAAGAATATGATGCGCGACTGACCGCTGATCGTGAACGTCATGCATTGTCTCGCGAGTCGGAGACGTTCACGGATAGAGAATTGCGCTTGAGTTCTCGGCATATCTACGCATCTGCTTCTAGGTCTCTAGAGACAAGTGCGGAACGTGATGCGCGACTGTCCGCTAATCGTGAGCGACATGCATTGTCTCGCGAATCGGAAACGTTTACCGATACAGAATCACGCTTGAGTTCTCAGCGTATTCGCACATCTACTAACAGGTCTTTTGAAACAAGTGATGAACTTGAGATTATCATACATTGTCCCGAACACGCACACAACAAAATACTCATAATCAGTTAGAAAGTGAGAAAGAAAGAATTGCTGGAGTACGGCATGAAGAGACAGATTAAGAACAGCGCAACGAACGTTTGAATTCTGATCGACTTCGACATTCTCTGAACAGAATGTCGATATCATCTGAAGAATCGGATGTGTCTCAAGATATAGCCGTAGGGCATGGCGACCTTCCTTGGGTTGATAAGGAACGGAGTGCATTTACGTATACTCCTATGATTGACTACGCCACATATTCCGCCATCGGAGGTATGGTTCAAAATTGTACTTTTTGTGAAGCTGTTAAATGGCAAAAAGAAACAAACGGTATGTGTTGCTCAGGTGGGAAAGTACATATTAAAATATTACAAAATCCTCCAGAAATATTAAGATCACTGCTAATCGGTGACCATCCACAGTCAAAACATTTCTTGGATAACATACGTTCGTACAATAATGCCTTTCAAATGACATCTTTTGGTGCAGAACAGATTTCAGAAGGCCCATTTATGCCAACATTCAAAGTGCAAGGCTAAGTTTACCACCTTATTGGTTCATTATTGCCTGAAAATGACGTCTCGAATCGTCTCGCGCATCCCGTTTTTTTTCAGTCCCCGGGCTCTTAGAATTCGACATCAGACGTTTCAGATCTCCGATTTTGACGACCCCGTTGTCGCTGGCATAAGCAACAGGATCCGCGTACGAAGTCGCGGGCAGAAGCTAGTAAATAAATAAATAAATAACTGGAAATCTCTGTTTCTATGAAAAGTTTAAAATCGGTCTGATTTGGCTGTAACACTATTTTTCGAAAATGTTTTCTGCTAACTTTTTATGTATAAACTTGAAGCATCTGTTTGTAATGTCAAAATAGCAACTTTTTAATAAATGCGCATACGGTCCATTCGCTTTGGGCCGTTCAGACTAAATACTTACTCGTATGTAATACGGTACTTACATAAAAAAAAACCTGTCAAGTGCAAGTCGGACACGAGCACCGAGGGTTCCGTAAAAATTTGTAGGTATGTAGGTATGTAAATAGTTTATCACGGGTTTTTTTTTGTAATTTACCTAAGTAGGTACCTACAATTCCATTAAGAATTTCTTAGTAACAGTCCGGAGTTTGGAAGTTGGCGGTTTAATACCCCCGTGCCTCGGAAAGCACGTAAAGCCGTTGGTCCTGCGCCTGAACTCTCCCCGGTCGTGTCGGATTACCGTCCCATCGGACTATGAGAGTAAGTTTTTATTTATTTATTAGCTTTATTCTATCCCTTACATCTACGTTTTCTTAACTAGTTCTGTGTTGTGTACTTATTTATTTATTTGTTAGTAATGTTAGTTTTGTACTTAAATAAGGTTAGTATTGTTATGTGTAAGGGCCGCCTTTTGCGGTAAAAGCCTCCTCCAAACCGTGCCAGGTAGCTCTATCCTTCGCCCGTCTGGGCCATAAGTTTCCGGCTGTTTGCACGATGTCGTCACTCCATCTTTTCAATGGTCTACCCTTCCTTCTTTTTTTGTAGATTGGATACCAATTCGTTGTTATTTGTGACCATCTTTCATCGGTAGCTCTCTGAATATGACCTGCCCATTTCCATTTTAGTGTCAGGACCTTTTTGACCGCATCTCTCGCCTTTGTTTTTTCCCTTATCAGTGAACTTTTGACTCTATCCTTCAATTTGATGTTCATGTAACTCCGTTCTATTCCTCTTTGACAATGAGAGTAAGTATGACAGTCTAAAGGAACAGAGAGTGCACCTGTGTTTGCGCACACACTTGTGCACTATAATATCTCCTGCGTACCTGGCTAATCTCCGTTGAAAATGACCACCATGACCGAAATCGGTCGGGAGGAT
The DNA here is from genome assembly GCA_951800025.1 of Oligia strigilis. Classification (NCBI taxonomy): domain Eukaryota; kingdom Metazoa; phylum Arthropoda; class Insecta; order Lepidoptera; family Noctuidae; genus Oligia; species Oligia strigilis. The sequence continues at coordinate 5,706,172 of OX637568.1, read as the reverse complement.
ACTATTATAATAATAAATATACCTTATAACATAAAAACTAATAGCGCATACTATAGGTATTACAATATTTCCTTCCAATATCATTTTTACCAATGCTGTAAACAGCGCCATCTATCTTGGATTGTGTGAAGAACATCCTCGAGGCGAGTACTAGCGTACATTTCGCGTAAGTAACTGACTTTTCACTGAACTGTTTATCTCAAGACAGCAATGAATAAGAAGGTAGTTTAATATTTGTAAATTATAGGAAATCACTGACATTTTAGAAAATCGATCTATTTCTAGATATTTTTTTTTATATGTCTGGTTTACATTTTTCCATCTATCGTTGAAAATATGTGGCGGTGAAAAAATCCATTTTCATTAAAAATTGCCTTCATAAGCGATCGTCATTTTTGTTTTTTTGCCTAACATCCAACACTAACAAGTAAATATGACTCCGTCAGTAAAATTCAAATAGGAAACGCGGTAATTTGTTTCCTATTATGGAATTTCCTTTAGAAATACGGCCAGCCTCAAAAAATGACGATAGTAACATTGAGTTAAGAGGGTTTCAAGTATTCCATATATTCTGTTGTACTCATCTATTCGAGCATAGAGATTTGGGCGGCTCTTGGCGCATGCGTACAAAACAGTGCCCTGCTTATCCAGTCGGAGACAAAATGGCTACCCGACGGACCGTCTGCAATTGATTTTTTTTTCCCACGAAACTAGTAACCACACACATTTCATCAGCCTTACTGTGTTTAAAAAAATTATTTAAAATTAACCGCGCACCACATACCGAGTTAGTGTAAAAATAAATTGTTGTGTAAAGCTCGCAGGTTATAATTGTGTCGTGTGTTTTAATCGTTATTACATGTTAAATCGTCGGTTTTTCTAACAAATGCATAGACTTAAGTGTTTTATGTCACCCCGTGGTCGATGCAGCACACGTAAGTAAATTATCCTTGATTTAATTCACCAGTTTTGTTCAGTTCGTGTGACCTAAAATCGCTGTCTAATGCAGTTAGTTACAGACCGACAAATGTAAAGGCGTCAACGATGCCGCGTTAGCTAAAGAAAAAAAAAGTGACGGTTATTTTTGCCGCATTTTCTTTCAATTTCGAACGGGAATATTGTCACTCTGATTCAAGTGTTCCAATTGTGAAAAAAGGGTGACGTATTCGAGTTGAAGGATTTAAAAAATTGCACAAATGACATAACGTTAATGTGTTATACTTAATGTTCGGCAGCCAAAGAGGTTTTCCCTGATTTTTAGGAATCCTATAGCCGTCTCCATCTGACTCCTATTGCGGTCTCATTCTGGCTACGTTCCTGAATGGGTTTTAAGCATGCGCTGTTCTATCCTGGTGATGTCTGGACGATTTAGTGAGGGTTTCCATGTTTCACGGGCGATATTTTCGCCAATGTCAAAGTTGACACATATTCCGTTGCGAATGTGTGAGTGCCGAGAAATTATGATGTGTAAGGTTAATCTGATTATTGGTCATTGTAACCATGTAATCGTATTAAGTAATCTTAGATATGAACACAACATTTTTGCAGATCGATGCTCCTAGCAAAATATAGGTTAGAATTTTGGATTGAGAAAATTTCGACGGTTCGTTTCGGCCTTAAATTTTTTTGTTAATTCCATAGTTACCTATTCTTTTTTTTAAACTTCTGTTTCCAGGAACGACAAACTATTTTGAACCATATTGTAAATTAATGTTTAAATGACCTATTTTTAAGCGCTAATTACCCGTTCACAATTACGTCAATCTCGATAAAAATAGCGTCACTTTCGTCATAAGTACTGCAGGTACGAGGAAAAGTACTTTTTTAACACAAATAATGTTAGTTGTCTAGTCCGTCAAGTTGGTAAAATAAGTACGTATTTTTGTAAGTTACTGAAATCATCATCTGCCTAGCCTTTTCCCAACAATGTTGGGGTCGGCTACCAGTTAAACCGGATGCAGCAGAATACCAGAATTTTACATGGAGCGACTGTCTATGTGACCTCTACAACCCAGATACTGGGTAATACTTACCCCATGGTAAGACTGCCAGTTACTAAAATCATCTGCCTAGCCTTTTCCCAAATATGTTGGGGTATTCTTCCAGTCTAACCAGATGCAGCTGAATACCAGTATACCTACACTGACTATCAGTTACTGAAATATATTTATAGGTTTTTGATCACAATTACCTTGAGAATCACTCCCATTTTTAACCTATGTATGACCGTATCACATAATCAGCCTATAACGTTCCCACTGCTGGGACACAGGCCTCCTCTCTGTGAGAGGGAAAGGGCCGTAATCCACCACTTACTCGGGCCCAGTGCAGGTCGGTAGATGTCACATGTATGTATGTATCTCATGTAAAAAGCCATCGTTTATCCAACAGTGGTGATTATAAAAGACGACTAAGCCATGATAGGACAAACTGTCCAGTTGGATAAGACCAACTTCGAGAAAGAGGTCAATCGTTGAATCCGACTCGGCGGTGCAGCGTTCGGGAAGCTACGCAATATCTTCTCGTCCCACATACCGCAGTGTCTCAAGACGAAAGTCTTTGTCCAATGCGTGTTGCCAGTGATGACCTATGGCACTGAAACGTGGTCGCTCACAATGGGCCTTATTAGAAGGCTGAAAGTCACCCAAGGGGCAATGGAGAGCGCTATGCTTGGAATTTCCCTGCGTGATCGAATCAAAAATGAAGAGATCCGCAGGAGAACAGAGCCCGAAGAATTGCCAAACTTAAGTGGCAGTGAGCAGGGCACATTGCTCGCAGAACAGATGGCCAATGGGGCCGAAAGGTTCTGGAGTGGCGACCGCGTACCGGAAGACGTAGCGTTGAAAGGCTACCGACAAAGTGGACCGACGACCTTGTGAAGGCCGCAGGAACCTGTTGGATGCGAGAAGCACAGAACCGGTCGAAGTGGAGGTGCTTGGGGGAGGCCTGTGTCCAGCAGTGGACATATTTCGGCTGAAATGATGATGATGAAGTGATAACAAGTCAGTAGTAACTAAACCAGTAAAAGCTGGCCTCTTATTGTATTGAAACTCCTTACTATGCTAGGCCAACTTCAGATCAAAGTGTTACCACTGATTCTAGTCGACTGTACCTACAGGAGCATTCTGTCTGCTAATACCAAAAAAAAATTATCATCATTTTCCAAGTTTGGGGATTAGTGTGTTCGGAGTATTCTCTACCATTGAAAATACACCTTTTTTTTTGCTGATGGGAAATCATCAAATGACCCCTCCCGCTCTGGGTGCAGCGGAAGGGAGTGTCAGACTCTTACTGACTAAAACCCACCCATGTTCTTTCCTTAGCCCTTTATGTTCCGGACCAGCGGTAACCCTTTCGGTCAATTCCGCTGACCATTGATAAATACACTTGCGTGCAAAATCGACCCACCCCATGCTCTTCGACTTGGGAGAATTCAACAAGTTTTACTAACAACAACCTAAGATATTGTATAAAAACCTTCCTGAAAGTATGTAGATTACATTAGTGAAAGAATGATCAAAACTGATTCATTCGTTTTTGAGAAAATCGCGAACTTACAAATAGGGTGTTGAATCAAGAACCTCCTTTTTTTGAAGTCCGTTAACAGAATCAAGTTCAATTTTGATTAAACAAACGGAAATAAACAAAATTTAAAGTTGTCAATTGTTACGCACTTTTTCCGACCCAAAGTGAGTGATGAGGACATTGAGGACATCTGAAGAATCGAGTCGATATTGCTTTTATCAAAATACAGGTGGAAATTGAAAACATGCGACAAACCGAAATGGGAGATTGTACTCATCATTATGAACAACTTTTACTATGGGACCAAAACTAAAATCGCGAAAAAAAAAATCAGCTGTTCCCTACATTTTGACGACTTATGCAAACATAAATGTAGGGAACAGCTGATTTTGTTTTCGCGATTTCAGGTTTGGTCCCATAGTAAAAGTTGTTTATAGTGATGAGTACCTATAATCTCCCATTTCGGTTTGTCGCAAGTTTTCAATTTCACCCACTATAGTGTATGTTCAAATAAACTGTATCTTAGCTACCTTCACACGATGTAAAATAATAAATTATATTCATTACGATTTTTCAGATATCGACTCTCAAATGGGAGCATGGGTTGGGCGAATCTTTTTGCACGCAAGTGTAAGTACGTCCGGTATACCTTAAATTGTCAACCCTGCCACCTTGATGATTGTCTAATCTTATCTTATGTATAGGCCACATGATTAGTGCTCGTACCGATCCGAAAAGTAAAATTACAATTTTCTTTTCAATATCACCAATTTTCGCATACAGCGTGGTAGCCTGCAGCCACGGAATAGAAAAAACAAGTTTTTCTATTCCGTGCCTGCAGCCCACTCCCTCTCACAGAGAGGACGCCTGTGTCCCAGCAGTGGGAACATTATAGGCTGATAATGCACTTCAGTGAGATTCCAAGTGAACTTTACAGATATACAGGGTTATTGGTAAAACATTAATAACTTCTTAGGAGGTCATTGTACTCATCATTATGAACAACTTTTACTATGGAACCGAACGTGAAATCGCGAAAACAAAATCAGCTGTTCCCTACATTTATGTTCGTATAACTCGTCAAAATGTAGGGAACAGCTGATTTTTTTTTCGCGATTTCAGGTTCGGTCCCATAGTAAAAGTGTAAAATGACCTCTTATGAGGTTGTTAATGTTTTACCAATAACCCTGTGTATATAGCAGATCAGTTCTTTTATTTAATGTTGAATTTTGGCAATGGTTGGCCAAACAATTAGGGTTTTATGCGCTCAGGCTAACCCCAATTATTTCATGTTGGGGTCGGTCCATACTCTCCGGATGCTGTTGAATATCTAAAAGCTTTATTGCGGTTCAGATACCCTTCAAATTGTTCAAGTAAACATCAATATTGTATTTTTTACTTCAAGATTTTTTGTATGAAAGGCGATATTTTGTTGAGAGCGGGAGAAAGCAATAACCTCGCATTACTTTCACTGGCTTTTGCCTACGGCTTCGCCTGCGTGGAGGTAGGAAGTAATCCCACAGGGACGTACTTTTTTTTTGAGCCTATATTGTGTCCCACTGCTGGGAAAAAGTCTCCCCGTTTTCCTTCCAAACCTTCGTCTTCTACTATCTCTGGACATGTTGGCCCTGCAAACGTTATCAGATCGTCACACCAACTTCGCCGTGGTCTACCTCGACGGCGATGTCCTCCAGGCGTCCAGTGAGTGACGATTTTTGTCCATCTCTCTGGGTGCATTCGCGCGACGTAATAGCAGAAAAAAAACAGTGGCACTCCGGGAGTGCACTGTTTTTTTTCTGACGAAAACTTGAACAATAAACGTGTGTATTTTTTTATCGTCTCATAAGCAAAACACAAACAGAATACTTTGCCATCACTCACTGACATATCAGATTTTAAAACCGAGTACTTCCCGAAGACAGCCGAACACATCCGAATGTAGCGCGGTGTCGGTTACGGTAACAATGTCGCGAGTTCAATGGCTTTTTCCCATCTCAAAAAATGACCAACGCGCCTAAAAAAGTTTTCGCTTCAAAAAACAGTGGCACTCCAGGAGTGCCGACAGAAGTGAAAACTTCAAAAAGCATAGTAAATTTTTATATTGTTTTTGTTCGAAGGTCATTCTTCCCAAAGAAAATGTACCGCGCGTTGATGTCTTTTTAATGGCCAAAACATAAAACAGAGGTGTCGGTTACGGTAACAGTGTCGTGTTCAATGGTTTTTTCCCATCTCAAAAATGCCCAACGAAGTTTTCACTTCAAAAATCTAGGGTCGTAGGGTCCGACTGTCCGAGTGCTCATGGTCTTTTTAAAAAAATCTCGAAACGGCTGGTTGACACTTCCCCATGACCCAAGGGCTGGCTTTTACCTTGGCCAGAGGCTAAGCATTGCCATACAACGTGGTAATGCCGCCAGTCTCTTGGGTACATTACCAGTCGACAGCGACGCGGATGAATTTTTCGACGCTATATTTTAGTTTGTGATTTTTATTAATTAATTAGGTATTAGTTGTTATTTACTTACATATTGACATAGCCTGAAGAATTGCCAAACTTAAGCGGCAGTGGGCAGGGTACATTGCTCGCAGAACAGATGGCCGATGGGGCCGAAAGGTTCTGGAGTGGCGACCGCGTACCGGAAGACGTAGCGTTGGAAGGTCTCCCACAAGGTGGACCTTGCGGGAGACCTTCCAACGCTATGGACCTTGGGATAGTTGCGTAAAGGCTAGGCAGATGATGATGATGTACAGTCAACAAAAGAGTATGCAGGATCGTCGGATATAGTTTAAGTTTAGTAAGAAACCGTGGATGTTCGCGAATAAAATTTAATTTTAAATAGAAAACAAACAGCTCATTTATCAAATTTTTCAGTCGACAACATCCATTAGTTTATTACTAAACTTCAACTATTTCCGACGATCCTGCATACTCTTTTGTTGACTGTACATCATCATCTGCCTAGCCTTTACCCAACTATGTTGGGGTCAGCTTCCAGTCTAACCGGATGCAACTCAATACCAGCGGAGTAATTGAGTAACACACTATTAGTAGCAATGGCTTTCATTTTGACAGTTCAACAACATTCATTGCGTTATTTAGGTACGTTGTTGAACAGACAAATTTTTCGAACATATAAAGCAATGGATTGGTAATGTCCTTCAAAATTATTCAGATTTGTTACGCAATTAGGGTGCAGTATTTTACATGGAGCGACTGCCTATCTGACCTCCACAACCCAGTTACTGGGTAATACGATACCCCTTGGTAAGACTGGTTGTTAGACTCTCGGGCTTCTGACTACCCGTAACGACCGTCAAAGATCTACGAATGACAATCAACGGCTTATAGCGCTTTCCGAAGCACGGAGAGGTCTTGGTATGTAAAGATGGTCACCCATCCATGGACCAACCGCGGCAAGCGTAGCTTAACCTGATCGATCGAACCGTGTGGCTGTTATTACTTAGCCACAAGTCCCTCATTCTATAAATACGTACAGAACAATGAAAATAAGAAAAAATATTGTTCTGAGAGACTGACTAACATTCCAGATGTTGACCTAGCGATTTTAATTCTCGTTTTAAACCCATCTATTTTAATAACAGTTGTCTCGTATGATTCATTGTCCAGGCATTTCCCATATTCCTTTTGGTCAAAATGAATTAGCTAGCGAAACTACGCAATTGATTTCATGTTTCATTTTGTGGGGTCATTGTGTAGTCACTTGAAATATCAGCCGGTCGATTCTGTAAAAATCTCACCGTGAAAACTTAGGTGAAGTGAGTTTGTTTTTTCTTGGAATTGACACTATTGACAGCTCACTCCACACTCACTTCACCTAAGTTTTCACGGTGAGATTTTTACAGAATAGCATTACAGTTTAAAAAAAATGTGTTTTTTTTTTGGGTAAACTTCACAGACGGGATTGGTTTCGATATTTAAACGCGATAAGTATAAAAAACCGAAACAGTTTCTTTTAACTGATATCGCAAGAGCTTTCATTGGCCTTTGTTTTTACCATTTTGGTACGGAACCCTAGAGCAGTGGTGGCCAAGTGGTAATGGCCGCGACTTACGAGTTGTAGTTCGCAGGTTCGAACCCAGACAGGCGCTTTACTTTGTGTACATAAATTATTTCCTCACCACTGCTCTCAAAACGGTGAAGGAAAACATGGTGAGGAAACCGGTATGTCCTAGAACCAAAAATTCGAAGACATGTGACATCTGCCAACCCGCACTGGGCCCGCGTGGTGGATTACGGCCCACTCCCTCTCACAGAGAGGAGGCCTGTGTCCCAGCAGTGGGAACGTTATAGGCTGATTATGACGGAACCCTAATAAATGGTATTTTCTAGCAATAAAATAGTGAACTGTAGAAAAGGGGCTAAGCAGAAATCCTTGAAATTATTTCATCAAAATATTCAAGGTTTTTCTTCCAAACAATTGGAAATTGAGTTGTTTTTAGAAAAAACAAAGTTTGACATTATTTGTATAACTGAGCATTGGTTAAAAGATTCTGAAATGTTAATTAACTATGACAATTATAGTGTGGCCAGTTGTTTTAATCGAAAGTCAATGCTGCGTGGTGGTTCACTAATCCTAATTAAAAGTTGTATTAAATTCAAACCTCGTAAAGACATAGTTGAACTATCAGTTGAACATAGCATTGAACTGTCTTGTGTTGAGCTAGATAAGCATGTTATAGTGTGCGTTTACAGACCCCCACATTATCAAAACTATTCTATATTTGAGTCAGTAATGGAAGATGTTTTGGCAAAACTTGCAACTGGTAATAGGTCAGTAATTATCTGTGGTGACTTTAATATTAATATTTTAGAAAATAATTTAAATACCAGTAGATTATTAAATTTGTTTAAATCGTTCAATCTGTCAAATGTGTTTGTAGAACCAACCCGAACAACTACGACTACTGCTACATGTATTGATAATGTGTTTTGTTGCTGCGACTATTTAGATAAAGCCTTTGTTAATTATCTCCCGTCCGATCACAGTGGTCAAACTGTAAGTTTTGAGTCCAACATGCCAATACAAAAAGTGCAGATCCAATCCAGACCAATATCATCAGGTAATTTAAATAAATTTAATAGCACTTTATCTTGTAAATTAAGTAATCAGAACCTTACAGTGAACAATGTTAATATTATGTATAATGAATTCTTTTCGGTAGTCCAAACCGAGTTCAATAATTCTTTTAAGAAGATCACTAAAAGTGTCAGCCCTAAGTTTTTATTTTGTGACTGGGCAACTAAAGGACTTAGGAAAAGTAGGGAAAGACTTTTCGAGCTGTATGGCCTTAAGCCTTATATTAACACGGAAACTTTTAATAAGTATGTTGCTACTTACTCTAGAACTTTTAAGAACGCTTGTAAAGCAGCTAAAGCCTTATACATTAGCAACAAGGTCAAATCAGCAGACAATAAAATAAAGACGGTTTGGAAAATTATAAATAATGAAACGAACAGGAATAAAAAGCATAATTCTGATTACACACTACAGACGTCAAGCGGTCTCATTTGCGATAACAAAGAAGTGGCTCAAGAATTTGTAAAGGACATGGCTAAATCGATGTGTGGACGAATCACCAGCAATGTATAAACATGGTGCCTAGCAATATGTAATGCTGAATAGCTGAATATTAATATTTCATATAAAAAAAGTTACAGGAACTTTTTATATCTTTACAATCCTGAAAATAAAATCGTGTAACTCCTACGTCAAAAGGCATTTAAAAAACTGCAAACAAATGACATTGCTATGAACTTTTACCTAGGCTTTAGGATGTATCTGCGATAATATTGATAATTGTATTTTTGACTAGTGACTCGGATATCTATGCTAGCGACCCACCCCGAATCCCGTTTAGTAAATATGTACAAATGGGTAATTGCACCAAAAAACGTGATACAACAGGTATTCTACAATTCGCGCAAAAATCACTCCCCGCACGCGTGAAACTCTTGTTAATCCTAAACTACTTTCCAAATGAGTTGAAATAAAGACAGTTTTCAGAGACAATAAATAATATACAAGTGGTTGAATAGCTGAACCTAATCTATGGTGCTCAGACCTGATCGCTCACCGAGTCGCAAAAGTTCCGCCTTGGAGTTTGCCAAAGAGCGATGGAACCACAGATATAGAGATACACCTAGATAACGCAAGAGCAACTACTTCACGTGCCAAAAATCGCACCATCTTACGTACAAAAATCGTAAGCCGCCACTTTCGCGCTCAGTCCTGTGTACTGCTGGTTGGGTGAGCGTGAGCGCTGGCGCTAGGCCCCGGGGATGGGGGAGACGGGTGCCGCACGCGGCGGCGTTTTTGAATATGTAACGTCATAGTAGGTAGTTAAAAAATGGGCACGATTGGTTTTCATACAGATCGTGATAACTTGTTATCTAGGTCTATCTATATCTATGGATGGAACGCAGCATTCTTGGTGTAAAAAGACAGGACAGAGTTCGGAACACCACGCTGCGTTCCAAAACGGGCATACTGGATGTAGGAAAGAAGGCTGCCAGGCTCAAATGGGATTGGGCGGGTCACATCAGCCGTATGCACGATGACCGCTGGGCAAAAGCCGCCACACAATGGGTGCCTGAAGATGGACGGCGCCGCCGAGACCGGTCCAGAAAGAGATGGCGAGACGATCTGGATTTAATATCTGAAGAGGAAGATGATCCATGCTACCGAATGGGCATGTAAATGTAAAGAACACACTGTGTTTAAAAATCATTTTATTTAACTGGTGGAAAGCTGGATGCGACGTTGGTAAATTCTGCAACATTGAATCGCTTCTTTCCACTGTATGGCGTTGTATACTTCTCACAGAACGGCCAAAAGATATGCACACCATTATATGGCCAAATAAACGAACATCACTAGTTGCTTCTGAATTCAGCAGTTCATAACAAGGATGACAAATGTTGGCATCCCTTGGAACCTGGAACAAACATAATTACCTTAGTACCCACATGAATTAACTGTAACACCTACACATTTGAACATTATGACATCTAAAGCAACCAGTCTGTTGTAGTCGTGACGTGTTGTGGTCGTGATGAGACGAGATGAGTCTTTCTGATTCATTGCCATTGAGTTCATTATGTATTTTGAGAAACACTATAAACTACTTGAAGTCACATTTGTGATGTTTATTATATTTATTAGTTCTAGAATGATGCTAACTGTAGATGACTTACCTTGTGACTTACTCAATTGTCAACCATCGTGCTAAGATAGTGAGTAGAACAGCAGACAATGAAGAGGTGATATCCGCCGCAGTCTTTGCGTGGCTACACCCCAGTTTAAGCATCTCATGATGAACTGATTGCAAGTCAAGTTCGTGTCGAGTAGCGAGAGGCTACGTAGTCGCGCGAGCACACAAAATAAGTCCATTATACAAGAATTTTCATTGACCCTCGGTCAATGAAAATCCAAAATAAAAAATCACAACAAACAAGCAAACGGCAGTGCGTTCAAACGAAACGACGAAATAAACGTCAGATGTCAGACATCTGACGTTTATTTTTTTCAAAGAGATGGGATTGAACGTCGAGTGAAACAGAATCGATAAAATAATCGGATGGGTTGAAAGATAAAAACGAATTAGTTTTTGTCGACCACTATTCAGTTACATGGCATCTTGAATACAAAATGTCGGGTGCATTAGAAAATAATGAATGAAAATGTAATAAAATAATAAATAAAAAGGTTTTAGTGGATTCTTACTTACCGATGATAAGTCACTCCACTTTGTTTTTTCTTCGCAGTCGATTGATTTTTACACGTTTTTAACACGCAAGACGGCATTTTTCTTTAGGCACAATTTCGGCAAGCGTCCGCGACGAGCGTAGGCGAGTGACTAAATGAGTTGTTGCCGGTCGGCAACAAAGCATGGTGCAAAAAACTGGTTTGCGGCGTCGGTTCTAATAATAATAGTTAATACGCTAGTAATAATAGTTCTATGATAACAAGCAACTAAACATGACACTGAATTGAACGCCATCGATTGATTGCCACTTCTTAGTTTCAGAAAATAAATCGTTTTGATACCTGTTATCAAAAATCGATATAAGTACAGTTTCAATTTGACATCCTGGAAAAGCGGCCCCTCCCTAGCTTGCAGTACTGTATATTTCCCGTTGAACTTGTCATCATGTCAATAAAAAAAACCAACTAAGATACTTTTTAATGTTTAATAGTTCACGAAAGTTCTAGGAAATTATTAAACGCTAAATAATTCATGAATGAATATTTAAATATTACGAGTTAATGTGAGATTACTATACATGCTTGGCGCAGTCATTTAGCCATCTCCTTTCTTTACTAGTATCCCACTCAAAACAACTGAAACTTTAAATTCCTCGCCCTCCCTCGCTTTGGATTTAGTAAGGGCGAACGTTTCAGCCTGCCCGGTTGAATTTAACTTTAGGCATATTAACCCCTTAACAGTAATTAAAGCTTTTAAGCAAATTAAGATCAAATTGACAGAAGATCATTGGGGAATGTCCATTAAGGTCTGTACCTCCATAATTGAGACTATTGCGCCTTACTTAGCCTTAGTATTTAATTCGTGCGTGGATCAAGGAGTCTTCCCCGATTTAATGAAATACAGTAAGGTAATACCACTTTACAAATCCGGGGACAGTAAAGACACGAATAATTATAGACCCGTATCCGTTTTGCCGGTTTTCAGCAAGGTGTTTGAAAAGATAATGCTTAATCAAATGCTCAATCATTTTAACACGAATAAAATCTTACACGATCAACAGTATGGTTTCACCAAAGGGCGTTGTACGACCGACGCCGGTGTAACTTTATTAAAACACATTTTTAACGCGTGGGAAGAGGCCCAAGACGCAATAGGAATCTTTTGTGACCTCTCCAAGGCATTTGATTGCGTCGATCACGAAACCTTGCTTTTGAAACTTGAGCATTACGGACTTGGAAAACTTGCGCTCAGTTTAGTTAGTTCTTATTTAAATGATAGGCAACAACAAGTTCAAATAAATGGTGTCAATTCACTTGGTTTAATAGTAAAAATTGGTGTGCCACAAGGCTCAATATTGGGTCCTTTCCTCTTTTTAGTGTATATTAATGATCTACTCCATTTATTAAAAAATCAACCACAAATGGTGTTATTTGCTGATGACACTTCCTTAATTTTTAAGGTAAATAGACGTGCTACAAATTTTGACGACGTAAATAATGCCCTACTGCAGGTTCAAAATTGGTTCACTGCTAATAATTTAGTATTAAATGGAAATAAAACTAAGTGCATAAGATTTTCTTTACCAAATGTCAAGAGTAGTGATTGTGAGATAATATTGAATCAAGAGAAACTGGAATTCGTCGATAAAACTGTTTTCCTGGGGATCACGCTCGACTCAAGGCTACAATGGGGTGCTCATTTAACATCTCTTGCAGGACGGCTAAGTTCAGCAGCTTATGCTGTCAGAAAAATCCGTCAATTTACTGATGTAGATACCGCGAGACTAGTCTATTTTAGTTACTTTCATAGTATCATGTCTTACGGTATTTTACTTTGGGGACGGGCTGCAGACATCGATTCTATTTTTATTCTGCAGAAAAGAGCCATCAGAGCTATATATAATCTCCGCAGGCGCGATTCTCTAAGGGAACTGTTTAAGGAAATTAACATCATGACGGTGCCTTGTCAATATATCTACGAAAACATCATGTATGTAAGGAAAAACTTACATCTTTTTAGTAAAAGAGGTGAAAGACATAATTATAGTACTAGAAATAGGGACCTATTAGTTCAACCAGGTTTCAGACTGGCTAAAGTAGATTCATCTTTTATGGGGTACTGTTTAAAATGTTATAATAAAATACCTCCCCACATTCTTCAACTGAATGAGACAAAATTCAAGTCTTGTATAAAACGCACACTATGCAGTCAGGCATATTATAAGTTAGGGGATTACATCGCTGATAAAAATGCCTGGCTCAATGCTGGTCCTGCTCCACAACCACAACTAATTGATTGACACTTGAAAGTATTGTTGGAGCTGCTGAAGATTGTAAGACTATCTTTGTAGTTAATTTCAATATTTGGAAGAGGTGCTTCCCTTTTTTTTTTTTTTTGTGTTTCTGACATTACGAACATAACTTTTTTTAATTTATTCAATCAAGTTTAAATTGTTGAATACTTCAATATTAAATATCTCTTCCTGTTTGGTAGGTAATAAAATTCTATTTACCTCTTAAATTGCAAACTGTAGTTTTGTATAATTTAGAAGCATTTTTTTTTAATTTTGTAAATGTAAGAACCATGTTTCCGTTTATTATGATTTTTTGATGTTGACTTGAAATAGCATGGCAGTTGAGAACGTGTCATGCTCACTTAAATGTCTCACCGATGGTGGCGCGTGTGTTGGATCATTCGGTTCCCTACAAAATGGTTGAGCTGGATGGTGCTGATCCACGCGTCATGTTCGTGAACGGGCGCCGTCGTCGGTTGAGACTGGTCATCTCTTAACTGCCAAGGCTTATTTTTAATCTTATGTCTTGAATTGTTTCTTCATTTCTGTCTTTTTTACATTGTTCTCACATATAGAAGCAACAAGAATAATGTACCCAGGATTTTGTAATATCTTGATTTAAAAGAGTGTCCATGGAGTTTCTTGCCCGTTCTTCTCCATAGAGATCTACGCTTTGGAATGGGCAACTCATGGACGTAATATATAGAGTTACTTCTATATATTACGTCCATGGGGCAACTAGCTTCAACTTTCTGACTAACTGACAGACTATTTAATTTTGACAATTCAAAAGTGCCTGTACAAGGTTTAATTGAAATAAATGATTTGAGTTTGAGTTTGAGTTTTGAGAATGTTTATGACTGTAATACTTCCCCCGACCAGTTCCTTCAAAGAAACTTTTTGTTACAAAATTATTACATTGATAAACAATAACTTTGCTTAACTTACTCTTCAGGGGATTGACCGTGACACTGTTTCTGAGATTAGAACTTTTGTTTAGTTGTTCAGTTTCAAAATCTCAGCGTTGGTGGCTTAGAGTGATTTCCCAAAGGCCTGCAAGAAAGGCAATCGGAAAAAGTACAGCCTTCTCTCGTATTGGCATGACTATTATAAGAATAGGTCATAGCATGATCAGCCTATAGTGGTCCCACTGCTGGGACACAGACCTTCCTCTCTGTGAGAGGTAGTGGGCCGTAATCCACCACACGGGCCTAGTGCGGGTTGGTAGATGTCACATGTCTTCGAATTTTTGGTTCTAGGACATAGGTACCGGTTCCCCAGAGATTTGCCTTACAGGCGTTGCACGGGGGGTTCCGGAATTAGTCTTTTAAGAGGAACCAGGACCAACCCTATGTACTGATGGTGATCACGGGGGTGGTTTTAGTGATGTAAAAATCCCACACTCCCCGCCCTCCGCGGAGGTCGGGTGCCTTTTTTAGGTTTCCCCACGACAATAAAAAAAAGGACATGCCGGTTTCCTCACGAGACATTTTAATCATTACTTCGAAATTCGAACGGTGTCTCGTTGTGAATCCGCGATGATTTATATTAAAAACAAATGAGTTCGCTTTCGAATTGTGTGCGCTCACTTGAGTGAGGTGAGTAGTGAACTTTACAGAGCACTTTACATCATTGCTGTGGTCTGATTTGAAGGGTGAAGTGATCTTTATAATGGTAGGTAACTGCAATCGTCGACGCGTGTCGGTGGTTTCCGTCAACGCGTGTTAGGCTGCCATCGACAACGTGCCGATCGTGTGCGTGAGCATGCGTACACGATCACAAAAAATCACAATACACGTAGACTTTCCAGAAATAATTCTATCATCAAAATTCGTAATATTTTCGTCATCTTTAAATTGTTATGAGACAATGAAGTCATCAAAATCTACGATAGTTGATGATTGATGATTTAATTTCGTAAAATGTCGGCCGACGTAAGTCAGCCAGTACAATTGTGTCATCCAATTAGACGTGTTTGCTAACGTGCAGTGCACTTGCGGTCGTGTAAAATGGCACAGTGCAGTAACAGGCAGGTCTAGGTTTATCATGAAAATGTAATGCAATTATGGATTTATGGCACATGAAATTTGGGTTTATTTAGTTACATAAATACTGTACAAAAATATAAGGGGTGAATATTTTTATATATAGCGAGGTCAACACTATCATTTCTTAACATCTTATAATAATATAGCCTCTCTCTTTCTGTCATTTGACATTGCCGTAGTCAGAAGCCCGAAAATCTGCCAACCAAGAGATATCGTACTACCCAGTAACTGGGTTAGGGAAGTCAGATTGGTAGTCACTACATGTAAAATACTGGTATTCACCTGCATCTTATTCCCGGTTAGACTGGAAGCTGACTCCAGTAGTACATCTCTGTCTCACCCTTCTTCTTTTATAATTAATTTATCTAGATCTTTACTAAGGGAAATCTTGCAATTGGACTATAAATTCAAATCAAAAGAATATCAAAACTTATTAATTATACAAAGTAAAAAAATATATGTAGATAAATCTGTACAAACTGACATTACATATTATCATAAAAATAAAATAGAGAACGAAAATTTCCAAGTATGTAATAATAAGTCACCTAGTAATAATAAGTCACCTAGTAAGAATAAGTCACCTAGTAATAATAAGTCACCTAGTAATAATAAGTCACCTAGTAATAATAATCAGCATCTCGAGAATAATACTGTCTGTAGTAATCTTTTTCGTGAATAAACACCTTTATGTTCTACACCAAAATATAGCGGGTCTGCTTAACAAAGCAGACACCCTATCTGTATGTATTAATGAACTGTCAGAAAAGGACCAGTCTGTTGATGTACTATGCATAACGGAGCATTTTATGCTGTCGGGTCATGAAGACCGCCTTGTCATACCGAATTATAGACTGGCTGCATGTTTCAGTAGACAAAATACTAAAAGAGGTGGATCCTGTATTCTGGTCCGGTCTGGTCATTTATGGAGGGAGTTATCAGAGGTTTCAGAACTTTCAATATCTAATGTTGTAGAATGTTGCGCAATTGAACTGACAAGTTATAAAGTAGTTATAGTTTGTATTTATAGAGTACCAAAGACAGGGAATTCAAATGTATTTTTTAGCAAATTAGAGCAACTGTTATTACTACTAACAAAAAGAAATTGTAGGAATATTATTATAGCAGGCGACATAAATATTGACATATTGAAAAATAATAATATGACTTCTGAACTTAAATATATCTTAACAAGTTTTAACATGACATTAGCAATAGAAAAACCAACCAGGATGCAAAGCCAGACCTGCATTGATAATTTTGCCCACAATTTCGAAAAAAAATGCAAGACGGAGGTGATAGAATTTGCCCTATCAGATCACACTGCGCAACTGCTGAAATGTCCCGTACGTTTGAACTGTGTTCTGAAATATTGGTATAAATCACAACGGGATTATAGCCCAGAGAATATTATTAAATTTAGAACCTGCCTGGAAAAACTAACATTCTCTGAAATTTATGACAATGATGACCCAAATGATGCATTCAACTTGTTTTTTGAACAATTTAAATTATTTTATGACCTGTGCTTCCCCTGTAGGCGTATTAAAATACCAACATGCAAAAAACCAAAATGGATATCGCGAGGAATTAAACTATGTAGCTTAAAAAAAAGGCAATTATTATGGACGTCTAGACTTAAACCTACTCAAATAAATAAAACAAAATATTCAAATTACACAAAGATATTTAAAAAAATTATTAATCTGACTAAACGATCTCAAAATAATCATAATATTAAAACTTCTGACAATAAAAGTAAAATGACATGGAAAATAATAAAGAACTCTAATTTAAATCTCCCTAATGACTCAATTAATACTATACAAATTGACAATAAAACGATTAACAAACCTCAATTAATTGCTGAACAGTTTAACAACTATTTCATAGAAAAAATTGTGCCGATACCCGGAGCAGGCAAAAGATCTTGTGCGTATATCACAAATAAACAAAAATCAATGTTCATGCCTCCATGTCAACCGATACAAATATTTAACATTATAAAATGCATTAAAAACACTAATAGCGTAGGGTATGACGAAATTTCTACTAAAATTATAAAACATATTGCCGACTTAATCTCTAAACATTTGAGTCATATTCTTAATCTATGTATCAGCCATGGTGTTTTTCCTGATCGTCTCAAGGTCTCCATAGTGAAACCCATATTTAAAAAAGGTAATAAGCAACAAATGCAAAATTATAGACCTATTGCGCTTTTGCCAATTTTCTCCAAAATATACGAGAAATACATTTATAATGAGCTTTACACATACTTAGAAAAACAAAAGATTCTCTGCAACGAACAAAAAGGTTTCCGAAAGAACATGACAATAAACATGGCTATTTATGACTTTTTAAATAAAATTATGACTAATATTGATAATAAAACACCTGTCTGTGCTGTGTATTGTGATATGACGCAGGCTTTTGATTACGTTGACCATACTATCTTAAGAAACAAACTTGAGTCTTACGGTATAAGAGGTAACGTTCTGGACTTATTAAGCACTTACCTTTCAAAAAGAAAGCAATTTACCGCCGTAACAAACTTAAACTTCAAGACTAAAGAAGAAGTAACATACCTGTCTAATGAACGCACAGTATACTTTGGTGTATCACAGGGCAGTGTATTGGGTCCTCCACTGTTCCTAATTTATATTAACGATCTTCCCAAAGCTATAGACTTCCCAATAACACTCTTTGCTGACGATAGTACGATAACAATAGCATGTGACAAACCTGAATCATATGAAGCTGACGTTAATAACGCCATAACTTCAATAATCTCTTGGCTTGACAATAATAATCTAAGAATTAATCTTAGCAAAACACAAATAATGCACTTTGGCCATAAAAAACCCAGTTCGAAAATGGAGGTCCAATATCAGAATAACAAAGTTCACGATGTAGATAGTGCAAAATTTCTAGGTTTGATAATTGACAGGCAGCTCAATTGGAAGGATCACATTGAAGCGCTATGTGGGTGAATATTTGAAGATAGGCATATTCAGGATTCGTAAATTAAGGTCAAATAATGCTTCCAATTAGAACTTTTATGGATTCAACCTAAAGTTTATAGTGTAGATTAACTAAATAAATCAAACGCACAGTATTTGAACTGCTCTATAGGTCTGAATTTACAGCTGAAAATTTTCGTCGAACGGTGATGAGATATGAAACGTACGGTAATTAGCATTTAAAAAATGGTAATTATGCTTCGTGATTGGTAATTAGAAATAAAATGAACAATATACTTGAATCACATATTTATTAATTATTTAGGTGACAATAAATGACATCAAACTTAGCTATTTAGCGACGTGATTGAATAATATAAAAAAAACTCATAAATCAACCGGTTTTCAAAAAAATCAATAACATTATCTGTCTAGTAATTCAAATAAAATCAACTAAAACACTAGTTCAAAACTCAGTGTAAATAGAGCTTAGACCGTATAAGTTCCATGTAACATATTTTTTCAACTCGATGAGATCTTATACAAAAACTTAAAAAATATTTATGAGTCTCACTTTCATGACCAGGAACTGCTCATGTACAGACGCCAGCACATCAAGCTACTGCAATCTGTCAAATTTCTTTAATAGATTTTCAACTTTATCACTGAAACATTAGGTTCAAAGTTGATTGAGAAAATTTGACAGTTTCGGGTAGCTCGATGTGCTGGCGTCTGTACTAAATCATAAAATAATTTAGTCTTAAGAAGATCTGCAAAATCATCAATCGGCAATGATAAACAGAAAAATACAAAAGATTTCAAGGGCGTATAAAATAGGGTCAGCTTTGATTTTAGCGTATCGATTCCGGCGTGCGATTTTGGCTTTAGCCAATGTTTCCTCCTTCGATTGCTGTTTTTTCCGAGGCATGTTTACTCTGAAAAAAAAAATTGTTAATGGTAGTCAGTATGTAGGTTTATTTTGTTGCATTATTAACAAACAACGATTAGTTTTTTTCGATTTCGATTCGACCTTGGGCTGGCCTAGCGGAGTAAGGAGTTTCAATATAATAAGAGGTCCGCTTAAACTGGTACTAATTACCATTTTCAATTGCTCATTACCGTTCGCCAAAATACGAACGGGAAAAATGGTAATTATATAAATGGTAATTAGGTATTTGTACACTTTTTCACATAATACGTTCTTTGTTGAACTTAAAAAATTGGGAACTTAATCAAACCAAAGAGTGTCCTATGGCGACTATTACAATACACAAAAATGATAAATAAAAATATTAGACTTACCAGGGGAAACTCGAACGGTAAGGAGATTTTTGTTTGCCAAACACGATTTCTGGGCGATTAAGGTAGGCTAGAGTTGGCGCCAAAACAGTTTTTGACGTGTGACCCGCACGAGTCGAGACGCGGAATTGAGCCCGACCGCCGAGTTACTCTTACAGATAGCAATACACTACACAGAAAAAAGTTACCCTGCGACTGTGTGAACAAATGGTAGTGAGTATAAAGTGTTGGGACAATTTTCAAAGTCGTTACAAATTACCTAAAAGTGTTCTTTAATGTGTATATTTTTGCTAATTAGTAAAGCATGTTGTGTACTATCTAAATTACTTCTTAAAAATACGATCTTTAGGGTATTTTTATAACTTTTAGAGCATGAACTGCTAAAATTTGGAAATTGGGACACGAATGGTGATGAGATTTGAGAAACGTTTATGAACATAACTTAGTTGTTTATAACAATAGGAATATATTATGTACATCTGTTTAAAGTGCTGGAACTATGTTTTACGTGAAATTAAAAAAAAACATAACTTTATATCTAAC
This sequence comes from Oligia strigilis, assembly GCA_951800025.1. Taxonomy (NCBI): domain Eukaryota; kingdom Metazoa; phylum Arthropoda; class Insecta; order Lepidoptera; family Noctuidae; genus Oligia; species Oligia strigilis. The sequence continues at coordinate 5,685,776 of OX637568.1, read as the reverse complement.
TAAGTAGTTATTCGGGGAGGGCCGCGTGATATGCACATGTTCAAATAATCACCCATGTAAGAAAATTAGTAGTTCATCATATGCCCTGTATAAACTTGCCCCAACAGTTAACACAGATGCACTACTTACAGCCTATCATGGTCTTGTAGCATCTGTAATAAGATATGGTATTATATTCTGGGGTAACTCTACAAATAGAGAAATCGCTTTTAAAGCGCAAAAGCGTTCCATCAGAGCCATGTTCAGACTTCAAATAACGGACAGTTGTGAACCATTTTTCAAAAAATACAAAATTTTAACACTGCCGTCTTTGTATATATATGAAACTGCCTTATTTGTTAAGCTGAATTCACACCTGTTTCCCAACTTATCAGATACAGTTAAACGTAACAGGCGGAATGATATGTTACGCGGACGTAGAGCTAAAACAGCATTAATGTGGAAGAGCATATTTTGTATAGCCCCGCAAGTTTTTAATAAAGTCCCAAAGCAAATCAAACAGTTAAATTTAAATGGGTTTAAAAAGGAACTTAAAGAGTTGCTGTGTAAAAAATGCTATTATACCTTAAACGACTTTTTGAACGATACGACTTTGTCATCCTAATTTAATTGTAATCTTTTATATTCTGAAATCTCTCTTTGATAGTTAATAGTTTGACATTGAATAATACTCTGACATTAACCAAGATACCTAATATTTAACTGACATGTCTCTTAATGTAATATTAATTCGTAATTATTTATTCAATATTATCAATATTAACTAAATATCTTGATTTTTGTGTTTGTAAAATTTTGTTTGTGTACCTACCTGATATTTGCGCGCCCCACGTGGCAGAATGTGATGATACCATTTATTAATTTAAGACCATGTAATGTACCATGTTCGGACAAATAAATGAATTTGAATTTGAATTTGAATTTCAAGGATTGCAGGCGTGATGTATTTTTTTTTTAGTTATTTATGTCCCACTGCTGGGCAAAGGCCTCCCTATTCTTTTTTCACCTCTCTCTATCCTGAGCTGCCAAGTACCAATCTTTATTAAGGGGCTTACATGACCTAAAGCGCGGTCACTGTCGGACTGCATAGAAAAGAAAGAGAACCGCGATGACACAACGCTGATAATAATTTATTGCAAAATATGAAGCAATTATCTATTTACAAAAAGTCTATTGTTTGGACTACAAAATTAAAACACTACTCGTAATTCTTTAGTATTTTGCTTGTAGAATAGTCTGACAAAAAGTTAGAATGATTGTATGTATATTAGTATGGTTTTTATTGTAAAAAGAAAGATTTTAGAGGTATCTTCAGGATTTTTTTATATCGTATCAAATTAGTTGTATTATGTTTTCAACACACTATCTACCTAGCATTATATATACTGAAGAATATCATATATTTTTCTGATTTTGTTTACTGTAGTTGATCTTAGAATTTTTTCTATAACTTGCGTTTTTTGCGTTTAGGTCCTGTAAGCCCCTTTAAGGAGTCCAACGCGTCCCGCCATCTCCATAACATAACTAGGGTATGCCCGATTATCATCCCACCTTTTAAAATGGCTTATGTCCATAAATTATCCAACAAATTGCTCTCCTGTGTCCGTGATAAACTCAGTGTCGCCAGTCAGTTAGACTCTCGAGAATTATGTCATCCAATTAAGAGGGATTACCGGTCTGCATTTGTACTAGCGGTGCACGTAATCGGTTATATTACTTCAGATCTTTGTATTTTTGCTATAAAAAGGACAAAGAAATCAATTTCGTTATCCTTTTTAAGTCAGCGCAAACTGTGCCTCTTGTCGCTGCGTTTAGACGCAGAGTTGTCGTTTGCATCTGCGTCTTGTCGCTGCGACTAGACGATGAGTGTGCACACCGTAATTTGGTAATATTGTAAAAGCCAATTAGTTTTTAGAAGAGTATCCGTGGAGTTCCTTGCCTCCAGGAAAACCTGCTCAGGTAGAGATTCATAATATGACTCCACACAACACCCTGGAGTGAAAATGTTGTGGTTGTCATTTCGTAGATCATTGACAGTCGTTACGGGAAGTCAAAAGTCGGTTCAGTCTTACCAAGGGGTATCGTACCCAGTTACTGGGTTGCCCGTTACCCAGTTACTGGGTTGTGGGTTGTGGTTGTTAGTCGCTCCATGTTTAATACTGGTATTCAGCTACATCCGTTCGTCTCGTAGTTGCAAGCGCGACTGCTGAGCGTGGGGTCCTGAGTTCGATTCCCAGGTCGGACAAAGTGTTACTGGGTTTTCCATTAGGAATTTCTTAGTACCAGGCAGGAGCTTGGAAGTCGGCGGTTTGATACCTCCGTATCTCGGAATGCACGTAAGCCGTTGGTCCTGCGCCTTATCTCTACCCGGTTGTGTTGGATTGCCGTCCCATCGGACTATTCGGCAGATTCGCTACTCGACAGTTTCCTAGTGCAACCGGTTAGACTAGTAGCTGACCCAAACATAGTTGGGAAAAGGCCAGGCAGCGTGATTGAGGTCTCTTGTCGACCCTAGCTACATTCAAACTGGAGAGACGGCTACAGAGTCAGTTATCACAATACTTACGTAATTTACGAAACCATATTGTTTTCCGTAGGTAATGCGTGAACAAAGGTTTGTTTGTAGACAGAAAATAAACAAACGATTCAGTTCTTTGTATCGTGAAGACTATTCATCTAAGAAATTGATATGACATAATGCATTCAATGCCTGATGACTAAGTCGTTCCTCTAGTGGTGGGAAGCGCAGTCGGGTGACAACTGAAAATCAGCGCTATGCTGTGGTCCCCCACAGCACAGCATTAATTATGCAAAGTCGAAGCCATCTTGTCACAGTCACGCTGTGCAGCTGCCGACTATTTCTGTTTTTATTTTGTTCTTATCATTCGAGTGACATGTGACCTGAGGGCTGGGTCGATCTTTGGCCAAAGAATTTGCATTGCCATTCAACGTGGCAATGCTGCCAGTCTTCTGCGCACGTTTCCGAATGACAGAGATGCGGACGAGTACTTCGACGACTGTGTCCTTTGTTTTTGTATTTATTTGTATAGTAAGTTAGTTAGTCATTTAGTTTAGTACCTATCTAGTGTAAATAGTTCGTATTAGTCTGATAAATAAATAGTCATCATCTGCCTAGCCTTTTCCCAACTATGTTGGGGTCGGCTTCCAGTCTAACCAGATGCAGCTGAATAGTATTTTACATGGAGCGACTGCCTATCTGACCTCCACAACCCAGTTATAATAATAATAATATTCCACAACTATCACACAACGCCGTCTAGTTATTGGGTAATACGATACCCCTTGGTAAGACTGGTTAACAGACTTCCGGGCTTCTGACTACCCGTAACGACTATCAAAGATCCACGAATGACAGCCGGGACCAACAGCTTAACGTGCTTTCCGAGGCACGGAGGGGTCTCGGTATGTAAAGATGGTCACCCATCCACAGACCAACCGCGGCAAGCGTAGCTTAACCTGAACGATCGACCTGTGCGGCTGTTATCATTTAGCCACGGGCCCCTCTGATAAATAAATAGTATCTACTTATATTGTTTATATATAATATTATTCGAGTTAATTATCTTTATTACGTCTAGTAGTCGGAAGTCTTCTAACTCAACAGACAGCTGTGCTGCTGGGGAGTTGGTTTCGCCACTTTTTCCCAGCTAAAGAACTTGGAAGTGGCTGATGGGAAGGAGTTTTGAAGGACTGTCTTATGTAATTTTGACGTTCAAAACGCGCTGATTCTCAGACTAATTTCAATAAATTGGTAAGACAGGTTGTCAGACTTTCGGGCTTCTGACTACCCGTAACGACTGTCAAAGACCTACGAATGACAGCCCGGACCAACGGCTTAACGTGCTTTCCGAGGCACGGAGGGCTCTTATTAAGTGAAAATGGTCACCCATCCACGGACCAAACGCGCAAGCGATGAAGCAGTCATAGTTAGGAACTATTTATAGGAGCATACCATTAAACGTTCCTAGAAAAAATGGTACAGTCACCCAATGGCACATCAATGATAACAATTGACATTGACTACGCTTTTATGTCGTAGCAGTAAGAGTGATTTTTGGAGTCCAAGTACCACTGATGTGAAGCTGACTGTACCATTTTGGGATGGATGTGGGGTTGGTTAGTTGGTTGGTTGTTGGTTGGTTGGTTTATGGTTGGTTAGTTGGTGGTGGTTGATTGGTTAGTTGGTCATAGATGGTTTGTGTTGTCGTGGAACCACCACGACAACATAAACCATCTATCAGTGAGTTATTTAATTGACAGGTTAAGCTGTGTTTGTCGAGTACTTTTTTGGATGGGTGTCCATTCTTGACTAAAGGCCCTTGTATCTTCTAAGTGCAGTCTTAAAAGCTAAAAGCTAGTCGCACGTCGACGTGAGTAGCTAGCAGTAAGTCTTTCAATCTTCGGAAGTGTTTTCAGGAAAATTGCCATCTGAAAAAACAAAGGTACCTATGTATGTACGTAAATGGTCTGCAAAACGTTTAATTTTTAGGGTTTCCGTACCAAAGGGTAAAAACGGAACCCTATTACTAAGACTTCGCTGTCTGTCCGTCCGTCCGTCCGTCCGTCTGTCTGTCACCAGGCTGTATCTCAAGAACCGCGGCAGCTAGACAGTTGAAATTTTCACAAATTATGTATTTCTGTTGCCGCTATAACAACAAATACTAAAAACAAAATAAAATAAATATTTAAGGTACCATACAACAAACGTGTTTTTTTCGGCATTTTTGCCTTGTGGTACGGAACCCTTCGTGTGCGAGTCCGACTCGCACTTGGCCAGTTTTTATTAATACTTAGATAAACAGGGTTATTGGTAAAACATTAACAACCTCATAAGAGGTCATTGTACTCATCACTATGAACAACTTTTACTATGGGACATAACCTGAAATCGCGAAAAAAGAATCTGCTGTTCCCTACATTTATGCGTACCTAGGTACGAACGAGTATAACTCTTTGACCCTTGATTATGTTCTTAATTATTATTCAATCCTCTTTCATCTTCTTTCAAACACATCATTCAATCTATTCAGAACGGTATTATTCCTCGCCTAGAATTACTCGTGGTATTACAGAGCCCGGAATAGCATCAGTCTTGACTTATAAATAAATATGGTTATTATTAGACAGTCGTTATATGCAGTTAGAAGCCCGCAAAATGTCTCTACCTAGGACACTGTCATAGTGCACCAACGGTTTTCTATGGCAGTGCTCTGGTTTTCATTTACCATGTAGGGCTAAACCTAAAGTAAAGTTCACTGCTCACCTCACTCCAGTGAGCGCACACAATTCGAAAGCGAACTCATTTGTTTTTGAAGTAAATCATTGTGAACTTACGAGACACCGTTCGAATTACGAAGTGAACTATTGTGGTAACTTTTTTTTGTTTTTTTTTTCCTAAGGGGCCCCTCAATTTATGCTGACATCTCTTTGAGGCGCGCGTGGAACACGTACGCGCCGTCCTGCACGGGCCTAGTTCTGATCGGACGGTGAGCTACCCATTACTCTCCGTCCGCAAGCCCGCGAATGCGGTGGCCCGGTGCGGTGGCCGGGAGTCGTCACGCGGCTCCCGATGCCCGCAGCGTCTCCCGCGGCGGCTGGGACGGGAGGCTCTCTCCCTGAGCCGTCCCGTCACCTCCTTCGCTAGCATGGCTGCTTCGCAGAAGGAGGTGACTGCGTCCCAGTCCCTCTCGCCCCGGACCATGGCTTGCACCAGGGCCGGGCGCGAGAGGTCGCCGCCGCTGCCGATCGCCTCTGCGAGGACACGGCGGTGCTCCGCCCAAGCGGGGCAGACCTCCACCGTGTGCTCCACCGTGTCCTCTGGAAACTATTGGGTTCTCATTAGTCAATCTTGACTGAAACAATACGAATGAGAATGATGACTCGTTTTTATTGTTCATATTATTAGTATTGTAATAACATGTTTGTAATAATTTGAACAATAAAAACGAGTAGGTAATACGGGCTGGTTTCCGCAACTCCACGTCAAACCGCGAATTTTGCGTACGGGTGGGAAAATCGATTATTCGACCCACCCCAGCTCCTCAAGGAAGGCCAGCAACGTCTTGATGTTACTGACCGTCTCACGTAGGGTACCTGGGTTACCGAAGTACTTTGCGCTGTACGTGGCGACCACCGGGCAGTTAGAAGCACATGTGCCGCTGTCTCGTCATCCTCCATGCAGGCCATGCACAGCGGACTGTCTGTTACTCCTATGGTGCGTTTCCTATTACCTATTACAATACTAGCTTTTGACCGCGACTTCGTCCGCGTGAAATTTCTTGTTCCTCGGACCCACCCCGTCGCATCGCATCGCCTACCCGTGCTATTACTTCATTTTCGCTTAGAGTTCTTTCTAAATTTTTGAACTGAAATATTTTCCAGTGTCCACTGTTAAATAATAGCTCACCGCAAATAAATAAGTCGGCGTCTTGGGATCTGTATTTTAGTTTTAGTTTTTTGCCACCGACTTCCGAAATTAATGTTATTTGATTTAATTTCTTTTTGAAGTCGATTATTTTTTTAAATTACTTTTTTTTTGTTCTGCTATAACAAATCTCGGAGTTACCGGCGCACTCACAAACGTTTATTTACGTTAATGAGCTATTATTTAGCATTGGACACTAGAAACTATTTTTGCCAGACGCTAATAATTGCTGGAGGTAGTGGACAAGTTTTTTTAATTGCCAAGAATAGCCTAAATTGCTTTGGCAATATTACCTCTAATTGCTCCATCTATTCTGTAAAGCTAAGTGTCGCTGAAAGGAATTGGTATGCGTCTATGCGTAAGTTTATTAAATTACTCCAAATCGTTTAACTATCTCGGGATATTATTGCCGGCAATAATGGCTGAATACAATAACAATATAATCTATCAATCATAATCTATTAATCATAATCATTTTTAAGGATATTGCTCAAGCATTCTTCATTCTTCATACGTTTGAAAAAATTGTCTGCTTAACAACGTAAATAACGCAATGAATGTTTTTGAACTGTCAAAATGAAACCCATTGCTACTGATAGTGTGTTACGCAATTACCCCGTAACTAAGCGCAACTTAATGCCAATGATTTTTTATTGAACAAGTTACCTGTGTTCTTGGCGCTGAAAAATCGTATTTGGGCCGAAAACCAACCCAATGCAATGGGTATCCTTGAACATTCAAAATGAAAGTGATTGTCATTAGAAGTTTGTTACGCCAATAAATGCATTCATGTAAAAACCATATTTAATTATTGTTTTCCTTATTTTGCCGACAGCCGAGTCACTTCTAATTGGTTACTCTCATTGCTTAGTTAATGGTTCATAAACAGTAATTAATTTCTGTGATTGCGGCAGTAAGAGTCGGCTAAGACACATTAGAAACTAGACCACGGGTTCAAAAATTGCTAACTGACAGACAGTGCATTGACCTATTGACATTAATTTTGATTATACGGTCTGCAAAACAAATTTTTGCGCCGAAAATATTAATATTGATGCCCGAAATCTATATATATAAATAAAAAGAAAAGTCCTGACTGACTGATTGACTGACTCATCAACGCCCAGCCCAAACCCTTGGACCTAGAGAGCTGAAATTTTGCACAGAGGTTCCCTTTATAATGTTGAATAAGGAATAAGGAAGGATTTTTCGAAATTCAACCCCTAAGGGGGAGAGGGCGAAATTTCACGCGGACGAAGTCGCAGGCAGAAGCTAGTACATAATAATAATACAGTTTATTTCAATCAAACTTCCTAGCCTTTACCCAACTATTTTGTGGTCGGCTTCCAGTCTAACCGGATGCAGCTGAATACCAGTATTTTACATGAAGCGACTGCCTATCTGACCTCCACAACCCACTTACTGGGTAATATGATACGCCTTGGTAAGACTGGCTGTCAGACTTTCGGGCTTCTGACTACCCATAATGACTGTCAAAGATCTACGAACGATACCGGGAACAACGGCTTAACGTGCTTTCCGAGGCACGGAGGGTTCTTGATATGTAAAGATGGTCACCCATCCACGAACCAACAACGGCAAGCGTAGCTTAACTTAATCGATCGAACCGTGCAGCTGTTATTTCTTAGCCACAAGCCCCTCGTTGGTTGTCATACGTATCATCACAAAATGAACAGACTATAGTATGTACTTATAATTTATGAGAATATACGTTATGAATATGATACTAATATCAAACATTGCCTGGCCTGTTGGTCTAGTGGTCAGTGACTATGACTGCTATGCCGGAGGTCGTGGGTTCGATTCCCACCCAGGACAAATGTTTGTGTGATGAGCATGATCATTTGTTCTGTGTCTGGGTGTAATTTATCTATATATGTATGTATTTAGAAATATATAAGTATGTTTATCAGTTGTCTAGTACTCATAACACAAGCTCTGCTTAGCTTGAGACTAGACGGCGTTGTGTGATAGTTGTGGAATATTATTATTATTATTTCGTTTATTCGTCTTTTTTTTTTCTTATCTAATTACATTTTTAAATATTTCTTAATAAATAAAAGTAAGTATAAAAAACATTTAAAAATAAAAAATATAAAAAAATAGCGATCCGCCGGTGTCGGGAGCAGGGTCCAAGCTACCGGTGGTTAGGGCTCCAGAGACAGGAACCTCCTCACAATGCGAGCCGTATCGAGGAGTACTGCCTTCTGAATCAGGCCCTTGATCCAACCGCCTAACGAGAGCCTCGATAGATGTTGATCGAGGCTTTCGGCCATCAGTCCATTGGCTGATACGACAATCGGCACAATGATAGCCGAGCTCACATTCCACATGTCAACAACCTCGTGAGCTAAGTCGAGATATTTAATTTGTTTCTCTTTCTCAGCTTTCACGAGGTTCCCGTCATGTGGAATGGTAACATCGATAATCATTGTGCGGCGCGCTAATCGGTCTATCACCACTATATCAGGCTTATTGGCAACAATAGTCCTGTCAGTAATGATAGACCGATCCCAGTACAATGTGACATGGTCATTTTCAAGAACTGGGTCGGGCACATACTTGTAGTACGGTACCTCAGAATCCACAAGTTTATATTTCAAAGCAAGTTGCTGGTGAATAATCCTAGCTACTTGGTTATGCCTGTGCAAGTACTCGCCGTTAGCCAGACGAGAACAACCCGAGATAATATGTCTGATAGACTCACCCGGACGGTGGCATGCCCGACACACGTCAACCGTCCCGTCCTTCATAATATGTCTCCGGTAGTTATTCGTTAAGATAACTTCGTCCATAATTGCACAGACAAAACCTTCAGTTTCCCCGAAAAGGTCACCAAAACGTAGCCAGGATACGGACGCTAAGAAGTCTACACCGGGCTCATGAAGAGCCCGATAGAAGCGCCCGTGAAGCTCCTTGCTTTGCCATACCTTCTTGCGGTCATCAGTAGAAAGTACTACAGGTTTGCGCCAGTTCTCTTTAGCCATGGATAGCGGGGTGAGCCCCTTGTCCACTGCGACCACATCACGGTGCATACCCACTTCGGTTTTTAAAAAATATTCCCTGAGACTGCACACCTCGCGGTTGTGGAGGGTTTTCGCATTTAAAAAGCCTCGACCCCCGCACTTCCGCGGGATATACAGTCTCATTACCGATGATCGTGGGTGATGCATCCGGTTTGCGGTCAGTAGTGTACGGACTCTTCTATCCAGGGCGTCGAGTTCGGTCTGAGTCCATTTGAGTATGCCGAAAGAGTACATCAAAACCGGCATGACCCAACCATTGAAGGCGCGCACCTTATTTCCGCCCGAAAGAAGACTAGTTAATACCTTCTTCAGGCGACAAAAGAAGCGCTCCTTCAACGATTGCTTCATGTCAGCATCGTTGATGCCTAACGCTTCCGACATACCCAAATACTTATAGCTTTCGGATGAGGAGAGGGATCTGAGGCTTATGGAATCGGAGAGTTGAATTCCCTCGGATTCCATAATCTCCCCTCGCTTTACATGCATGACTGCACATTTGTCCACACCAAATTCCATCCTGATGGCGCTACTGAAAGTTTCAGTTACCTTCAGTAGCTCCATCAGACGCAATTTGTTGGGGGCAAAGAGTTTTAAATCATCCATGTAAAGGAGGTGAGATATGACCTGACCACCTCTTTTCAACCGATAGCCTAGACCTGAATCCTCCAGTAGTGTACTTAGAGGATTCAGGGCTAAGCAAAACCAAAGTGGACTCAAACTGTCGCCCTGAAATATTCCCCGTTTAATCCATACAGGCTCATCATTCCCCTGGATCTGTCGACATCCTGGATAACGAAGGACCGTCTTCCATTGCCTCATACACGACTCAAGGAAGGTGCGTAGAGTTGCATCTATCTTGTACAACTCCAGCACCCTCATGAGCCATGTATGTGGCACCGAGTCGTAGGCCTTCTTGTAATCTATCCAACATGTCGACAGATCCTTGCGGGATCGACGAACCTGTTGGCTAATGGCCATGTCTATGAGGAGTAGCTCCTTAGTACCGTGGGACCCATTCCTACATCCATTTTGAGAGGCAGACATAACCGAGTTACTCTCAATGTGTGTATTAATTTTCGCTCTCAAAATAGATGTAAGAAGTTTATAAACCGTCGACAAACACGTGATCGGTCTATAATTCTTGGGTTCCGCGGGACTACCTGATTTATGGAGCAGGTGGGTAACGCCTGTTGTTAGAAACTGCGGTAGCGACCCAGACTCTAAGGATGACTGGAACTGAGATGCCAGGCAAGTGTGTGAACTAATTAGCCATTTCAGCCAAAAATTGTGCAGTCCGTCCGGTCCCGGTGATTTCCAATTCGGTAACGGACGGACCGCTCTGGCAACGTCTGATGGCGTAATTAGGACTGTTTCCATTTCTGGTACAGACTCACACACTCGCTCGACATCCTGCATCCAATCAGCCTCAGTGTGACAGACGGGCACCGACCAGATGCTGCACCAGAATGCACTTGTGGCGGCATCATCCGGGCGGCATACATCTGTCACATTTTGCTCAGGTCGCTCCCAAGCTCTATACACCCACCTTTCATCGCTCTGGAACATGCGATTCTGCGTGTATCGATCAACCCGCCGCTTATACCGCCGAATTCGGCTCGCCCATGCACAAACTTTCTGCTTCAGGAAGTCGATGCGCTCTGTGACACGGGACATGTATTCTCGAGGGCTGATTCCAGTCCCCGAGAATGCCCGCCTTACAAAGCGCATCACACGTGGTCGTGTATTGCCCTCCCTGAAGCAGTATAGTTTGCCGATGAGTACCCTGGCCCCATCAATACGACGTTCGATCCTGCGCTGCCAGGCAGGTACGGCTGGTTTTGGTCGAATAGCTCCGTCACAATTTGGGAATTTGACGTTAGCTAAACGACATGCCGCCACAGCCGCACAGTACAGGATCATTACTGTGTCAACCCTATCATGCTCTTCTTCAACATGATTGGACCGCGGCGGGATGGCATCAAGAGTTGACGCCTGTGCCGCAGTTTGTGTCGAAGTCGAGACGATATGGTTGCTCAGTACCTCTGAGCGCAGCCTATCAAGTGCGATATCGTCCAACCTGTGATTGCGTTGGATGACCCGCACCTGATCCGACAGTCGTTGGGCCGAAACGTTGACGGTTGGTTCCAGTTCCTGGAACAGAGACAGCATCCTATCGCGGTACGCAGTGAGGTTAATTCCCCCCTCTGTAGACCCGTAATATGCGCGCATGACGTTCTCGTTCATAGACTGAGTCGATCTCATGCGCTGCACACAACCACCGGTAGCGGGGACCCGACTCGGGGCCGGATGGCCCCTAAGTCCCAAGCTCCTCGGTGGCCGGCCTCTCCCCTGCCGACGTACAGGTGTTGGCGACGTCGGCGGAGAGAAATACTCGTCGCTCGAGCTCGACGCAACTGCTACGGCCGGTGTCACAGCACTCTCGATGGGGCTGGGTTCCGGCGGTTGCGCGGCGAGCTGCTAATCTCGTCAACATACTTATTTTCATAATATTGTCATCTTCTTGTTTTTATATATCGGGGGTGACGTGACATCTGTCATGTCCGCTTCGGCAGTTTTTGATATTGGTTTTTATATAATTCATTCATTGTAGGTATGTTTTAAATATTTTGCTAATTCGATTTAGATTCATTAAACACAAAAATTATAAATGCTGGTGGTACACTGCTACTAAAAATTAAAAATTTGAAAAATATATAGAGATGACAAAATACTACGTGTTGACGTTGTTGGTGTTGCCAATATATTATTATTATTATTATTATTATTATTAGTTAGTTAGCTTGTAAGAAACACCACGGTTACTTAAAAAAAAACCTTCAAAATGTCTAAAATATTTTTATACATGTTCGTATGACAACCAGAATCGTCGGTTGTCATAAGTATCATCACAAAATGAACACAGTATAGTATCTACTTATTATAGGTAATATGAGAATTATGATTATGATATCAAATATCATTAGTTAGTTAGCTTATTGCGCTGTCGGTACATAAACTATGCATAACTGTGGGTCCCTATTTATGTTCGTCTGAATTGAGGATATCCTGCGATAGGGCTCGCTAAATATGTGATCTTTGACCCATGTGCGTAGGCAGAGTATGAAGTACCTTTAGTAAAAAATTGTTTTAAGAAAAAATATAAAATTTCGTTAAAGTAGGTGACAGAATATATAGATACAAATCTTGCCAATTATGTTATACTAGCAGCGCCCCGCGGTTTCACCCGCATAAGTGTCGATCCCGTGGAAATATGAGAATAAAAACAACCTGTCCTTTCCCGGGACTCAAACTGTCTCCATAGCAAATTTTATCTAAATCAGTTAAGCGGGAGGTAACAGACCGACAGACAGACAGACACACTTTCGAATTTATAATATTAGTATGGATAGTATGGATGCAGCAGTGGTGGCCCAGTGGTAACGGCCCTGACTTACGAGTTGTAGGGTCGTAGGTTCAAACCCAGGTAGGCGCTTTACTTTGAGTAAATAATTTCATCACCACTGCTCTCAAAACGATGAAGGAAAACATCGTGAGGAAATCGGCATGTCCTAGAACCAAAAATTCGAAGACATGTGACATCTACCATACCGGTAGGTAATAGGTAGGTACTATGGGCTGGTATCCGCAACTCCACGTCAATGCGCGTATTTTGCGTACGGTATTATAAAACTTGCGTTTTTTTGCGTTTAGGTCCTGTTGTTAATAAATATTGATAATAACGTTTTTGAGTCCTTTATTACTTGATATTAAATAGAAGTAGACCGAGACGTAACGCACCGGATCAACTCAGGATGGATGAAATGGCGACAGGTCACAGGAACAACTTGCGACCCACGGATGCCCCTCAAGTTAAAGGGGAAAATTTATAAGTCCGTGATAAGGCCTGTCGTACTTTATGGGTCTGAATGCTGGGCTGTGAAGAAGACGGATGAAAAAAGATTGCATGCAGCGGAGATGAGAATGTTGAGATGGATGTGTGGAGTGACGAGAATGGATAAAGTAAGAAATGAGTATATAAGAGGAAGTTTGAAAGTGGCGCCAGTGACAGAAAAGTTGAAAGGAAATCGTTTGGCTTGGTATGGGCATGTGATGAGAAGGGATGAAACGCATGTGACTAAAAGAGTGATGAATATACATGTTGATGGATGGAGAGGGAGAGGAAGGCCGAAGAAAAGATGGATGGATTGTGTGGGGAATGATATGAAAGAGAAGGGAGTGAATGATAGCGTGACGGTTGACAGGGGAGAATGGAAGAAGAAAACGTGTTGCGCCGACCCCAAGTAACATGGGATAAGGGCAGGAAGATGATGATGATTACTTGATATTAAATCATCATCTGCCTAGCCTTTTCCTAACTGTGTTGGTCGGCTACCAGTCTAACCGGATGCAGCTGAATACCAGTACTTTACATGAAGCGACTACCTATCTGACCTCCACAACCCAGTTACTGGGTATCACGATACCCCTTGGTAAGACTGGTTGTCAGATTTTTTGGGGTTCTGACGACCCGTAACAACAGCTTATCGCGCTTTCCGAGGCACGTAAAGATGGTCACCCATCTATGCCGCGGTAGCCGCACCTGTACGATCGACCCGTGCGGCTGGTATTAGGTACTTAGCCACAATTAAGCCTCTCTGTACCTACTTGATATCACACTAATATTATAAAGGCGAAAGTTTGTGAGTGTGTGTGTGTGTGTTTATGTTTGTTACTTCTTCACGCTCAAACGGCTCGACCAATTTTGATAAAATTTTGTATGGAGGTAGCTGACACCCTGGATTAACTTATGGAATACTTTTTATTCCGATATTCTCACGGGATTGTAACTTATGCGGGTGAAACCGCGATGCGCTGCTAGTAAATAAATAAAACAGCTACGGAGAGGCGTTATGAGGCATCTACTTAGAGTGTTGATGTAATCAGACAATGTTTTGATTAGATATGTCTAAACGATCGATGCTACTGCTGATTTATGTTGTTAGCCTTTTTGGGTACCTATAGGTTAACGACCAAAGGAAGGCTTTCTAAGTTATTTGTCATTGCATAATATTTACGTCGTAAAACATGGTAATCCAAATGACATTTTCAAGGTAAATCTATGTCAATCTAAGGTTATATCATAAAAATGGTGTTACCTTGAAATCCATCTATTATTTTCTTTTTAACAGCAATTAATTTGACTTTGACATCATTGGTTATTGTCACGGTCATCCCAAATTGCGAGTATTTTTTACGGAGTGTCAGGACAGAAGTAGGAATGTCATTTTATGGGGGAGTATATGGAGTATGATTCTTTAGAGTATTAGGAGTATATTAACAGGCCATTCGCTAGTATTGTGTGGGACGACTCAGGATTTTTTGGAATGGGAAACAAAACTTCAGGACGAACGAAGAATGTTCAATGTAAACTGACGACTGAGGGAAACTGACCAGTGTTACGCGGACTCGGTGCTATGGGGGAGTATATGGAGTATGATTCTTTAGAGTATTAGGAGTATATTAACAGGCCATTCGCTAGTATTGTGTGGGACGACTCAGGATTTTTTGGAATGGGAAACAAAACTTCAGGACGAACGAAGAATGTTCAATGTAAACTGACGACTGAGGGAAACTGACCAGTGTTACGCGGACTCGGTGCTATGGGGGAGTATATGGAGTATGATTCTTTAGAGTATTAGGAGTATATTAACAGGCCATTCGCTAGTATTGTGTGGGACGACTCAGGATTTTTTGGAATGGGAAACAAAACTTCAGGACGAACGAAGAATGTTCAATGTAAACTGACGACTGAGGGAAACTGACCAGTGTTACGCGGACTCGGTGCTATGGGGGAGTATATGGAGTATGATTCTTTAGAGTATTAGGAGTATATTAACAGGCCATTCGCTAGTATTGTGTGGGACGACTCAGGATTTTTTGGAATGGGAAACAAAACTTCAGGACGAACGAAGAATGTTCAATGTAAACTGACGACTGAGGGAAACTGACCAGTGATACGCGGACTCGGTGCAACATGTCTTTTTCTTCCATACCCTTTCAAACCATATCACCATTCACACAGTTCATCCATCGTTTTTAGGGTTCCGTACCAAAATGGTAAAAACGGAACCCTTATGGTGAGACAAAGTCTGTCTGTCTGTCTCACAGTCTGTGTCACAGCTGGATATCTCAAGAACTACTAATGCTATCAACTTGAAATTTGGTATAGTTTTAGATGACGTTTGCCCAACTATTTTGCAAATAAGAAATAAATAAAAATATATTTATATTTTTTGCAACAGGGACTGAAAGGTGGTCTGAAAAATTCAAAGTGGATGTTACATTAGTTCCAATATCGGTCAAAAGATGGCGCTGACATAAAACTGCAATATTCTACACCGCAGTGCACAGTGTTAAAATTCTCTGATGAATATAGACCTCGCCGATAAAAAATTAAAAACATATTATGATGGCACGGAACCCTCGGTGCGCGAGTCCGACTCGCTCTTGCCCAGTTTTTTTGGTCTTCCCCTACTCTTAACACTTTCCCTGCCGACAATATATAAAACTTTTTAAGCTCAGGAGGTCATGGGGGCCGCAGGCGGATCCCACAGTTTCTGCTTGTGAATGCCAAGAGTCAAAAGTCAAAATTATTACAAGAGGCCGTGGGATACGCAGGAGGGTCAAAAAAATATATTTCAGATTGCCGTGGGGTCCGCCCTGACCTCCCCCTGAATTCTAATAGGTAGTTTTTACAACTACTGGCGTGCTGTTATGGAAAATGTGATAAAAGTATTAAAACATGTGCTTTAGCCTGCTGAACAAAATTTTTTCAGGGTTGCCTGCGGTCCCATGGCAGGGAGAGTGTTATAGCCATCATCAGTCATATTCAAAATTTTCCTCATGACATTTTCTTCATTCCTCCGTAACCATGACAACCGATTTCCACACAACTTTAATTTATTAAAACTTTATGCACAAGTAAAAGAAATACTGTACAATGGCGGACTTAATGCCTGAGGCATTTTCTACCAGTCAACCTTAGGGTGATGCAGAGACAAAACATGGCAGGTGCAACATACGGGATAAATAGCTAGGAAACGAGTATAAAATACAAGAATAAATACTAATACATAGATAGATACATACATACATATAAACAAAATGAACTGTGAGGAGAAAAAAATTATCGGTAGAGGAGAAAACGAAACCAGCAAATCAGCGCTGAGATGCTACGGCCAACTTTTGACGGATATTCACGTGCCTTCACTTTAAAAGATAACCCTTACTTTAACTTTTCAGTTACCGGTGCCACTTTCAGACTTCTCATGAACTCATTCATGCACAATAGATAACATAAACAAAGAATGAGAAAGAATGACATTTTCATCATCGACCGTTGTCAATGATGACTATACAATTTAGAGTTGAACTATTTTATTGTATGGCTCCCGCCTTTGTTCTTCTCGGTATGAACAAAACAATGGTAGTTTACAAAACATCATCAAACGTCAACAAATGCGAGTGGTGTTGGCCGAGTGGTAACGGACCCGACTTACCAGGGTCTGTTAGTCTGCTATTTTTATAAATTCGTCATTCGAACACGATCCCATTGTCATTTTGCTAAAAGTTCGTAATCTGCTAAATTCATAATGGTCGATCATTGGTCGGTCAATGGCACAGAACATACGATACTCGTAACGAATTAAAAGCTGCATTTTAGGGCGCTCGCCCACGGCTACTTCTTGTAGCGATGCTGCCGCGCGTTTCGTAAAGGCGGGACGGCATCGCTACTAACGCACGTTGGTCGCATTTGCAACGCGCTACAGAAGCGATGCCAACGCGCTACTAACGCGCTACAGCATCGCGACTGTATCGATGCAAACGCGCAACCGTGTCGGATGACATCGGGGAGAGAACGGAGGGAGGGTGACTCGTGAGTGGAGATGTGGAGAACCGAGCACTACTGAATCGCGTTTGCATCGCGACAGAAGCGCGACAGTATCGCATTTGCATCGCGACTGAGAATCGTGGTGTGGGCGAGGGCAAACAGCTAGCGACCACATCGCGACTGTATCGATGCGAACGCGCCACAGCATCGCTACAAAAAGTCGCCGTGGGCGAGGGGCCCAAAGCAGCGTTTTTTACTATTTTAATATCGAACACTGGTGCAAATGGCCGATTTTCATGACGACCGCATTATTACCGCTCTTCTGGAATATAACCATAAGTGTAATTTATTTTATCACCAATCTCAAAACGGTGAAGAAAAACATCGTGAGGGAAAGACATTTAACATCCACCAACCTGCACCGGGCCCGCGTGTTGGATGTCAGCCCACTCCCTTTCACACAAAGGAGACCTGTGTCCCAGCAGTGGGGACTGTAGGCGGATTATGCTATTCACCAAACGTCTTAAAGTATAGGTCATATTTCTTAAAGTATACGTCATAGGCTTTCAAGAATTCCTTTATTTCTTTCAAAAGGTGGCACAGCTTTGTCAGTTGAGCGTCGCTGCTCTTTTCAATTCTGAGTTTGAAGTTTTGAATGCAATTTTGACATCGTCTATTGTAAAAGAGGAAGATGCGAAATCGGAAAGGGATCGGCACCGTATCAACTTGAACCATTCAGTATTCTTTGTATGAAACGAGACTGCAACGCACACTAATCGGAATCGTAACGTAATCGCCTCGCCTCGGGACAAGCTCACGAACCGCGGTATGGTGCATTACGGCTCGTCGTCCCCGCGCTTACGTCTCTCCATACCCGAGCTTACGTCTCTTCGTCCACCCTAGCCCCTCTCACCCCTCTGGTCTGCCTGCTGCACCATCAACCAGCGGTCGGCGAGCCGTAAGCGTGGCGTCGCCCAGCCGTAACCGAGTCGACGTATTGGAGATTCTGATCCGCTTTGGTTACGTGCTTACGTTAGGTTGACGCCTGTTTGACGGCGAGGCGAAAGGCGATACGGTGCCGATCCCTTTCCGATTTGATACGTGTGCTATGCCTTAATTCTGTAAAGCTTAGGTGAAGTACGCTTGAAGTGAGCTGTCATTCTAACTGATGCAAGGGATTGACAATAATGACAGTTCACGTTTTCACGATGAGATTTCATAGAAAACTTAGCTCAGCTGATTCCTATTATAGACGCGTGAGGTTTTCTTCTTCCTTGACACTCTCACTATCCTAGCCCATTTTTTTGCATGACCTCTTTTTTTTTGCGGATAGGAAATCATCAAATGAGCCCCTCCCGCTCTGGGTGGAGCGGAAGGGAGTGTCAGACTCTTACTCAGGGCTCGGAAACCGGTTGAAATTCTGAACCGGTTACGGTCATTGACCCCAAACCGAAATCGATTTAGGTTAAGGTTTGCACTTTACCGGTTTATGCGGTTTTTCATGAATTTTAGTTTTGATATTGGAAATTAACCGGTTAAAACCAAGTTTGAACCCCCCCCCGGCCCCCGCCACTCTCGCGAGCACGGGCTGGACGTTGCGATATCATTTAGTTACAAAATTTTATTACGGAATTACGGAATTATCCGGTTAATTTGGGTGTCAAAACCGTTTGTGCTTAAATAACCGGTAACCTTTATCATTTGGGTTTCATAAGAACAGTTCACTTGTTTAACCGGTTAATGAAGGAACGATATATTTACCGGTACTTAATCGAAATTAACCGCTCTTCTAAACCGGTTCAGAGCCCTGCTCTTACTGACTAAAACCCACCCATGTTCCTTCCGGGCCTGCGGTAACCCTTTCGGACAATCCCGCTGACCCGGCAGGCTTCGGCCCTAAGAGGCCCCTACCTCAATGCTGACATCTCTTTACCTCTCAAGTACCGCTAATGAGACACAATTGATTTTCTATTGTATTCAACTTTATCGGTAAAGCATAAGCACAGTATAAAGATCATACAGTATTGTAACTCGGCCGTAACCTTGAAATAAATGCCTACAGCCGCGCGGTACGTAAACATGCGATAGGGCTGCCCGCCTCCAGCATTTTAATTACATTTGCCTACTTTGTGTTTCCATTTAGTTTTGTTATTGTATTTTACTGTGTGTACATAAATATTAATAATAAAAACCACGTCTTTACTTTGAATTTTACAAACTAACAAAACAAAACACACATGCCCCGAGGTTTTAACACAAGCGTACCTACCGTATAATGATTCATGAACCGCCTATAACTACCTATTTCACTCGTGTCTATCACTTTCCTTTACTCTATTCACTTTATTTATTAATCCAGACATCTTTTTTTTCGGGAGATAAAAGGAAATACTTATCCATTAAAAAGACACACATTATGTACCTACCTACTAGTAAGTAAAATTATTTTATAGTCTTACCTTTCAGAGTTTCCAGGTAATCTAAAAAAAGTTATCTCTGGATGCGTTATTGACGAATTCATGCAACCAAAAACAGCACAATATATCCTACTCGTCATATTAAATATGTACTTCAATTTATTTTGCGCGGTTATTGTTAAAAAAAACAACACACCGTTCGTTCGTCACTGCGGCACAGTCGCGACTGTCTGCATGCCAAGCGCATGCCGAGGTCGAGGCGCGTAGGTATAGCTCGCGTTTCGTCCGTTTGTATGAAGTCGAAATACTGTATATCTTTATACTGTGGCATAAGGTTCAAGGTTGATTGGGAAAATTTGACAGTTTCAGGCAGCTTGATGTGACGGCGTCTATACTTATTAAATAGGGCACGCGCGGGGCTTGACGAGGGAAGATCAAAATAAATAAACGACGAGTGGACAGTCTGAAAGCTGATATGGCTAGAATAGGAGTGACTGCCGATATGAGGACTAACAGAGAAGTATGGAAGAAAAAGTCATGTTGCGCCGAACCCAAATAAATGGCTCCATCTCAGAATACCAGATACTCAAAACTTTATCTTTTTATCTCGGGACCCTGGGGACCCGGACCTTTGGAAGGCGTACCAGGGCCCGAAGCCAACTCGCTGAGGCCTCTTAGACAATTTTTAATGATAAGGAGGCACCAACCGACTATTATCTCTGTATGCAGTACTTCGAACAATCCGCGACCCTGGCGGGCATCGGCCCTAGTGGACGCCGTCAGTTAGTGCTGACATCTCTTTGAGGCGCGCGTGGAAGACAACGCGCCGGCGACCCGGGTCTAGTCCTTACCGGACGGTGAGCTGCCTTACCTGACCTTAGGTTTGATTGTAAATTACCATTTTCATCATCGAATCCTACACACCTGTCCTTGTAAAAAATCTTATTGGTTTCTATGTAGTGAGTGAGTTCTATGCAATGAACTACAAAATTGACGCCCTCATTTATTTGCACGCAAGCACTGTCCATTCCACGGTTGCCTGGAAGATATCGCAGAAACCGACAAGGCTGGCCATTGTATGTTAATAAAGTACTTATTTACCTGTTGAATTTTTTACCGTTTTGAACAAAATAATATAAAACGTAGAAGTCTAATAATAGCCTAGACAATAGGACAGAAATATCTTTTATTTTTTTCAAAAGGCTTCAATCAAATGATTGAATGTAAAACGTAATTCATAAAAAGGTGTATAAAAATCAAATTAAATCATTTATTTTGTGACTAAATTATAACTAACACTGACTTAATTAATTAATAAAAATAACAAAATTAAATCCTAACTTAACTAAAACTAAAAAATAGCGTCTATAAATTCATCCGCATCGCTGTTGACTGGTAATGTACCCAAGAGACTGGCGGCATTACCACGTTATTTAGGGCAAAAGATTGTGTAAAAGATTCTTAACTAAAAAAGATACTTAGATGACCTCTGAAGGCCAATTTCTCGTGCTTAAAAAACGTACAAATTCAAGTTGCAATCTCATGTCAGCGACAATATTAATGTCAAAAACTAGCCAAAAAAAAAAGTATTTTAGTATAGTATTTTAGTAGTTATCTGTATTTTAGTTTTAGTTTTATGCCACCGGAAGTCGGTGGCATAAAACTAAAACTAAAATACAGATCCCAAGACACCGACTTCCGAAATTAAAGTTATTTCATAATTTTGAGTTAATTTCTTTTTGAAGTCCGTTTATTTATTTATTTATTTTTTTTTTAACAGATTGAGACTGAGATCAGACTGTGAACGTTCTTAAAATTACGAGAATTGCCCCTCAGTTTTAATTAAAAATTACCTTCCTCATCACCACTAACGCACCCCTCTTTGTCGAAAATCTCGCTGTTGTGTCTAGCTGCTAGCTGCTATCATAGGCTGTTATAAGCTATTGTGGGTCCCGCGCGCGATCAGTTGCGTCTCGGCACCGTCCGAACACCGACGTTGCCTTTCTCTTCCAACCGCGAAGTAACGTAGTGGACACGTGTGCTAGTGGAAGTGATATAAGAATTATTTATTTTGTTTTTTTTTTTTGTCATTGTCTCGAATATTTTTTATCTTATTTTATCCCGTCGACTCGGAAAAGTTCTTTTTTTTTTAAGTTTTTTTTTTGAGTGCCCTGTGTTTTGGAGATTTCTGTTTTATTCGGTGGGTATTTTTTAGTTTTAATTTTTATAATTTTGTAGGTACTTAAAATATTTAGTTTTTAGTTAACAAAAATTTGCGGCAAGAAATTTTTATTAAGTATCAATAATAATTAATGAAAAATAAAGAAATAAAATATAGATCGCAAAGTGTCTTAGATACTGAAGTTAATACAACTACAACATTTAATTTAAATAAGATAAATTCTGTCTTGATTTGCATAGTTTTGCTTTCCTCTTTAATATTTTTTTACATTATCCTCACTTTAGAGTTACTTAACTATTATATACTATTATATATACCTCTACAAAATAAATTTTAGTATCGTTTTCCAAGATTTCAGTTCTAACTAGATTTCCTGAAGTAGTACATCTGGCTATAAGCGGTGACAACAAAGTTAGTAGGTACCTATTTAATATATGACTCAGATAAGAATTTAGAACTGTTAATGAAAACACCGGAAGTAGATGATTAATATTTTTATATAAGTTATAGATAGATAGATAGATAGAATATTCTTTATAATGTACACCATAAACATTACAGATAGGTATAGGTAAAAGTAGAAGTTTTACATAGAGTGACACAATGGGCGGTCTTATTTATCGCTAAAAGCGATCTGTTACAGACAACCATTTTAAACTTTATTAATCTGAGATTTATTTTTTAAATCTTACAAGATTTAAAAAATAAATCTCAGATTAATAAAGTTTAGTTTAGTTTAGTGTTTTTAGTTTTTGTTTAGTTTTATTTTAAATTAAAATTATAGAAATATATATGCAATTATCAGTTTATTATTTACATCAAGGTAGGTACATTAAAACATAATTTTAAAAGCTAACAGTATTATAATAATATGTACCTACAAGTATATAAAAAGTAGGAGAAATAATCAATTTTTTCATTTTAAATTAATTGATTTATGAATAAAAAAGTGTATTATGAGCAAATCTCAAGAAATATTAAACATAACATCACACAACATAACATAACATCATAATAAACGTATTTTCTTTCTTTTCTTTCTTTCTTTATTTCTGAGAGCAGTGGTGGCCAAGTGGTAACGGCCGCGACTTACGAGCTGTAGGTCGTAGGTTCGAACCCAGACAGGCGCTTTACTTTGTGTAAATTATTTCATCACCACTGCTCTCAAAACGGTGAAGGAAAACATCGTGAAGAAACCGGCATGTCCTAGAACCAAAAACTCGAAGACATGTGACATCTGCCAACCCGCACTGGGCCCGCGTGGTGGATTACGGCCCACTCCCTCTCACCGAGAGGAGGCCTGTGTCCCAGCAGTGGGAACGTTATAGGCTGATTTATGTTTCTTTTTTTCTATCACGCCTGTAATCCCCAAAGGGTTAGACAGAGGTGTACTTAAAGTACACCCACATTTCACCAGTTATGTTTAAGTCCCATGTAATAGGGGGCAAGCCTATTGCCATCAATTGGGCACAAATCCAGAGTCCGGGCTGCTACTGACAAATCACACTAATATTATAAAGGCGAAAGTTTGTGAGTGGTTGTGTGTGTGTGTTTATATGTTTGCTACTTCTTCACGCACAAACGGCTTAACCAATTTTGATAAAATTTGGTATGGAGGTAGCTTACACCCTGGATTAAGACATAGGCTACTTTTTAACCCGATATTCCCACGGGATCAAAACGTATGCGAGTGAAACCGCGGGGCGCAGCTAGTAATAATAAAATAATTGGAAAAAGACTTTAGAAAACACATAGGTAAGTACATTCGTATGCAGTTTTAATTATTTACAACAGCTTTCCAATTAATTTTCTTCATGTAGTAGAAAACTTAGAAAATCCTCTTGACTATAATAAAAATAAATCATTCTATTGTATGTAAGTAACAACTATTGACACTGGTATTAAATTAAATGACTAACTAACTAGGTATACAAAACTAAAAGGACACTTTATACACACTATAAAAATAAAAGTTAGAATAAAAAAAAAACAACGTTTGAGAGAACCTAAGTGAAAAAAGATTATCTGCCTAGCCTTTTCCCAACTATGTTGAGGTCGGCTTCCAGTCTAACTGGATGCAGCTGAATACCAGTATTTTACATGGAATCGGTTTCATTTTGACAGTTCAACAACATTCATTGCGTTATTTAGGTACGTGTTGAGCAGACAAATTTTTCGAACTTGGTGAGCCATGGATTAGCAATTTGCTTCAAAATGATTCAGATTCCGCTTGATAGTGTATTACGCAATTAGGGATGTATGAACTTCATACATCTGGAGGCCTAAAAAGGCCACTTTGGCGGAATCATAAAAGGATAACATAATGGACAGTTAACCGTTAAGTTAATCGTATCAAATCCCATTGGTGAAGCATTTTTCAGTTACTTTTTTTGTCTGTGCTAAAATACCAATCAATCCGATCTAAATCCAATCCCAATCTCTTTGGTTATACCTACGTAGTGCAGCGAAAAAAAGAAAAACACGGACTGTCTTCGCCATATTACGATTCATAATGTTATCCTTTTATGATTCTCCAAAGTGGCCTTCTTAGGCCCCCTGGTCATACATGCTCGCCAGTTGCGGTTGCACATGATCTTCCTAAGAACATAAGGAACTTGGTTCCAATAAATAACACTGCACTGTAATCTTTACTTTCCTAATTTAATTATAATAATGAAACTTTCCCTTAAATCGGTCATTCACATCATATCGTCACGAAATCGAAATCACGATTTCGAAATCGTACTGGCGACAATAATGTGGTTTACTGTACCTTACTAACGATAATGTGAATCGTGCGTGTAATTTAGATGCTCCTCCATTCTTGAGATTCAAGATTAGACTAGCCCTGCTTTTTAGATAAAAATAATGATACCAGTTTATTATATTTATTTATCAAAACTTTATGCTCAAGACTAGCTTATATATATTTTAAATTTCTCTAAAAGCAGAGAGCGCCATGTGTCATGAATATCAGTGTTCAAGTAAAGATTGTAGATCATTGCAACTTGATGATACTGGCTTTCGCACTCAAGTAGGAATTCTAAATAAATTGTGAGAAGGGAGGGAGAATAATGAGTTAGGAATGGATTACCCAGACCACAAGACAAACACAGGAGTATACAGTAGGCCTAATGTGTGTATAGATGTTGCAGTCAACTGTTAAATTAGCCGTTTAGTTAACCGCCTGGCCCTTGGAAGTAGTGCTCGCCTCGCTTCGCTTTCTCGGCTCGCACGCTTCGCTCTCTCGGCTCGCACGCGGTTGATCACAGTTCTAACCTAACTTGGCCCATTTGGTCGGGGTGTCCTAGCTTAGTTACTGCGACCAATTCAGCTCTCGCGTGATTGGTTCCAACCTAAACTATAATATTGAATATCATTCAGGTAGAACGGGGCCCGGGCTAAATAATAACAGCCACACAGGTCGATCGATCAGGTTAAGCTACTCTTGCCGCGGTTGGTCTGTGGATGGGTGACCATCTTTACATACCGAGACCCCTCCGTGCCTCGGAAAGCACGTTAAGGCGTTGGTCCCGGCTGCTCGGGAGTCAGAAGCCCGAAAGTCTGACAACCAGTCTTACCAAGGGGTATCGTATTACCCAGTAACTGGGTTGTGGAGGTCAGATAGGCAGTCGCTCCATGTAAAATACTGGTATTCAGCTGCATCCGGTTAGACTGGAAGCCGACCCCAACATAGTTGGGAAAAGGCTAGGCAGATGATTCAGGTTGAACGGCCGCCGCGCCGTTTAGTTAAAAGGCTAGGCGGTTAGCTAAACGGCTAATTAAACCAGTTGGCTGCAACTTATACACTACGTGCTAGCCTATCTCATATCGATTTTCCAGTCTACTGTCTGACCGCTGAAGATGCACTCGACTTTTTGAAGAGCAGGCGGCCTTAATAGTCTAACTATACTAGAAAACGTGACGAAGGACACTTCTTCGAAGTAGATAATAAAATAGAACTAGCCTAGAAAAATGTTCAACTCGACCTACCGCAGTCCACTGTTAGACTTATACAATGTGGACACAACAATCACACTAATATTATAAAGGCGAAAGTTTGTGAGTGTGTGTGTGTTTATATGTTTGTTACTTCTTCACGCTTAAACGGCTGGACCAATTTTGATAAAATTTAGTATGGAAGTAGCTGACACCCTGGATTAACATATAGGCCACTTTTTATCCCGAT
This sequence comes from Oligia strigilis, assembly GCA_951800025.1. Classification (NCBI taxonomy): domain Eukaryota; kingdom Metazoa; phylum Arthropoda; class Insecta; order Lepidoptera; family Noctuidae; genus Oligia; species Oligia strigilis. The sequence goes on along the minus strand of OX637568.1, from coordinate 5,659,605 downwards.
GTTCCCACGGGATCGAAACTTATGCGGGTGAAACCGCGGGGCGCTGCTAGTATTTGTGTATTTTAGGGCGATTTAAAAAAAATATTATTTGCATGTAATTTTCACACTGCAAACAGAGAAGGACATATTACGATTCATAATGTTATCCTGTTATGATTCTCCAAAGTGGCCTTTTTAGGCCTCCTGATATAGACTTTAATTTCTATGATGATGCTTATTACCTAGCAGCCCATTTAAGCAGCCCTTCAGTCGATTTTGATGTGGCACAACAGACTATAATTGAAAAACGTCTTGAAGAGATTTTTTTAGTTTCTGATTCTATTGAGGAAATCATAACAGAACTAGAAACTGTCACAGAAGAGTCTCTTCTAGAACTTTTAGGGCCAGATAATAATCATAAAAGTGACATACTAGATCACTTTATTGATAATCCAATAATAACAACGATAATTCAACAAATGGATGAAGATATAATTATACATGAATCTAAAGATGAATTTCGTGAAGAAACTCACAATAATCCCGTTCAATCAAATAGAACCGCTTAAGAATTCAAAAAAAAAGTCAGTTCTTGCATAATTTTTGGCCCGCAACTAAATAGTTTTAGAATACCTATTAATATAGACATAAAATTTGGTATGATTTAACTTAATTTAAAAATAACTTTAGATATTATTAATTTATTTATAGGCATCAGTTAGAATTAGCGTAATAAACAGATTAATTTGCATGGGTAAACAAAACAATTTGATAACGATATTATCGCCAGATGTTTATTAAAGATTCAATACCTATCTATTTAGACATTCTAAGGCCAAATCTAACAATATTTTTCACTATTGAATTTTAATTAAGGCTATATTGAATGGGTTATATTATGAAGTAGTTAAGGCTTGCCTTTTTTAGGGTCATTTGCGTAACACACTATCAATCTCAATCTGAATCACTTTGAATGATATTGCTAATCCATTTCTTCATGTGTTCGGAAAATTTGTCTGCTCAACAACGTAAATAACGCAATGAATGTTGTTGGACTGTCAAAATGAGAGCCATTGCTACTGTTAGTGTGTTACGCAATCACCCTGCAGGAGCTTGACTCCGACCGAGGCCGAGCGAGGCGTAATTGTAATTGCGTAACACACAACAATAATATCTCGTATCGAAATGTGCTAACATTTCAAGAAGACCATTTGTCATTTTTTTTTCTATCTACTGCATTGACTATCACATTAAAACTCACCTACTTTAAGATAGGTAATTGATACTGGCAGAATAGTCGACGTCGGCTCCGTTGCCAAAAAGAAAACAAGTAGTTTATTATTGAAAAGTTCTACTTTCAAACATTATACTGTCAGATATTTATGCTTCCAATGGGATATGTCACATTCTTTGCAATATGAGAGGTGCTGATAGCGTTAATACTGAGTTGTTAGGTTTTAATGCTGCCAAAATTATGTTAGATATTTTTGATCAAAACGTAAAATACTGGTATTCAACTGCACCCGGTAAGACTGGAAGCCGACCCCAACATAGTTGGGAAAAGATATGCAGATGATGATTTTTGATCAAAACGAGGAATTATACAGGGTTATTTGTAAAACACCAGCAACCTCTTAAGAGGTCATTGTACTCATCATTATGAACAACTTTTACTATGGGACCAAACCTGAAATCGCGAAGAAAAAATCAGCTGTTCCCTACATTTATGTTCGTATAACTCGTCAAAATGTAGGGAACAGCTGATTTTTTTTTCGCGATTTCAGGTTTGGTCTCATAGTAAAAGTTGTTCATAATGATGAGTACAATGACCTCTTAAGAGGTTGTTAATGTTTTACCAATAACCCTGTACATTCTTCTGAATTTAACTGACTGAATTTATAACGCTAGTCATGTCCGATATTGTTACATTCTACGAGGTGACACATATTTTTGAAGCCGATGCTGCATCCTACATTTTGGCGCTTTTATCTCGTCAGATAGTTATTTATGGTGTCCCTTCAAAGTCATATTTAATGTTGTGCTACTTCTTGTATATGCCTTCAACAAATGATCACGTCATATCGTCACTCGCATGACTAAAAGTCCTATTTCATTTTTAGCCGATTTGAGTCAGGACAACTACACTCTTCCATTCGTGATTCTTTACATTTTGTTGCCTTTCAAAATGGTTATATTTTGAGATCCAAATAACATAGAGGTATGACGGTTAGTGAAAAGTGTAAAGAATCACGAATCGAAAAATGTAGCTGTCTCAACCCAAATCAGCCAAAAAATTAGAAAAAATAGATAGGACTTTTAGTCATGCGAGGGACGATATATTTACCGTCATCTTGACGCTAGATATTAATGGATGAATCACGAATTCAGTCAGGCAATTCCAACTCAAGTTCACCCTTTACCATCTGGTCTGCCTACCCTGCAAGGGTAAATATACTGAATACACTTCGCCAACTAACATAGCCGTTTGAAATCAATATTAATGCTGTAGAAAGTGACATCCCAGTCACGCACGGACACAGAGGAGGAAGTGAATGAAGAGCGCACGAATGACACAAATAACCGCGCGTATCGCGTTCGCCTCTGCGTCTAAAATTCGTTTTTTAAACCCAGATACCAATTTGACAGGCGTAATGTCAAACTTCTATACTAAAAACACGCAAACACAAAAGACTTAAATGTCAGATTAGTATATAGAATTAAAAAACGAACTATAATGATTACCATGTGGTATTGATGGAGAAAATTGACTCGTAGTTCAATATAATGTGTTGGGTAACCTATCGAACGATTATAAAATTGAAAACACTCGTTACACACATAGAAAGAAAGAAAGAGCTAGTTGTATTTTTTGATAGAATTTACGTTACGATTACACGGGGGCCCATAGGTCAGCCAACACATTGTATTGAATTACGAAACGATGTAAATTTTCTTTATCAATCTGATGTCGCGAAATCTCCTAAAGATCGGTAACAATAGAAAAAGTAATTGTGTCTCATTAGTGACAGTTAATAGCTGTGTTAAAATTTCAACAAAGATAATTTGTGACCCTTTATCGCTCAGGTCCATTTTCTGCAGAGAGGTACCAGTAAATGTTTCTGCTTCTTTGAGATTCTACGGAGATATTATTCTGTCCATATTGGCACTTCATTTTGTTACCTACTCCGTGCTCACAGAACACTCCTCACTACTGTTTAACATTTACATTGCATTGCGCTTTTGCTTTCCATATGAGGTGAGCAGACATACAGCTCTGTAGTTTATATGAATACTAGCAGCGCCCCGCAATTTCACCCGCAGAAGTGTCGATCTCGTGGGAATATCTGGATAAAAACTATCCTATGTCCTTCCCCGGGATGCAATCTATCTCTCTGCCAAATTTTATCGAAATCCGTTCAGTGGTTTAGACGTGAAAAGGTAACATACAGACAGACAGACAGAGTTACTTTCGAATTTATAATATTAGTATGGATGGATGTACTGAACCCACGCCTCCAATGGTAACAGGTTGCGCGTCTATTGGTAATGAAATGAAATGAAATGATTTTATTTTTACCGACTTCAAAAAAAAGGAGGTTATCAATTCGATACATATGTATGTAATATTATTGGAATTGCATTATATTCACATATGACAATCTATTAGGGCTTCCAAACAAATATACAAAATTTTGTAGACGTATGTATGTATGTATGTTTGTCCACGCATATCTCCGGAACTATTAATCGGATCGTGACGATTTTTTTTATTGGCTTACATTTACTTGAACTTAGGGAACAGTGCAAGTTTCATCAAGATCGATTCAGTAATTTTCAAGATATGGACTAATACGTGTAAGTGTGACGGCCTGGCTTATTGATACGAGCTACGGGTGTAGTGTCAAAGGGAAAACATCTCAAAACCTTGGTCAAATTCTATACTCCATTTACAATAGCATTAGACAGAAGTAAAAAAAGACTCTTTTAGGGGCACACTTTGTAATAAAAGTACAACAAACATTATTACAGTCAAGATTGATGTGGAGTTAAATATAATAAATTTAAGTAACAGCTGTCACACTTATTTGTACTTATTTAACCTATCTACCTTCTGAAATTACAAGGCTTTCATTTAATATTATTTAGTTTTTACATAAAATATTGTCGTGTCAAGGTTTAAAATCTAAAAGAAGCAGGGGAGGACAGGACCCGGAACGTTTTTCATGTCACTATAACTCTACCAAATCTAAAATGTTACATATTCCCTTCTAAGTGGTGGCATCACGTGTTTTTTTATTTTGTCGGTTTATGATATCATACGTCAAATTGCGTAAATAATCTGCAGTTGTCAAATTGTCATTCACTCACTTGTGGATACTTGTTATTGCTGAATTTTCGTGGTTTAGTTGTTATTTGTTACTGTTTTTCTGTTGTTATTGTTTTGTTATCGTTATTAGTGTTAGTTTTGTGTTGTTCGTACAAAGCGGTACGTTTTGTTGAACTATGGACACGGACAATCCCGGTGTAGGCCCGAGTGGCTTGCAAGCGCAACATGACGTGCGCTCTGGAACTGCTAGTAGCGCTGATCAGTGTCAGCAGCGAAAAAAACGAGGCCCCAAAGTAGATCACGATGTTAAAATATTGTCTCCTAAGAAAAATAGAATAAAGCAAACACCGCTTCGTTCTACAGAAAAAAGAATAGTGATAAATATTTATGAAGATGTTAAGGGGGCCCGAAGGTACTCCTGTTTATAGAACGCAGTTAATTAACAAAACTGCAGAAATTGCGGGTAAGGATCATAAAATGATTACCTTAAAAAATAAATGTATTTGAAAGTAACATGCATTGTAAGGTAATAACATACATTACTAATCTTAATTTATAGGCATATCTCGTGCAACAGTCTATAATGTACTCAAAGAGTACAATACAGAAGGTCGCCTGCAATCGCCACCTCCTCGCCAACGGAAATACTCAAAATCTGATGATTATGATGATATTACGTTAAGTGGAATACCAAGAAAAAATAATTCTTTTTTATTTGATAATGAGTTACCAACGTTGGACAAGATTCTGCAAGCTAACTGGAAAAGGAAGGCGGCTTATCATTGGCCATATTGGTAAAACTTGATTTATATGTATTTTTTTTAAATTACTTTACCATTGTTACATAACAAATCATGAATAAAATAATCTCTCCGTTGTCACTGAAATTAAGTCTTAATTTAATGCCTCCCCTCGGAGAAAAATGTTTATGGGTAGATTCTGGGTTTATGGTAATAGATTTACCTGTTCAAGGACAGTAATGATGCAGTCAATTTCGGTTGCTATTTAAAGGTTGAGATCTATTTCCAGCAGTCAAGTAATCTATGCCACCGGTGCACAATTATTGATTTGCTTTTATTTCATTTCACAGGATCTACAGAAGGCTTTTTAATGGATGGTGAATTAATATTTGAAGCCAAAAAGGGTGATGGAGAGTACCATTCTGAAATGGATGCACACAATTTTGAAAAGTGGTTCAAATTAATATTGTCAAAAATTGAGAATGGTGCTGTTATTGTTATGGATAATGCGCCATATCATTCGAGGAAAGTGGAGAAGCTGCCAACTACAGCCACACGAAAGGCAGATATTCAAGAGTGGCTAAAAAACAAAAATATTCCTTTTGAGGAAAAAGACTTTAGGGCCACTTTATTAGAAAAAGTGAAACAAATAAAACATTTGTACCAAAAGTTTGCTGTGGATGAGATGGCTAAAGAAAAAAATATATTAGTATTGCGCCTCCCCCCTTACCACTGCGAGCTCAACCCAATAGAATTAGTTTGGGCTCAAATGAAGGGGTATGTAGCTCAAAACAATAAAAGTTTTAAATTAGAAGAAGTGAAGCGGCAAGCACTCATAAACATAACTGCAGAGAAATGGCAATCTTGCATTGCTCATACAATTAAAGAAGAGGAAAGGTTTTGGATAATGTTGTAGAAAGATTTATTATTAACGTTGGTGAAACTTCTTCATCATCATCATCAGAGGATGATGAATAATTGGGAATGGAACATTTATCATCTCCATTATATCATTAAGGTGGCAAAACTTTTTCTCTTCTTTAATAGCAATAAATCTCATCTCGCACTTCTATGTCTCTGGAAAATGTTTTTATAGTTGGTATTTAGCTTGCGAAAGTGTATTTTTGTTAATCCTCTGGCATTCTAAATTATCATAGTTAAAATTATGACTTGTCACCATCAGTCAAGTAGCGTTTTGTGTCGTATTTATTTGGTTTGTTAAAAACATAATAAGGACATGCCATTGTGATAAAGTTGTTTTTAATAAACTGATTGTTACTAAAAATTGTTTCATTTTATGTACCTATCCAACCATTGTGACGAGTAGATGGATGGAATATGCTTTATTGTATGCCATACATTGTTACTTACAAAAAAGCACATACATTATTTATTAAAATCGTTTGAACTTAACTTGAAAATAAAAGGTTTCGTACTCCTGCTTCTACGAGCCTCTTTTTTCTAATGCTATTACAAATGGAGTATAGTGCAAAAACTAAAAATTACGAAATAAAAATAATTTAAAAAAATTAAACCGACTTCCGATTTCATAATTTTGAGTTATTTCTTTTTGAAGTCGGTTTAATTTTTTTAAATTATTTTTTGTAAGTAGGTTTGTACAAACACTTTTACACGTCAATCATGTTTTTTTTTTTAAACTAGATGAAGTCGGCGTTTCCTATCTGACTAATTTTTCTGGTAATTTTTCGTCCCACCATATTGAATGGTACGGCTGTTACATCACTCCAAGTAAGATGTCGGCTATTCGATTGTCGTTATCACAGACCGGTAGTAACTGATAAGAAGCACGTCATCATAACATGTCAGACGGTTCCTGTGAATTAAGGTTGAGTTATTCCGATTTGATTGATTGCGATCAGCACCTTTTAGGAAATTGGGTTTAAAATTTTATGAGTTTTAAAACTAATATTGGCTGGTACTCTTAGCAGCCGCGATTCGAATGTAATTTTACAGTTTTAATTAAATTAAAAAATACACGGCTCAGTAGAATAAGTTTTATCAATTACTAGCTTATGCCCGCGACTTCGTTCGCGTGAATTTTCACCCTCTTAGGGGTGGAATTTCGAAAAACCTTTTCTTAGTGGATACCTACTCTTCACAAAGAACACACCCTCCAAATTTCATGTCTCTAGGAGCAGCGGTTTAGACTGTGCGTTGATATATCAACAATCAGTCAGTCAGTCAGTTTACCATTTTATATGTATAGATATATTTTTTTAAGGTTTGTGTTTAAACGCCTACCAGAAAAGTACCTATTTTACTACCAAAAAATTCGAAATACCTGCCAGAATGGATAAATGCTCACCAAATTGTGTTTCATAAAGTATTGTAGAAATGAACCTATTTTCCTTTTTATTCTATGCCACATCCTATGTCGACGGAGCCCCGCTTCGCGGGGTATTTCAGTGTAAAGGGTTTAAAGTAACCTAACCATTTTTTTATATATTTTTTTTAACGTGGAGGAATGCTCATGCATTCTGCACTACCACGGGGAGATAGTGCAGTTATGTGGGACTCTAACCCACTAAAACTCCACGGTGTCCTCCTCTGCCGCTTATGGCGGGAACACGGGCACGCGTTAGCACTCATCCGTGAACCCGCCGCGGCTGTCCGTCACCGGACCCTCCTCTGGGAGTACTCCCCATCACCGGCGCACCAGAACACATAGCACGCCGTGAGTACCCCAGGGAAAAGTAACCTAACCAAACCTAACCTCGGGGTGCCCTTCGCTCGCTCTTGCATCCCACGCCGCCAATATTTTTCATTTTTACCAACTTCAAAAAAAAGGAGGTTATCAATTCGATACGTATGTATGTAATATTATTGGAATTGCATTATATTCACATATGACAATCTATTAGGGCTTCCAAACAAATATACAAAATTTTATAGACGTATGTATGTATGTTTGTCCACGCATATCTCCGTAACTATTAATCGGATCGTGATCATTCTTTTTTTATTGGCTTACATTTACTTCAACTTAGGGAACAGTGCAAGTTTCATCAAAATCGATTCAGTAATTTTCAAGATATGGACTAAGACGTGAAAGTGTGACGGCCTGGCTTATTGATACGAGCTACGGGTGTAGTGTCAAAGCGAAAACATCTCAAAACCTTGGTCAAATTCTAGTGCAATAACTAAAAATTACCAAATAAAAAGTAATTTAAAAAAATTAAACCGACTTCAAAAAGAAATGAACTCAAAATTATGAAATAACTTTAATTTCGGAAGTCGGTGGCAAAAAACTAAAACTAAAATACACAGATCCCAAGACACCGACTTCCGAAATTAAAGTTATTTCATAATTTTGAGTTCATTTCTTTTTGAAGTCGGTTTAATTTTTTTAAATTACTTTTTTGGGTATTAATGTTACTATTTCAGGGAAACAAGATTTGGTGAGCATTTATCCATTTTGGTAGGTTCAAAAATAATTTTGGTGAACATTTAAATTGTTCCCTTTTTTTAATCAGCTGATCCATAAATTTATGTTCACATAACTCTACATAATCTATGGATCACTGATTTTTTTCACGATTTTAGGGTTGGTCCCATAGTAAAACTTGTTCATAATTATGTGTACAATGACCCCTTTTAAGGATTAAAACGATCCAAATGTAAGGGTGTATATCAAAATAAATATATCTACGAACCCACAGACTATACAACTAATTTGATAAGCCAATTACGTAAACCAATCTCCGAGACTGATGAAATATATTTCTGAGAAATACACCAGTCATCTTCTTTACAGATAAATTTAAAGTATGTTGCATGCAGGAAAAAACTTATAAATCTCAATGAAGCTCAGAGAAAGCTCGTCGAGTTGCTGAGTCAGTAAGTCAGCAATGTGTGTGATAACGTAACGCAAACGTAACGTAAAAGTCATTGCGGCAATAACTGAATTGGGAGTACGGTCGATGTCAAAATGTTATGTGATGAGTTGATGGTGGACAAAAGTGTTATGTGAATTAAAACTAGGTTTTTTTTGACATTTTGTCCTTAGTTTTTTTTTTAGTTTGTTGCAAGTTTGAGTTAAGTTAGGATAATTTATATTGTTATTTTTTTTATTATTAATTAACTAGCTGACCCAGCGAACTTCGTGCCGCGCCTCAGAATTAATACTTAAATGTTGTGTTAACTTGCCTAATTAAATTCAGTTTTTATTAAGATAAAATTAATACCTACTCGAAATTAATTTAGTTCAATAAATGTATAAAAATGTTTTTTTTTCAAACGAAGTTAGTTAATACGTTCTTGAGATATCATCAAAAAAGCCGTTCTATACAAAATGTATGAGAACATGAATTATCAAAAAAAAAATATATGTGAATTTTTCCCATTTTCTAATACTTATTCTCATTCTGCTATTCGGGGCGGAGACAAATTAAAGATCTAAGATCATTAAAATCGGTCCAGCCGTTATTGACTTATAAATGGTGTAACTAACCCGACTTTGTATTATACTTAAATATAGCATAAAACAAAGTGATATTTAATTAAATAAATAAAATTAATTATTTATTTATTTTATTTCTTTTAAAAAAATCAGCTGTTCCCTACATTTATGTTCGTATAACTCGTCAAAATGTAGGGAACAGCTGATTTTTTTTGCGATTTCAGGTTTGATCCCATAATAAAAGTTGTTCATAATGATGAGTACAATGACCTCTTAAGAGGTTTTTAATGTTTTACCAATAACCCTGTATAGATTTTATCAGTGTACAAGATTTTTTTTTCCAACTATTCTAGCTAAACACTCTCACAGATCTTAAGTACATAAGATACACAAGTAATTCTAAGTTTAAGTTTAAACTAACTCCACATAGCCCAGTGCACCGTGCTTAGATTTAAATAGCTGACTCGGTTAAGTTACTTGCAAGTTCTTTCTAAGTAGGGCAAGTAACGTCGGGAACAAAAGTATGTATAAACTGTTAATCCTATCCTACTAATATTATAAATGTGAAAGTTTGTGAAGATGTTTGTATGTTTGTCACGCGTAAACCGTTGAACATTTTCATTTGGGTGAAAATTAGCACATAGACCATTTAGGGACCCCTGTTACCTGTTCACGCTTAAACCGCTGAATCGATTTAGATGAAATTTGGTATAGAGATCGGTTGAGTCCCGGGAAAGGACAAAGGATAGTTTTTATCCCGATATTCCCACGGGATCGACACTTACGCGGGTGAAACCGTGGGGCGCTGCTAGTAAATAACAAAAAATAAGTGAATAACTTATGAGATTGGTGGTTGGTGGTAGAAATCGAATGAACGTCAATGACTTCAAATCATAAGTAGGTAACAGTACAGTACAGGTACAGTACAGGTACAGTAGGTTACGGAAAGGATGTCTGCTAAAATAAAATAAAAAATCATTTTATATTGTGTTTCGTCTTCTATTATAATTAAAATGTCGTCTAGGAATAGGCTATTTGACTGGTTTCTGATAAACATCTCAGATTATTTAATGGTGTCTAACGAGCCCACAAAAACCTATTACTTCAAATTGCATAATGTATTTCTTTTAAAAAATAGTAAATAAAAATTTACTGTTTAAATAAGCCGCCAAAACGCTATCTTTAACAATATGGCGTCGTGACGTCACGATTCACGTAAACAAACGTTGAAACGGTCGAGATACTAGACAAGAGTCATCTGTTCTGTCAACGATAGACAGAAATTTACTAAATCATGACGTCATCTTAAGTTCAGCCAATCCAGACCGTTTTCGATTACGTGGCGCCAGATTTAAAAAGATGAAGTTTTTTCGGGATTTTTTTTATAAATAATACATTGTTTTGTAGTAAAATTAATGCAAATCGATTTTAAAAGCGATAATCTATACGAGTGTCAATAATTATGACCTTATTTTTTACATTGTCAAATAGCCTATTGTGCAGGTGTGATCTTGTGTCGTCGGCTTGTCGGCAAAAGCCCTGACGAGCGGCCCCTCCTCGGGTTCCTCTTCGCTTCACCGTGGGTGTCCAAGCCACGGCTACTGAGCCCCCCCGCCTCGACAATGCGGGAACCCACCGGGGGGGGGGGGGTGATCATCTTGGTACCTAGCCCAACTAAGGTACCATATAACGCACATTATATGACCGCAGCAATCCAAGAATTGTTTCATCGTGTAAATGTAGTCGGCCCAGTCTATTATTTTGTAGTGACAGCCTCAAGCCTGCTATTACAATAGTGTCACAATGGTCTATCATTGATTTCATAATTGTTAATTTTGACCAGTTTGGTAATCTAATAATATAATGGCGTCATTATGACTTTCCAATGGTAATCTCGTACATAATGACAAATGAATTACTGACTTAATCGGTAATCAGCTAAAATTTTGCCAGTTCCTTTGATCAGTGACCTACCATTAGAACGTCATTGTGCAGCCATTGCTTTTAATTCGTTACGAGTATCGTATATGTTCTGTGCCATTGACCGACCAATGATCGACCATTATGAATTTAGCAGATTACGAAGTTTTAGCAAAATGACAATGGGATCGTGTTGGAATGACGAATTTATAAAAATAGCAGACTTGGGCCCCAGTTGTTATCCCACAATTCACACAACGATCCATAGTTTGAATTGAACAATATCCAATCCACAATAAAAATTCCAAGTCAAAGGTGTGAGTGATCGTCGTTGTCCAGTGTGAAAGCAAGGGTCGTACAAGGTAGGCAGGGTTGGAATCCGTAAAATACAAAGCAGTGGTCGTGAAAAATGAAGAATAATCGGGAAAGCACTCAAAACCATTGACTAATACACACATCAAAAGTGTCTAGGGATCAAGCATTTTTATGCGGATTTCTTGAGATTGAGATGTGGCTTTGTAATAAATTTATGATTTTATAAATTTATATGGATCCTTTTTGGTGCATTTCATAATTTGAATCAGGAACTGTGAATCAAATTCGAGTAAAAGATGAAAATCAGCTGTCAATATTTTCCCTATAAAAACATACAACGCATTGAAGACATTATTAGTGCTACTGTTTCCCTACTACTGATTAAAACCAACGTTATTATGGAGCGGCGACGTCATTTAAGCAGGGAAGAAATGCTCAGAGCCGTGGGAATGATAGAAGCTGGTTCCCGGCAACGTACTGTGGCTTTAGCTCTGAATACAAGTCAGAGTGTTATCAGTCGACTTTGGACACGTTACCGAAGCACTGGTACCGTGGCTGAGCGCCATGGAGGACGGTATCGCTGCACCACACGGAGACAAGACCGATACATTCAAATCTTAACTCGAAGAGCTCCAACAATAACCGCCATGATGTTAGCCGTGAGGCTTCATCACTCTTCAGGGAACTTAATTAGCGACCAAACAGTCAGAAACCGCTTGCATGAAGTGAACCTTCATTCCCGAAGACCGCTACGGGTACCACCTATAGCAATGCACAATCGTAGGATTCGATATCAATGGGCTCTTGAACACAGAAATTGGGCAGAAGAACAATGGCGTTTCGTGTGCTTTTCTGATGAGTCTCGTTTTGGTATGAGACCGGATACAAGACGTATACGACACTGGAGAACCCCTGGACGCCAACAGCGATTAAAATCCTGCCAGGAAGTCCATCCTTATAGTGGTGGAACCATCATGGTATGGGCGGGTATTTGGATCGGCGGAAGAACTGAGTTGATTTGGATCAGAGGCAACCTCAACGCTCAAATTTATGCTGAGACGATTGTATCAGACGTCATCGTTCCTCTACAAGTGCAAATCGGTCCCTTATTTCAGTTAATGCATGATAATGCACGACCGCACACCGCAAGAGTTGTAAGACAGACTCTCGCCGCAGCTAACATCAATGTCCTGCCCTGGCCTGCTCAGTCGCCAGACTTGAACCCGATTGAGCATGCATGGGATATGCTACTGAGAAGAGCTCTGCCGAATATGGAGGGTATCCAGTCGCAAGAAGACCTTTTTTTGTTGTTGCAACGAACATGGGCGGCCATTCCACAGCGTGATTTGGATGAACTCATTTTGAGTATGCCAAACCGATGTTCTTGTGTTGTTAGTGTTCGCGGTAGAAACATGGATTATTAATTGTTTAAGTTACCCAATAAAATTTTAAAGAAAACTGTTATTTCAGTCTTTTTTTCGAACTTTTGTGTTAGTGGTTCAAATGTCAAAAATCCCTTTATTAGGAAAATGGCAAATTTCTTTATTAATGCAAAGGTGACTTGGTTTATCGTTACTGTGACAAACGAAAACACTTTATTTGATGAATCCTTAAAGAAAATTTTAATTAATATCAATCAGGAGAAAAGTTATTGCAAAAATATATGTTGATCCCTAGACACTTTTGATGTGTGTATATTACTAGCGTCGGAAAACACCGTAGACAGAGTAAACTATAGACTGCTGCATATCTTCTTTTTCATTCGCACAAGAAAAAGAGAAATATATTAACGTCACTTGCAAAGAAAAGAGACCGATTAAGAATATTTCTGTTCCTTACTGCGTGTCGGCTAAGCACATCAATGTGCACAACAAGTTTGACGTTTATGAATGAAATAATAAAAATTATGAATGAATGAATAAAAACTACACCGCGATTAAACGGAAAATAAGATCTTTTTCGTGCATAATTGAATAATAGTACATTTGCGCAACTGTGAAAATGGTAAAGTGTAGTGTAATAAGCTGTAAAAATGATAGTATGATGAAGATTGCCGGAATTTGTTGTCCCTTTCGGTGACACGGATACCATGAGTCTATAGATTACTCTGTCTACGGAAAACACGAACCGAGTGAGCAAACAAGAGAAGTCGGCCACTGTCTAGTGTCAATGTCAGTCAGCTGTCATGCCAGTGCACTGACGTCAATGTCAGTCAGCTGTCATGCCAGTGCACTGACGTCAATGTCAGTCAGCTGTCATGCCAGTGCACTGACGTCAATGTCAGTCAGCTGTCATGCCAGTGCACTGACGTCAATGTCAGTCAGCTGTCATGCCAGTGCACTGACGTCAATGTCACTCAGCTGTCATGCCAGTGCACTGACGTCAATGTCAGTCAGCTGTCATGCCAGTGCACTGACGTCATACAGCACCCTAATTGCGTAACACTATTTGCTCTCAATTTGAATCATTTTGATGCATATTTCTACATTTCTAATCCATTGCTCCATAATGTTTGATAAATGTGTCTACTCAACAACGCAAATAACGCAATTAATGTTGTTGAACTGTCAAAATGAAACCCATTGCTACTGATAGTGTGTTACGCAATAAGGGTGCAGGTCAGTGTGCCAGTGACATAAATATACGAAAAATAGAAGAATGATTTTAATCGATATGAAATCGATAATCATTTATTATTGGTTTATCAGTAATTATTTTATTTATTGATATGACTGTAATTATATGCACTAAATTGCATATAATAGTACATTTAGTTACTTTGAGTTATTTATTTATTGCAAAGGTTTTATTTTCGTAACTGTAATCGATTACTCAATCGATGATCTCACGAAAACTCTTTCTCATATTTCTCCGCTTCCAGATTGAGAATTGAGGTGATTTTTAGGGTTCCGTAACCAAATGACAAAAACGGAACCCTTATGGATTCGTCATGTCTGTCTGTCTGTCTGTCCGTCCGTATGTCACAGCCACTTTTTTTCCGACACTATACTGTTGAAATTGTTAAGTAGATGTATTCTGTAAACCGCATTAAGATTTTCACAAAAAAAATAGAAAAAAACAATAAATTATGGGGGTTCCCCTTATTTAGAACTAAAACTAAATTTTTTTATTTTCATCAAACCTCATCTATGGATAGGTCTTCAAAAATGATATTGCGGTTTCTAGTATAATTTTTTTCTAAACTGAATAGTTTGCGCGAGAGACACTTCCAAAGTGGTAAAATGTGTCCCCCACCTGTAACTTCTAAAATAAGAGAATGATAAAACTAAAAAAAATATATGATGTACATTATCATGTAAACTTCCACCGAAAATTGGTTTGAACGAGATCTAGTAAGTAGCTCGCCGGTGAAAATTTAAAAACATATGATGGTACGGAACCCTCGGTGCGCGAGTCCGACTCGCTCTTGCCCGGTTTTTCATATTCTAAGATAAAAAATATGATTTTATTAATTTTTTAGATCATATCTCAACTTATCACATTTGGGCCCACCGTTTTCCATTTCCTTTGGCACTTTTAATCCCAATATTTTCACGAGATCGAGACTTGTGAAATCGGGTGAAACCGCGGGGCGCAGTTATTAATAAGACTAACAATAACAGAATAGCCCTTTCAACCTATCTACGTAACCAAATTATTGTTTTAGTCAAAAGGTATTGTTTTCATAAAACTCGTTGGTAATCAATGTCAAATACAACAATAAATTTGGCATTTGTATAATTATTCATTGTTCTATAGAAACTTAGATGCGTCATACGTATACTTATGTTAATTCGGTCACCTTTGTGAGTCTTCCGTATACTATACTAGCTGTTGCCCGCGACTTCGCCTGCGATCCAAGATGAAAAGGAGCCTATATCCTTCTACAGGTTATGGTCTACCCATGTGCCAAATTTTATCCAAATCTGTTCAGCCGTTTTAGCGTGAAAAGCGTAACAAACTAACGTAGCCTAGTTGAAGATTTTGCCAAAATTTCACTACCCAAACAAATTTTAGCAACCTTTTTTAGGGTTCCGTACCCAAAGGGTAAAAACGGGACCCTATTACTAAGACTTCGTTGTCTGTCCGTCTGTCTGTCACCAAGCTGTATCTCAAGAACCGCGATAGCTAGACAGTTGAAATACAAATTATGTATTTCTGTTGCCGCTTTAACAACAAATAGCCTTGTGGTACGGAACCGGTATTTATAGTATGGCAAAATACATAATTTTTGAAAAAAATACCTATCTTAAAAGTTACCGAAATCGATTCAGTAATCCATTAGGAACAAACTACTTTCAGGACTTGTGTTTATTCTGTTACACCTTGTATAAAATTCAAAGTCCTGACTGACTGATATCAACGCACAGCCCAAACCGCTGCTCCTAGAGACATGAAATTTGGAGGGTGTGTTCTTTGTGAAGAGTAGATATCCAATAAGAAAGGGTTTTTCGAAATTTTACCCCTAAGAGGGTGAATGGAGGGAGGGTGTTTCACGTGGACGAAGTCGCGGGCAGAAGCTAGTTATAACATAAACATTAAACAGACAAGAAGATCAACAATCATTACATAAACATACGACATCAGAGCAACTTCATTTAGCATCGTTGCATAAGCGGCAACTCAACAGCTGACCATAAGCATTCCTATAGACCTATTTACACTCTACACATAACATGCTTTTTTACCCACTTACATACACCGCCAAACAAAATCAAATTATCATCATCATCTGCCTAGCCTTTTCCCAACTATGTTGGAGTCGGCTTCCAGTCTAACCGGATTCAGCTGAATACCAGTATTTTACATGGAGCGACTGCCTATCTGACCTCCACAACCCAGTTACTGGGTAATACGATACCCCTTGGTAAGACTGGTTGTCAGACTTTCGGGCTTCTGACTACCCGTAAAAAAAAATCAAATGAATGAATGAATTGCACCGACCCAGGCCCCTCTTTTCCATTGGGCAGTCTGGGCAAGTGCCCAGGGCCCCAGGATCTTCGGAGACCCCGGATTGCTCTCATAAAAAAACATTCATTGCAGCCGCCGCGCCGTTTCATTCTACACATTATTAGTAACCGATGCAGTCCATACTTCCATACCTACTACGAAGGTGTGTCTGTCTGTCTGTCTGTTACCTCTTCACGCTTAAACCGCGGAACCGATTTAGATGAAATTTGATATAGAGATAGTTTGAGTCCCGGGAAGGACATAGGATAGTTTTTAACCCGATATTCCCACGGGATCGACACTGAGCGGGTGAAATCGCGGGGTGCTGCTAGTGACAAAATAAGTGATTTGCACTGCGTTTTACAATAAGTTTCTAGCCCCCCAGTTATTAAATATTAGTATGTTTCTCTTATTGTCTCTTATCTACACAGGGGCCCCTGATCCCTATGTGCACAGGGCCTCCAATAGGATGAAGACGGCCCTGCACCGACCCCAGACTCGATTAATCAAATGAACCCCAAGATTCGCACTAGCCCCTGTAGCTAAGTAATAACAGCCGCACGGGTCGATCAAACAGGCTAAGCTATACATGCCGCGGTCGGTCCGTGGATGGGTGACTGTCTTTACGTACCGAGACCCCTCCGTGCCTCGGAAAGCACGTTAAGCTGTTGGTCCCGGCTGTCATTCGTTGATCTTTGACAGTCGTTACGGGTCGTCAGAAGCCCGAAAGTCAGACAACCAGTCTTAGTAACTGGGTTGAGGAGGTCAGATAGACAGTCGCTCCATGTAAAATAATGATATTCAGCTGCCTCCTGTTAGACTGGAAGTCGACCCCAACATAGTTGGGAAAAGGTTTAGGCAGATGAGTCGTGTCAATAGCTTTGAGTATCATCATGAGAAGCTGGGTGAAAAACCTGATGCTTGAAAAGGCAGTGTTGGATCTCTAACAACTGTTAATTTGGGTCTTACCACAGCATTTTTCAACAATTACGAAACTATGTCATCATCAACAAATAATGAAATAACAATCTTAAGTTAAACAACATCATGTAACGACGCGATAATTAAAACAGTATGCTATAACAAAATGTAATAAAAACAAGCAAGATTGCAGTAAAAAACAATAAAAACATCTCAGTTCTCGGCAAATCACCGCTGTGCTCGACTGTACAGGCGCGTGGGCACTTTCTCTGCTAGGTCAATGTACAGTAGAATAGAATCCGTCTTATAAAGGCGAGTTCTCATTGACTTCGTTAGTCAATCTAATTCAGGGATTCCCAAAGTGGGGTCGATATCGGTTTCCTAGGGGTGGACATAAACGAAAACTGATTTTGAGGGTCGACGAGGTCTAAAAATCGACCCCTATTAAATTAATACAAGTTCTTATTTAAAACTTTTAAGATAGGTAGGTAGGTACTGTATTGTTTATGTTGTGTGACGTGTACTAAGAATAATTAATATTTTTGTAGGAAATAGCATTGTTGTAGTAATGTAAAGTCTCAAGTTCGTACAAGATGAAAAACTCGGCAAGTCAGTGTGGACAAGTTTGTGCAAGATAATGAGTTCGAGGTAACAGTTCATTTTGGAAAAGGGGTCACTTGTCCAAAATAGTTTGGGGATCCCTGATCTAATTGTTTCGAGTGATTCTCTCGCGTTCCAAATTCAGATTTAGAACCATAGTATAATTCATTTGACGTTTGATTTCCTTGGCCATATTAGGTTGTCATTTGTTTATAATAACCGACTTTACCGGAGGAGGTTCTCAATTCATCTGTATTTTTATACGAATATGTGACGCGATATCTCCAACAATTGTGGATCGATTTAAAAAAAATATCAGGCATGCCATAACCATTTAAAAAAAAATAATGGATAAGGTATGGCTCAGGGGTGGTCCCATATGAGTTTTATTAACTTTGCTTGGGCAGTTTTTGAGTTAGCTTCAATAATACGTATTCATTCCACTTGTGTTTATTGATGATGTTATAATAACTTCCCCTCACTGATATTTCCAAAGCAAGTAGTGTTATGACGAATGTTTGTGGGGTAACTAAAAAGTGAAAAATAAAAAACTATTTAGGAAATTTATTATAATATTTAAATATTATCACTTCTGTGCACTAGTGTCCTTTTTTCCTAACTTCATTGCATAAAATTCAAAATATGCCAATTGCCTAATACATATTTCTGGAGTCGTCGATCGAAGACAGTATCTGTATCAAACCAAAAGAAAGAAGAAAAAAAAATACCCACCACAAAAAAAAAAAAATAAGTTAAAGAATAGTCGCATACGATTCTGAACACCATCTGTATAGTAATAATGTTCTTATTCGAATGAAACGATTATTTACTTAGCAAAGTCAAAGTGTGGTCTGTGTCTTCGCCTTTATTGTCTTGTTTGAAGTAATAATGTTTAGGGTAAAACATGAGTAAATATTATACCATGTCAATTAATTCTTACCCAATCGATTCGGTAATCGCACTTCAGAATCCGGGCCAGAATAGTCAGTGTGCACACGGCTTAACCTACAAGTAGAATTCACCGTACATCGTGGGTACAGTCACGCACCATTTCTGTACAATCGCTACCATTGTTCTGTCCGTTTTGGAATGGTAGAAATTGTCACAATACCCTACTAAACTATATTGAACTGGCAGAGAGTTTTAGAGACTGTTGTTTCAGTATTTTGTGTCAAAAGATTTTTTTCTTTAGATTGTAAAAAAATATAAATGTTTCACTGACTGTGGGCTAATTTGGACCGTTGTGTTCACCAGAGCAACACAAGATGAACTGCTATGGGTAGCCCCTGTAGCTAAGTAATAACAGCCGCACAGGTCGATCGATCAGGTTAAGCTACGCTCGCCGCTGTTGGTCTGTGGATGGGTGACTATCTTTACATACCGTGACCCCTCCGTGCCTCGCAAAGCACGTGAAGCCGTTGGTCCCTGTAGTGTATGCGGAAAGCATTGACATGTTTGACAAGTCAGTCACTTACCGGCCGTAGCCGACATCAGACGTCTCTGGATTCCGTTTATGCTACCTTACCTATGTATCTGTCAAAGTGTGTTTTATTAAGCATCCCAGCGAACATCACAAGTGGCGACGAGGATAAAAGTAAGTGCTGAAAACAGCTACCAAAAAAAAAAAAGAGGAAGAATGCAGGCTGAAAAATAATGCACGTTGATAGTTGTTTACGATCAGTTAAGCGACTATATTTCGATAAGGATCGTTAATAGTTGGATACTAAAGTAAAAACAGAACGTAGTCACGCTGTACCTACCTACCTACACGTAAATAAATCGTTACCAAGGTAAAAGGTTACATCTAATGATTGCTTTGTTACCTAAGTTTCGTATGATTAAGTTACGAAAAATAAATTCTGCTTCGATTGATGTAAACAACTTATAAGCGTAAATGCAATGATATTATAAAGGAAAGATACGCTACGTTCATACTGAGCGACGCCGACGTTCTGTATTGTTGCGTTGTTATTACAAAGTAGTTACTGCGATAGACAATGCGGAACGTATGACACAGAAAGAGATAGCTATATGTATTGTGTTGCTTGCTGCTATTAGCGGACTAAATGAAACTATAACAATATTGTCTAAATTTGCCTGCAACAATTTGCGCCCGCTAGTGCCATATCTACCCCTTGAATATAATATCATTGCGTATATGTTACAAAGGCCATGCAGTAAGTGTTGGTTACAAGTGTTACAACAAAACAAAGGGCTATGCCTGAATAGTACGCAATTATTTCAATGTGCTGGAATGCAAACAGTAAATTATTGTTATTGGGTAAGTGTTCTCATTTAAATAACAAGATAATTGAGTTATTTGCACGCTTCTTATTTTAAAAAAAAATAATAACCAATTATTATCATAAATCTTGGACATACTTAACTTTTCTGTTGTAAATAACCTACATACCCACCTATTGTAAAAATAAAACAAAATCATTGGATACTATTTTAATCAGGTCACTGGTTTTGCCAGGATCAATTGTTTACATTTCGACACAGAAATATCAAGGTCACGCAAATACTATTCTCAATACGACCATGCATAACGGATAAATGTGAGAAAAGACCGGGAAATGTTAGTGTAAGCATCAATAATGGCTTCAATCAATCAACTCAGCCTATCGCAGTCCATTACATACTGCCAACCAGTTAATAAACCTAATATGTTAATAGATAAAGGTTATTATCAGTCAATTTCCATAATAATAGTAAAGTAACGCTACTGAATAAAGTTATTCAGTATATTTAGTTAGTCATACTTACACATAAGTCAAAGGTCATGCTGAATCCGAAATGGTCTAAAGGCCACGCATATACTAACAGGTACCTTATGGCTACGCAGTAGTGTTACTGTTATCTATATAAAAGATAAAAGGCCACGCAAATACTAACAAGTACCTTATGGCTACGCATACTGTTATCTATATAAAAGATAAAAGGCCACGCATACGAGTCTCAAAATCCTGTTACAGGTCGCCCCAAAAAAATGACTCACGCAATAAGTACTTACAAAAATATAATAGGGCATGCAGTTGTAATACTGTTACTGATTTTCAGTAAAAGCCACGCAAAAATAAGAGTCAATACATTTTAATGCAAGCTGCAAAATGACTCATGCATCATCCACACTTCCCAACTAAGACCATTTTGATTGCGAAGGCGATCCGACATCTGTCGGCACTAGTTGGAGGAAATGGAAGAGGGCACTTGAAATTTATGAAACGAGCTACTCTTCTCCATGTTGGGAGAATTACCCAAACGAATGTATTCATTGTAATACCTATTAAACATAAACAATGCAAAAAAAAAATGGGTTATTAGGTACTTGATGGTAGTAAAAAGTCTCATATTGTAGACCCGTTCCACATAGGAAAATTTCCTGCGTGTAGGAATAAGTAACTAATGAGTAATACTGATAATGCTTAACATGTGTACCTGAGTTCTAGGGTGACATAAATACCGATCTAAATTTAGATCGGTATCAACAGACTATGGGAAAGACAAAAGCTATGTAATTGTTACTATAATTAGGTACTAGTACCTACCAACCAGTTAAAATAATAAGTATACATACTTTGAAATAAAATAGGGGCAAAGTGAAAATAAAAAGTCACAATAACAGTAAACTGCTGTTTGATGTTATTGCAATGATTAATTATTAATAATATAATAACAACAGAAAGCTGCCATCTTAAACACCTGCAGAATAGTTAGGAAATTCATACAGTTAGAGGAAGAAAACACTCTAATACACACCATACGCTGCATTTACTTGACTTTAGCCCGTAAATGTAGCTAAAACCAGCCTAAGAGGTGAGAAAAAAAAAGACACTAAAAATAATAATACTAATGTTTATTTCCAGTAAAATGTTCATAAAGGTTACAAGTACAGTAATATGGTACAACATAAAGTGCATTGAGTATTATCTCCTGGCACCCAAACTAGGTTATAGCCTGTGACTTGGGGACCAGTGATTCCATAAGGGTAGATAGATGAACAAAATGTTTAGTAAAACTGTTTTCACCTGTAACATGAATTAGTATGACATAATATTTTCTTATGATATGATGAATCGGTAAATCAATTTTGTTTGAGAAGAGAAGTTCCCTTCTTCTGTTGGAGTTTTGTGGTACTATCAAAGGTCACTAAGTTACAGGTGCCATGTATCATTATGTGAAACCAAGACAATAATGTACTTATAACAATAAAGATTGCTTACCTATTCAAACATAGGTACAGGCGTGATGTGGTTATGAGATTATAATTCTTATTTAAGTATCACAAAGTTGATAATACTGCCTTAGGTGAGGTCCTGTTACTAGTATTACAATGGTCTGTGTGAAAGTATTGATACCTTCAGTATGAGATTGGCACCATCTTTTGTAGGTATTGTTTGTCACATTAGAAGTCAGTCTATATTGATGGAAGATTAGTTAAAACTCAAATTAAAATATATTTATTTGTACACATAGATATACCATACTGGCCCATGATGGGAAAAAATATGTCACTATGTGCTGCCTTGCCAGGCGTACAAGTATTGCTTACGCAGTAGGTAGTAGGGGTACAAGTAGGCCTAAATAATAACAGCCGCACAGGTCGTCTGATCAGGTTAAGCTATGCTTGCCGCGGTTGGTCTGTGGATGGGTGACCATCTTTACATACCGAGACTCCTCCGTGCCTCGGAAAGCACGTTAAGCCGTTGGTCCCGGATGTCATTCGTGGATCTTTGACAGTCGTTACGGGTAGAAGCCCGAAAATCTGACAACCAGTCTTGCCAAGGGGTACCTATTGTATTACCCAGTGGCTGGGTTCTGGAGGTCAGGTGGGCAGTCGCCCCATATGAAATACTGTTATTCGGCTGCATCCGTAAGAAAGTTGGTTAGGATGCAGCTTTAAAATAAAAAAATAAATAAATAAAATTCATTTAATTCAGGCAAGACCCTTATGAAATTAAAATATTACAATGCCTACTACCACAGAATAAAATTTCAATGCATAGAAATAAAACAAATTAACGAATACAAAATTAAAAAGGTAATGGAATTAAAATTAAGATAATAATGTCAATGTCAATTAAAACTAAGTGCACTGGCTATACATGTCTGCTACAGCATTTCCTAATGTAGGGGCAGTCAATTCGCTCAGCGATCATCACCAGGACAACCCAGTATTCTAGAACATGATACGATTATAAATTATTTTGATGATTCAATGTTATGGTAATTAACTAACCAACAGGCAAAATTACAACTTTTGTCAGACTAAACTTCTTGAACTACCTACCGGAAATGTTGTCAAGTAGTACCTAATAGGTATTGAAGTGGTTAAAAGTACCTAATGATACTACTAAATTAACAATAACCCTAAAAAAAAAAAAAAAAAATCGCATTGACTCATAAATATCTTCTAAATCTATTATTGTTCAATCGGTAAAAAAAAAAAAAAAAAAAAAAAAAAAAATTAAAGGAAGAATAATCACAGAAATAGGTACATACGCGCTGGTGGTAATTCCGTGGACTACTCAATAAAATACCATATTAGACTCCAAAATATATTATTTATATTATTACACAGGCAAACGATCAGAATTACAAGCACGTTTATGAATGTGACATCTGTCTAGAAAAATTATTCTATAAATACTGGGACACATATACAAACTCCATGATGTGTATTAGGCACATGCCAACATCATTGTTGTCATTAAGTTAATACCAACACTGGCCCTTGAACCAATCTAAACTCAGGTAAATCACATTACACACATTGAACACTATAAATAAATCTAAGCTTAGACACATCCGCTGTTTAAAAATAATAAAACATTACAACAGCAAAAACATAGCAAAAGTATAAATTTGTTAAAGTATCCGTCACATATAAACAGCAAATATTCAAAACTATGTGATAGGGATCTCAAACAAATTATACTTCTGCAAGTATACCTTACCTACTGCTTAGAACCATTATATTATCTATTTAACGATATAAATAAACGATGTTTGGAGATGGCTTAGTACTGGAATACTAAGTTACTGTAGTACCTAGTTATATCGAAATATGGAAAGCTCTTTAGTACTGTTTGGATGATCTAATCAACTGAGTAATTAGAAGTCTCAGTATATTCGAATTCAGACTCTCAGATAATTATCAATTTTGGGAACACAAAACTTAATGTCATACCTTCATGATAAGGTTCAAATTCCATGGCAATTGTTGGGACCATAATATAGAAATACAAGCGTTGAATCTAAAGGTAGGTTCGTGAATATGGAAAGAAACGAAGTAAGATATATATTAGGTAGGAGGTGTAAGGACACAACCACAATGACAGATGTAAAATAATAGAAGATCTCAATAATTATTGTTTACTAAACAAGTTAAGTTGTGTCAGATCAGTGTGATTTAAATTCAACGACTCACCTACCACCTATAAAAACAGCGACGGAAACAAATTCAAATTCACTTATTTCGTGAACACAGGGTACATACAAAAGGTGTTATAAATACATAAGATCCGAGCTGTGCCCCGCCAAAAGGCATACAAAATATCAAAGGTTCCATAATGTCATGTGGAAAAAAACATACAACAATACTCAAAATTATTTAGTATGTCTTAACATGAGCTTATATTGGATTAAGTTAAAAAGTATAATTAAAATTTGTCATTTAAATATTGTCAAAAGAATAATACACCTTGCTACTTAACAGTTTGAACAGACAAGATCACTCACCATGTCACACGTAGGCACATACACATAATAATAGCATTTAATTTCAGCACAACCGTGGTGGTGATGGTCTAGCCCGACTAAGTTCGTGGGTTTGAAACCAGGCAGGCATTTTGTGTATTTTCACTCATCACCACTGTTCATCAACGGTGAAGGAAAACACCGTGAGGAAACCGGCATGTCTGAGAACCAATACTTCGAAGACATGTGATTCATTAAATTGGACGCAATGGGCATCCATTAAATTGGACGCATTTGGACATCCATTATATGGCGAAGGAAAACATCGTGAGGAAACCGGAAAACATCATGAGGAAACCATATGTAACACTCCATTAAATTGGATTTATCAAAGCGAAAGTTCTAGGAAAATCATCTACTTTTACAATATTTGTAAATATGTGAGCACGATGTATCTATCACAGAATTGAGTGCATCGTCTTCACATATAATTAAATATTATGGTTATAAGAACTTGTAAAACATTTTAAAAGAGTAACGATGGAGTTTCTTGCCCATTCTTCTCCATACGAAAACTACCTTTTCGAATGGGCGATTAGAATCAATTCAACATTTCAATTTAATAAAAATAAAGGAGGGATGTAGTGTATGCGGAAAGCATTGACATGTTTGACAAGTCAGTCACTTACCGGCCGTAGCCGACATCAGACGTCTCTGGATTCCGTTTATGCTACCTTACCTATGTATCTGTCAAAGTGTGTTTTATTAAGCATCCCAGCGAACATCACAGTTCGTTTCTTTTTTGTTTCAATCAAGCGTATCAGCAGCTCTTTTCTACATTAAAGCATGCTTTTGCAGCCAACATTTAGACAATTTAATCCACCAGTGTCTGAAGATGGACGGTGCCGTCTTAGAAAGAGGTGGCGAGATGACTGACCTGGACGCGTACCGCGAGGGCTGCTTCGAGGTAGCGAGGGAATAATGTTCCTGGAAGGACTTGATGCTGCTGGGCAAAGGCCTCCCGCCTTTGCCCAACAGTGGGTCAGTATCCAAGTAAAAAAAACCACCATGCAGCGAAAGTTCCATATTAATCAGATGGGTTTCTAATCCGTTTTTGACTCAAGCTTTAACACTCATGCGTCATTGTGAGTCAAGCTTGCGATTCCACTTAATTAACCAAAATTTTAACATATTCACCCAAGTTGAGTCAACATAGACTCAACACAGCTCTATGAAAAGGTGAATCATATCAGTTCCCCTAGTTTGCGTAGAAATACATCGTTGACACCAAATGGAATGCCATTATCATAATTAATATGTTGCAGTTTGTTTCAGGTGTGTCGCAAACATGGCAATACTAGCGTCTGTCCGCTACTTTGTCCGTGTGAAGTTTCTTGTTTTCATACTTATATACAAATAAATAAAATTGAAGTGTCTGTTTGTAATGTCCAATTTTCAGCTTTTTACTAAATGCATATGAAAGTATATACAGTACTTATAACAATAATACAATTTTTAATAGTAGCAAAAATATTTTTTTTTTAATTTTTGTTTTTCTGTTCGTTTGTTTCGGCTACTCTCCGATAATACACTTTTATTTTCAGAATAAGAATTAGTAAAGAGACACATTATTGTTTTCCGACTTCCACGCGAACGAAGTCGCGGACA